>JAMJFZ010001131.1:15207500-15572500 GCA_026225945.1 Cricetomys ansorgei
AATTCTGGCAGGCAGCCAACAAGGATTGGCTGTTCATGAGGAAATGTGGACACTTCCCTCAAAGCAATGATGTAGGGTAGATTCTTTTCTTAAAAAAATAACTTATTTTAGTATGTTTAATTAATAAGATTTTGTGATTCATTATTTTTAAACTTTAATATGAACGATTCTGTTACTGCTCGTGCCTCAGTGGAAGGATGCAATTCTATATAAAAATATTTTTGTAAGGTAACACACTTAGCTATATGACACGTGGACTGTTTTGACAGTCAGCATTTGATCTTATCATCTGATATGATTATGTCATATAGCTGAGTTTATAGTATGTTCTTTTAAAATTATTTCTTGGTAGTTATTTTTAATAGCTTTAACTTTTTAAGAGCACATGAAAATTAAGAGAATGTCAGTGTTCCCATACACCTCCTGTTCCCACATATACACAACTGCCCATTCACTACAAACATGCTGGCCACTATGGGACATTAGTTATCATCTATGAACCTACCCATATATTCTCAAAAAGGGAAAAAGTTGTCTCCCTCTCTCAATCTCTCTCTATCTCTTTTTCTTCTTTCCTAAAATTAAAAGTATTTTAAATCAGTTGGGGTCATAATTTTTCATCTGAAATTCTTAGAACACTTTCAGTCTTTTAGCTTACAGAACTGATAATCACCAATAATAAGGATGAAAATGGTAAGTGTATCTTTTCATAGGATCTCCTTTCCCATATTTCTATTCCATTGCTATAATTCTCTCTTTGGAGAACTTAATGCTTTTCTCTGTTCTTTTCAATTTTTTTTATTCTTGAGAATTTTATTCTTGAGAACTATATTTTGATCATTCTCTTCATCTGTCCTTAACTCCTTCCAGATCCTTCTCCCTCCTTCCCACCTAACTTCTTATTCTATATCTCTCTAAAAGCAAAAAAAAAAAAAAAACCCCACACAGATACACACACACACACACACACACACACACACACACACATGCATACACACAGAGTCACACACTCAAATACACTCAGACACACACAGTCTCACACATACTTTCTCTCTGTATCTGTCTGTCTGTCTCTCTCTCTCCCAATTCTACTTTAAAATGTGGATGCTCTCTCAAGTTTAATTGTAGGCCATGAAAATAATGGTTGAGCTTGTAAGTAGACTTTGCTTCATCTTAAATTTCTTTAAACAGTATTTTGTCTTCTTCACCAAAACAATCCTTATTTATTTCTGACTATTACATTTTGTTTCAAAATACTTCCAGAATACTTATTTATAACACAAATCTGTTAGTCATAAATTTTTAATTTTTTAATGAATTAGAATTTCTGGTTTTTGCAACACTGTGTTCTTACTATCACTAATATAGAGTTCAACAAATGCAGAGGCATTTTGTTGATCGAGGAAGTGAGTGTACATTATGTAAATGGATGCTGAGGCGAATTACTGAGTTAAGCCCAGTCGGATACAGAACAGGCCTGGCAGGACTACTTCGCTAGGCTGATACTTTCTTTAGATACTTTAGATACTTTCTTTAGATTGCACTCGGATGACAAAGCTTTATGATATAACCCACGTGTACGCGCTGTGATTGGTTATGCATAAACATCTAGTAGTGGAAAAGGAGTTTTTGGAGGAATTACCCAAATATTCCAACTTTTGGTGCCTTGGATTTTTATTCTATAGGACATTTGGTGGTGGAGAGAAAATTTCAGATACAATTTTTAGTCTGCTTTGCTTATTTTGGATAATATGAAAAAAATTAAACAAGGCAGGCTTCAAAATCTTGAAATTGGTTAAGTACATTTTTTTCAGTGATGGAATTAAACATATTCTAAGATGGCTGGGGTGTAGCTTATGTGCTCAGTAGATGTGAGTAGATGCCTGTATTTAGTATTCCGAGGTACCCAAAATCAGTCTGCAGCTTTTAGATGAAATCCATAACTCTTTGCCAGATCATAAGACTCTACTGTTAATGTGAGAGAAAGAATAATTATTAAGGAATCATATTTACCTTTCATGTTTAGATTTTGGCTTGTTCTAGTTTTCAAATATAATCTTTCAGTACTTGAAAATTAGTGTACTAATGATTAAAATGAAAAACAATTATTTCATATTGATAAGATTATGTTTGCTGCCTAGAAAGTCATGTCTAAGTTTTGTGATTTGTCATTTTTAAATTGCAAATTAAGCCTTCTTTTAATTATGGCTTTTAATTTGATGTGATCTGAAATTATCTAACTCAATTGGCTAATATAACCAGCAATGTTCATTGCTTTGAACGTTTTTAGTGTAGCAAAATAAAGAAGGTAAGCATAAAATAGCTATTTTCTTTTTAATTAATTTTCTTGCCTGTCCTAAAACTATGTTTAAGTTGTAGATTAATGTCAGTTTCTAGAAGGTTAGGTAGTTAGGAGTTAATTTAGAATTAGTTTTATTATAATGCAACATATATTATCAGGAAACTTCTGATAAGAAAGGCAGAATAAATGCATAACCATTAAGTTTTTGTGCTTATCTTAAGATTTGGAATGAAGTGTAAGTATTCTGTATTTTTCCTAGATTAATGAAGATATAAGAAATTACAATTTGAAAAAAATCTATTTTAAATATACTATTTAAAATGTTTTATTAAAACCAAGTGTTTCAAACTTTGAAAACAACAAGAACTTTTACTCATTGTTTTTAAGAGTTGAAAGTTAGAATAATAAGTACTTCACTGGAATATTTTTCCCCCAGAAACCTTCATTTGTTTGTGTTTTATAGTCAACTAATATGGAATTTAAGATTAGGAAAGGGTTATATTAGCCCAGGTAAGAAAAGCAAAGACCCCACCACTAACCCCCAAAAGGTCATTGAAGAAATAGTCCTTGATCTACTGAGATTTTAAAAGAGGTGAGCAACGGGGACTTTCTGTACATTTTTAATAGGCCATTTGCTTTCTAAGATGGTCTATATTGGCCTTTTATTACCTTTTTAAAAAAGTCTCTGCTCCTCCCCTAAGTCATTTGAAATGAACACATTATCAAAAAACAAATATACTTTTCTGAGTCTGAGACTTTTCTTTCTTTCTTTCCTTTTTTTTTTTTTATTATTATCTCAAGGTCTCAAGGATTTAATGCCTTTAAAAGTTTAAAATGTCAACTCCAACCAGGGGCTGAGGATGCGTTTTGTGTAACTAGTCAGATACTAGTGCAGTAGTCAGTTATTAATGAAATAACTCTCCTACCTTTTTAATTTATGATTTTGTATTTGTTTTGCTGACTAATGATGGTGAATTTGAATATAACATATTATTTGCATAAGAAGTCATGTAATAGTGCTATATAGAGTATAATTATTTCCTAAAACCTTGTATTTAAAGTAACCTGAATTGCAATGAGAGATAAACAGAATATTTACCCATCCCTTATGAGCTGCTCCTGATATGTAAATTTATTCTTCTACTTTGCACAAATATACTTTTGAGCTACTGCTTAAACACTTTGAGGTCCTTAGTCAAACAGTTTTAATGATGCCTCCAGTATTATGAAAGTGTGACATTTGATGAATGTCTCATATAGTTTTGATATCTGGGTACATGTCAACAAAAAAATTGAGCATTAGTTTGTCATGCAACACCTAGATAATTTATAATTTTACTGTTTATATCCATCTTGACATTTTTTATCTGCCAAAGGCAGGTTTCATTTGGAATCTTAATCTGAGATTTATTTGGTGGATCTGGAAATCATAGCCAGGGTTCCCACAGGAAATGGTCCATCTACCAACAGATTAAATGGCAGTCCTGCAGTTGTTAGGGGAGCTGCGCATTTAACACACATGCATACTCATTCAGTCAGCACTGTGGAGAAAAATTAAAGTAGTAACCCAGGTTTAGGAACAATGTAGCTAAAAAGTCCCATATTTGCTGAATGACAAAGGGTTATATAGCAGCATTTCATTTTATTATTCGTGCTTGAATTTCTTGTTTGCTTTGTTGAGTCTGCTGACGAATACTAATAAACGCCTGCAACAATCCAGACGAGAGATGCCTGGCAACAAAGCTATGCGGTGGACCTCCCTGATCTTCTCCAGTTCACAACCTGACCTTTTGAAAAATTGGCTGGGCTAAGCTGCAGAATTTGGGTGTAATGGTTATTGTTAACTCCAGCTTTAGGATTTATTAATTTGTGTGATCAAGACTTACCTATACTTCAAAGTTTCAAAAGACCAAACACAATCATCCATCCATTAGAACTAACATTTTATGTCAGTGATTCTCGATTAGTATCTGAGTGGTGATTCTTCTGTTTTATTTTCTGATTCTAAAGATATTCTTAATAAAATGGAAGAGACATAGAAAGATAATCTGTTTTTCTCTTTATCTTCTTACTGGAGTCTTTTGTTTCCAATAAATAGCATTAGAATGTGAATTTATAATAGCTATGCATTCAACTTACAACAAAAATATGATCATTAAACTTAGTTTACTTGCTGTTGTAAAATTAAAATTTTCTGAGTTCATTCATGTTTTAATTACATTTTATGAATTATTATTAGAAAAATTGAGAAAGCTGAAAATATTTGAAATATAAAATATATTCCAAATAGCTCATGGTAAGGAAAGTAAAAGAATAAACATTTACTGATACATTGATTAATCAAATTTTGGGGTGGTTTTAATAGTTATTTCAGCTTAAAGAATATTTTTAGTATTTCAAGTAGAATGATAGAGTTTTACAAAGCCTTTATTTCTGATGTAATTTTTTTAAGCTTTGGGAGATTGATTGCATTATTTTACTGTGTTTATTTGCTATTTCAGATAAAAGATATTAAACCGAAAATCTTAAATTTTAGAATGGAATTGCATGAATATTTATATATTTTAAATTGTTCTTGCACATAAATCTGAACTTTTTCTTACAGACTAAATATTGTGTTTATGACTATTTCAGTTTGATAATATAAAAAGTTCATAAAGGCTAGTGTAGGATTACCACTTTAAGTTGCTCTTATATAGTAAAATAAGAAAATTCCAGTAAAGTAATTTCTTTGAATAGCCAAGGGGTGATTTGAATCCAAATCATTAGATTGTCATAATCAGAGATAAATAATGTCAGCACTTCTTTTTGATGTGTTTACTTACCCAGATATATTCCTGCACAGGGGCTTAAAGGATGCATTTGTTCTGACACTAATTCTAATATCCAAGTGAATACTGTCAACAATTTCGTGGGTGGAGGATTGCTTACAAACCTTTCCAAAAGCTTTCACAGTCATATAGCTATATGTAGTCTCTAAAGGGAGTTGTGCTGTAGTTGTACTATAAAAAGAATGAAAGGTATTGCAAAATGAATTTACATCGCACATTGAAGCAGTGTTTGTAATGCTACTATTACTTGTTTATTCTTGTTTCTGTAATTACTGAGCGTTTAAAATGATATGAGTGTCTTTGGTCTCAACAGAATGTGTCACTGAGATTATACCCATTCTGCCACCAACCTTTCATGTATCTCTTTCAACCGTTACTCTGTTGTCTGTCTCCCTGAATCTTTGACATTTCCCTTGAGAACAGATACACTTTTTTATTTACCTTTAAATCTTGTTTAACATCAGGTATCATCTTGATGCTTAATCAGTTTTATTCTGTACTTTTTTTTTCCTTCTTTTTTTGTTTTTGTTTGCTTATTTTGAGGCTTACTATGCGGCCAAGGACCACTAATACTCACTCTTTCTCCTTTTCTTGGATAGGATGTTTGGAAGTTTTACTAGGCAAAAACTCCATGACTGAGTTATATCCATAACCCTTGTCTTGAACTTAGAGTCTAGGCTGGCCTCAAATTACAATTATCAAATTTGAAATTTACAATCATCCTGCTTCAGAATCTTGAGTGTTGTGATTACCAGTGTTTGATACCACAAGTACATAGTTCAACAAGTGCACATTTTTACTGTTTATTTGGTGTCTCTATATCTTTGGGATCGTTTTAGAAGTCATAATTTTCTTTCATGTATTCATTTCAATGAAATAAAAATCTAATATGTTTATTGTTTTTTACTATATATTTTAAGGAGATGAGTATAATAGAGTTTATACTCAATACATCGAGATGGGCACAGATGAGACCGTAAATATGTGAGAACACATCTATGTAATTCTTTTTCTATCATATGTTTAATCACAACAGGTTTATTATTGACTTGGTGATGAGTTTGAAATACAGACAGAAAAATTGCTGGATAATTTCATTTTTGTTGTATATAGAAACAACCAAAAAATGTATAGGCAGATTTCTTTAAAACTTACATGAAGGACATTAAGTATGCAAAGAACTGCTGAAAAGCATAATTTTGGTTGTGTTATGGCTTTTGAAGTCTAAACTCAAATAAAATCAATGATAGCATACCCACATATAAAGTTTGTGTTTTTAAATAAAGTTCTTAGAGTTGCCTAATTTCCTGAGAAATTTTACTCTAAACTTTGAAATTCAATTTTCTGAATAATAGGAATCTGTGTTCTACTTGTAGTGATCCTGATGGTAATTAATATCATGGGCCAATACAGTGAGTGCTAAAATTGCTTTATTTATTTAAATTTACTATGTTCCTATCACTACATTAAATTTACAGAACTATAAAAACAATGTTCTTCACATAGGATTGCTGTTTCCTTCCTGGACTTGATGTGTTTTTCTAAATTTTAAAAAACATACTACTTTTTAAATTTTATCTGAAAAAGTGCACTATTGCATATTACTTTAAAAATAACCTGCTTGAGTAGTTACTCCCTGTATGCATCTTATTGAATTAGATATTATTTTATTTATTGTCTCTTTTTATGTCTTGCAGATATTCTACTGCGAGAGTACTACATGTATTAATGTATCTGATTGTTTTGGGGTACTATTTCCTGAAGAAGAGAATAAATGTATATGTTATAATGTCTCTTACTAGAATAACTCTACTGATTTTTAGATATATAACTATATTCTGGTCACAGAACAAGCTGGGAAATTTTCATATAAAAGTTGGATCAATATTAGGACAATAAATATCATTTTTGCTCTTATTCTTAATATTTAAGAAAAAATAATTAAAAGTAAAATTTGAATTTAAAGTTTGAGCTTGATGTCAAGATTGTGATACTCATTTCACAGAAAGACAGGGAAAGATTTGGAAATAAAAATACTTACATTAGCTATTAACTGTTTAAAGGTAACATTTATTGAGTACCAGATCTATGTTAATACCTTTTTAAGAGACTTCGATAATTTAAATAATTTACTTACTCTAAGTACCTTTTGAAGGGGATATTATTTTGTACTTTACTGGTAGGAAATTTAATCAATGTTAAATGATTTACTAATAGCCAGGTATGGTGGTCCATACCTGTAATCCTCACAATGGGGAAGTCAGGGCAGTAGAGTCATGAATGCAAGGTGAGCCTGGCCATCACTAATTCATTCATTCTTATTTGTGTGTGTGTGTGTATGTGTGTGTGTGTGTGTAAGTGTGCATGTGGACATGGTGGTATATTTTTCTGTTGATTTCTATCTTATTTTTTGAGACAGGGTCACTCACTTGGCCTGGCTGGCTTGTCAGTGAGTCCTCAGGATCCTATCTCTACATGGCTGGTACTGAGGTTACAACCATGTGCTATCATGCACATCTTTTACATGGGTTCTGGGAATTTGAACTCAGGTTCCCATGCTTACAAAACAAGAACTTATTGACTGAGCTGTTGTCCCAGCCACCAGCCTAGCTTCTAGTGAGGAGAGAAAGTAAGTTAATAAATACAGTATTTGTTTCAGATCGTACAGTAGGCCATGGCATTAGAAATCAAAATCTGCAGTCTGCTTTCAGAATCGTTGCACTAATTATGTTTCTGCTTAGAAAGTCACCATCTATCAGTGCATGGTAGTTATACTACTACAAAAGTAAGCTTTTCTCTTAAACATATTAGGTGGAATCACAGTGTTATTTCTGGTGTGATTTACTCTTTTTCTTTTGTGTATGTATGTGAGAACACATATAGTAAGCATCTATGTGGGATACTATTCCTCTACTCCTGAAGAAAAGGAGACAGAGAGTTGTAAAAACAAATGAGTTGAAATAAGTAGTGTCTGTGCAGATAGAGAGACATATCCATGCATGTATACAAACACATAGTTTTAAGTTACTATGTGTCAGATGTTGTTAGGAGCCTCTAGTTGATACTATTCTGGTATTTTGAAATTAATGTTCATTTTTAACGGCTGTTTAAATGTGAGGCACTCATTCCTGTAGTTTATAATCTAGTAGCAAAACACTGGAGATAGTGTGTGTGTGTATATATATATATATATATATATATATATATATATATATATATATATATAGATAGATATAGATATAGATATAGATATATAGATAGATAGATGGGGGGGAGAGATAGAATCAGTTACTAAATGTAATAATTTCTGCCTCCTCATTTCTCCTCAAAGGAGAATTTAAAGATGTGTTTATAAATTGCTAGCAAGTGTCAGAAGCTGAGTAACAACAAGTCTATTACAGTTCATTTTAGGTATGAATTCTATTAAGTTGTACTCTATACAGACTGAATACATTATGCTTAGGAATATATACATATATACATGCAATAACAAGAAAGAGACCATGAATTTGAAAGAGATGTAGGAGGAGTTAGGGAGGGTTTGAAAGGAAGAAAGGATAGGGAGAAATGAAATAATTATAATATCAAAAAGAAAAGAAAAAAATTTTAAAGAGACGGTGGTTTATTTATTCTAACATATTTGCCAATATTCTTCTATCTGCTTGTCTTTTTCTATTCTTGAGCTCTCAGGTGACTAGGTCGTTGCTATTCTTAGTAACCTGGTAGGATCCCTAGAGACGATTCTAGTTCAGCCACTCTGAGGAAACAGCTCTGTAAACAGTATTGACCTCCCAGGGGACCATCAAATCCATTTACACAGATACCAGTTGTCACAAACTATTTACAAAGCCAGACAGAACAGACTTTCCCAGCTTCTGAGAATCCCTATTTGAGTCTAGCCACCTCATCACTTCTGTGTAATAGTTATGAAATAATTCTTAGTTTGGATTGTGAGTTTTGATTTCTTTGTAGTATCAGATATTATCATTTCTTTGTAAGAAATATTTCTTGGTGAAGAAATGAACCCATGGAGGATCTCAGAGCTTTTTTTTTTTCTACATAAGGAAGTGGTATCATAATTTGGTTTACTTTCTAGAATAAGGAATCAACTGAACCTGTTGGCAATACTGATATCTCATCAGTAAAATAAGAATTCTTTCTATCATGAAAATCATCCATTGAAATGGTACCCAAGTCCACTAGAGAGAGACAAATTCTGCAAAATTATATTTTAGCTAGCCTACAATATGTATTGATTTCAAAAGATCATCATCAATTCCACTCAGATTGTCTAGATGTATAACTTCCTTTGGCAATAGCAGCACATGGCATTTTTGAGGAACACCTGATAGTAGCTATTCAAAATATTTCAGACAGTTTCAGGATAAATTAACACAACAGTGATAACATTGGATAATAATAACAAAATTTCAGAGATATATTTTAATGGTAGTTATATATGTCCATATAAAACTGTGTCCATAGAAGAGCAAATAAAGGTATTGATAATAGTTATAAGAATTTTCCCCTTGCTTAATTTCAGTAAAGAAAGCAATACTTCATAGACTTATGAATTATGAAGATAGATTTTTCTCTAATCCCGTTTGGAGATGTGAATTTAGTAATATTAAATGGGTTAGCCGTAAGGACAGAAGTTAACAATGGCATTGATTAAATCCTAGCATGGATTACTATAGAGTTTCTATTTCAAATGTGGGAGAGAATGAGGGAAAAGGGAGAGAGGTAGAAACAATATGAATAGATGGGTTTCCGTTTCAAGCTTTGGTCTGCTCAGAGATAACAGTGGAGTTAGAGTAGGCATCTGTCTTTTGTTTAATGTTTGTCTTTCTTACTGACGGCTGCGCAGAACTGTCCCACAACCTCGCTTTTATAGCACTTCATTGGCTTCTGCGTTCACATTTCTATGTACAATTCTTTCAGAATTGATGGGTGGTACAAATAAGCAGCTTAAGCTTTTGATAGTTTGATCCCACTATCAATTTACAAACCTCCTTTTCCTGGGATGGAGAGTTTGGGGAAATAAAGACTGAATTTAGACTTATAGAATGCTATTCTCTTCTCATAGTTGGAGAGGGCACTAAATCATAAATTGTATTTATTGTATAATATGAATAGGGTGAATAAGATTTGGCAACATTCAAGGTGTTAGATTAGTACTTCAGTTGTACCAAAGAACCAAAGTACATGCCTACATATACTCTCAAATGTTTCAGGAAAGAAAAATGTGTATGGGCTTATGGGCTTGAAGTTAGACCAGTAGACTGATGGAGAGAGAAGTAGGGAAAGGGTTAATAGGACTATTTTCCAGTTGGGTGTTTTGTTTGTTGCTGTCATTGTTAGCTATTTTGTAAGACAAATTAGTTCCAAAATGAAAAAAATATTACAAAAGACTTAGTGATCATCAGTTGTTTTGTTTTTCTGTTTTCTTCTTTAGCATGTTTCTGCAGCACAGAAGAGATTTACATTTGTTTGCTATTTCTTCTCTCCATTTCCTGCCATTCCTAACTAACTGTGGTGTCTTCCGTGGTGACATTTTCAGCATCTTTTACTTTTTGATTACCTCTTCTCCAAATATCTTTACCAACAGTCCATTTCATCACTTTTATCTCGATGAGCCACATCTCTGTCTCTACCTGTTACTCATTTTAGAAGTTTTTCACTCCAATATGAGAAATCTGTGTTTTATTGAAATTCTTACCCTTGGAGGTTTCCCAATTAAAGGACAATTTCCTCCTGAATCTTAGTGACTAAAATCCTTTGAAATATTATTAAAATAAAGTCTATTCTATTATTTGGGAACCTTTTAAAGATAAGGTCTAAAGATAGACTAGCTTTGGCTAGTCTGGAGCTTGGTAAGACCAGGCTGGCCTTGAAACTCTGGTAGTTCTCTTACCTCCTCTCTAAAGTGGTAGGATTACAGGCATGTACTGCCACATCTGGCTCCTACTCCCTTCCCTGTGTGTGTGTGTGTGTGTGTGTGTGTGTGTGTGTGTGTGTGTGTATATGTGTAGAGAGAGAAATTACAATATAGTCACATCATTTCCCATTTTCCTACTTCCAAACCTTCCATATGCCCCCTTGCTCTCTTGTTACATACATATATATGTATGTATATGTATTCCTAAATACATAAATACAAACTACTCAGTCTGTACAACATTACCTGTATGTATAATTTTTTTTTCCCCTCGGGCTGATGATTTGGTATTGGATAACCAATTGGTACATTGCTCACCAGGGATCCTGCTCTCTGTATTCCTTAGTTGCCTGTAGTCTTTGTATAGGGTTCAGGCCACTTCAGCAGGTCTATTGCTGTCTTTGTTCAGTGCACACTTAGGCAGTAATGCTGGTGAGGTGAGACTTGATTAGTGTAGCTTCTGACATTTCTAGGAGATGCAATGTTACAGTGAACATCCTGTCCCTCTGGCTTTTAAAATCTTCCTGTCCTTTCTTCCACAGTGATCCCTGAAGGCTAGTTTTCTTAAGGTATTCTTATTCTTACCGTCTGTTAACTTTTTGATTAACTAACTCACCGTTTAACAATTCATTTATTTCCGCGATATTACTTTTTCATTTTTGGAGCAAATACCATTATAAAGTCTTCTTAGAGTCTAAATCTTGAATATGCATATATCTTACATAGAATCAGTTGTATATTCCTTGCTTGGTCCCTGTTACATTCAAATGTTCAAATATTACACTGGTTTCTTCTCATAATTGTACTAGAGTCCTTCATATAAATGTCTATTCTTCACTCACATTTGTTTCCCCTGAGCACTGCCACAGGGTATATCACATTTTATGGTTTCCACAAATGAATATCAAAGTGCTGAATAAGTAATAGAATTTAAAAGATCAAATTTTCCATATAATGGTGGAATACTTATATAGGATAATGTAGTAAAGAACATTTTAAAGCTTTTTCAATATTTAACACTAATTTGATGAAATAGTATTTGCTAAAATGATTTGTTAAAAAAATAAACTGCAGGCAGGCAGGTGGGAAAATTTTATAAATCAGCCTTGTTTACTCTGAAGTAAAATTAAATTCTCAATAAAAGAGTATAGATAGTTTGATTTGCAGAGCAGACTCCAAATGTCAGATGAACAGTTCAAATTAGGAATCTAAAAGGTTTTATGACTGAATAAAATTATAAATGGAGCCAAACCATACAATATGGGTTCCTTATATATATTAAATGTTTCAAATAATTAACTTTTGATTTTTTTTTTGGAGGGAGGAGGTATTGTTAGTGTAGAATCTTACTCTACAGCCCAGGCTGGCCTGGAATTCACTATCAAGAAATCTTCCTGCCATGGCCTCTAAACTGTTAACATTTGAAAACATTTTAGGATTAAAATCAAGAAGTCCCTGAAATGGGAGCTGGAGAAATATGTCAGCAGTTGAGAACAATGGTTGCTCCTCTAGAGTACCATGGTTCGATTCCCAGCACCCACATGGAGGCTCACAATCATCTGTAACCCCAGTTGCAGTGGGTCCAATGCTCTCTTCTGATCTTCATGGGCACCAGGCACATGAGCAGTACACAGACCTACATACAGGCCAAACTCCCACCCACATAAAATAAAATATTTTTTTAAGAACTAAAAAGAAGTGTCAGAAACATATGCATTCCTTTTACTATTACTCCAAGTATCATATTTTCTAAAATCTGGAAGGAAATTAAAAGCTTTCTTAATTAGAAGATTCTGTATCTCCTCTAGATGTTTGGAGTAAAGGATGGTCACAGTGAAATACTGGTGATTTATGAGGAATTCAAGGAGTCTTATAATTTGATAGGTTAAACCAACATAAAAAGTGTTAAATGTATTAAGCAAATAGCAACATAGATATCAGAGATGTGGTTTAAAAAACAACATCAGCAAAAACAGAACATTAGGAATAAAACACTGGATGGAGAAAGATGCTGAATTATACCTAGAAATATGTAAGTAGAAAAGTGGACCAAGTTGTAGGTAGTGATATGATTGGTCAGAATATAAGAATCTAATGCAGTTGGTATGTTGTAATGGGAATCTGAGGGCTTTTATAACCTCAGCGCTCATGCCTTATCCTGTACATTTTACAGAGTCTTTGTTCCTCATAAATGGAACAACATAAACTCTAATGTTGTTTTTAATGAAGTCTATCTGAGGGCAGTTTTATTATTTATATTATAATTTTGGCAACTGTAATTACTTTTCCTTTGAGTTACTTATAGATATATATATTCATGTTATAAAGCATAATATACTAATGATAGAATGTTTCCTTAGTGCCCCTAAAATTATCTCCTTTAGAGTTTTAGGGTTCCATTCTTAAGGCAGATATTCTAGGAAAATTGAATGGTGAATAAACATGAAGCAAAACATGAAGGAGTTTTCAGATCTCAAAAAAACAACCATTAATCTCTAAATATAAGATTTCAGGATAATATTATGTTGAAATGTCATGGTTATCTCACAGTGTGCAGCATACAATACAGTGTACAATACAGAAGTTCTCTTTTCTAATTCATTTTCTCAACAAAGAAAAATCCAGATAATTTACCAAAAGCAGGTGATTTGTGCTATATCTTCCATTTAACAATATGAAAAATATCCAGTCTTATTATTATTAATTATCTGTAATTAATACAAGCAAAAAATAGAATGAAGTTTTCTGAGAGTTGCTTTCTCTTTTTGTATACTAGTTTTCTTGTATTTTAATATTACTTTTGTGTCCCAAAAGGATTTTATGTTGGTAGACTTCCTAGCATATCACCAAGACAACTTTTTAAAGCTGAAGAATGATTTCTTCTGGAGTTAGTAAAGTATATGTTACGAACAATTGTTGTGCCTTTTAATCTCAGTAATAACAGAGTTAATTTTTGTACATATGATTGTCTCCCAAACTTTACTATGCAATTAAATATAGTTTATCTCTGTAAAATAAATATTGCTAAGTATATGACTTAAATAACTTTTGTGATATAATTAGACTTATAAAGTAGATTTTATAACATATTGTATGTATTTGATGGCATTGGGGTTAATGATTCTTACATCCATTTTAATTATATGATGATGTTTTGTGGAGGAATGTTTAATCCTTTAATCAGGCTGCATGGCTACTCTAAAGTAGAAAGAATGTTGGTACACAACTTTAATATCAGGATTTAGGAGGCAGTAGTGGTCCATGCCTTTAATCCCTAAGACAGAAACAGAGTATGGAAGCAGAGCTCAGAAGTCAGTGTCTGTTTGGAAGTGACATCTGAGATGAGTCAGATTGAAGGGCAAGCAAAGTGATTAATCAGCCGAAGAGGTAGAATGAGTCAGAGTGAGGACACACCCAACTCTCATGATAGAAAGGTGACCCTCAGCTCAGAGCAGAATCAGTTACAGCAGTCAGTTACTGCAGACAGTATGAGGCAAGCAGTCTGGAGCAGGCAGGCTGGGAGAGACACAAAGACACAGAGGCAGGTCAGCTAAAGTCAGTACCAGATAGGAAGAATGAGTCAGTTTGAAACCAAGCAGAGCAGTTCAGTCTGAAGCAGTCAGATAATCAGCCAAAGTAAGCCAGAGTCAGAAGAGTTCAGTCAGAAACAGTCAGCCAGCTCAGAAGGTCAGTCTGAACCAGTCAGCTTGGAGAAGAATTTGAACCAGAAAAGTTAGTTGAGTTCAGTACAACTCTGAGTTGAGAAGGAGCTAATCAGAGTGGTTCAGTTGACAGTAAGTCATGGAGGTTTACTAGAATGTATGGAGGTTTAAATGTTCTAGATTTTATGGAGCCTGAGGCTGAAGCCTTCCAGTTCTAGGCTTAAGACTAGATTTGCAGAGGCTGAAACGCTCCAGGGCTGTAGGAGTAGGACCAGGGATTTAATTAGTCAAAGAATAATTGGTCTTTGAACCAGAATCTACTGCTACAATGTTTACTGAAATAAATTGTATTTATTGGTATGTCAGACACTCAGGTCCGTGATATTTTATTTACATTTTATAGACAGGAAAATGAGACATAGATGTGTTAAATACATTGTACAACATTATACATTTATTAGGGTTGTGATGTTTCCCCAGGAAGTCTGACTCACAGTTCCATTGAACCATATTGATTCACTAAATTCATACTTTTATTGTTTGATATTTTGAGAATAGTATGTTTAAGTCGACGTTCCTCAGCAGCAACTGTAATCATTTAGGCAGTGTAAAAAATAGGAGCTGATCCCATTCCCAGAGGCTTTCCTTCAGTTAGCACAGGTGTGGCCCACTCTGCCAAGTTTTAGAAACTCGGGTCGCAGTGTGTAGCCTGATTTGTAAGCTATAACTCTAAATATGTTCTGCTCAGGGAAGTAAAAATGTGGGTGACAAATGCTGTACTGCACATAATCAATTACAGCCAAGTGACACTAGTAACAGTTAACAGCTCTGAGAGTATTTTCAAATGAAGGTTCATTTGATTCAACAATTTTCATATGTGGCTATGTCCTTTTATATATCATGTGTTATTTGTTTGTGTGCAGATATAGCCCATATTTGTCTTGCACAAGAGACTCCTGTGGGAAGTGAAAGTCTCTCCAGTAGATGAACAGCTGACTATGAATTCTGAGAAAAACATGCACACATTAGGCAGCCAAGTCACCTCTGAGGATCTTGAACTACAAGAGAGGAAATCCAGGAATCCCCAGGTCCTTGGTCCAGATGAAGGGCCATCTAAAAAGTTCAGGTGTGTGTTGGTTTCATTGTTTAATCTAAAAAGTAAGAATTGGAACATTTCTTTCTTAATACATTTTCCCTCTCCTTCATTTTGGTGTCAGATAAATTTAATGTGTTTCAAGACACTTCAAGGACTTTCTATTACATCTATGATATTGATATAATGTGTATAGATATTGAGAGAAACAGCACAAGATGAGTTTAAAGAAAACGATAAATTTGATTATTTTCCAATATTATTTTCTATTACTCTTCATTATGGGTATAAAGATATTTGTAAAATTGATATAAATAAGGTATTATTCACCAAAGCTCAAACCTGCTCAGTAATGTGTTTTGATTTTTACACAGCTTTGTTCTTCATTTTGGGTAACTTGAATACTTTTAGAGTGACCCTGTACTCTATCTACCTTTAGCTTTTCTTATTATTTTACATTCTGCAGCTTTAAGTTATCCACTATGAAGAAATTTGAGGCTGTGATACCTGTATTTATTATCAATGAGATTATGCTACTTTGATAATCATTTGCAGTAAAGATAACATTGGATTTTAAAATGACCACATAATTCTGATCTCATATTTTCTAAATACTATTTTAAAAGTTTTTTATGGTGTTGTTATTCTGTTCGAAATTACTCAGACATATTCATTGATACTAATGCATAGTAAAATCATAACTATATTCATGTTCTTCCCCATTAACATCAGATTCTTACTGAAGTACAATGGGGGTATATTTTTGGGTATAGAGACAAGGCTGATGGAAGAATGTATAAATATTTTTTATAATCATATAAGAAAGATAAATGGTAGAGCTTAGATTTCTGCTATGAGATCTGTAGTATAATTAAATATGAGAGCACTGTAATATCCCTGTGCTCACTGATTCTCACAGGACTCGGTGCCCAAAACCAGCTTAAGTAACACACCCATCAGTGCTTACATACTACCGTAACACCAGGAAACAATCCATCGTTTTCTCATCTCTTTTTTGACCTACCTGCTTACAGATTGCTATTGTTGTCAACTATTTTACTGAATATCTATTGTTAAGTATTTGAGAATAGATATTAATTTTAATGTCTTTCATTTAATAATGAAAATATGAATATGGAGAAATGATTGTTTCCATTTTCAGAAAAGCAAAAAGTATAAGTTTATCTCAATCAGAACTACAAATCAAAACGTTTATAGCTTCTAAATCCTGAACTCTTCTGTCAAGTATAATGAACCAGAGTCTCTTTGGGAGACTATGTGCTTTACAGAAATTATTTTCCCCATTGATAAATTGGTATATCTGTATGTTGATATAGTTATTGCTTTGTAGTCATCATACTTTAAACACATAAAAAGTTTAAACTTATGTATCATTATTTATTGATAATAAATTTATGCCCTGTGTGAAATCATACATATGTATTATTTAGTAGTTCTCTCTATTACAGTATTATGGAATGTGGAAAGAATGATATGAATTGTGAATCTGTGATTTCTCATCAAGTTATCTCAGACTTAAATAAAGAGACATCAGTAGCATATCTTCAAAAAGAACTGGAAATTCTCAGAACAAGCAATAAAAAGGTATAGAATTTTAGAAGGTCTAATTGCTGTAAATCATGTCTTAGCTGTTGACCATTTCAGTTTTCTCTGTTGCCCATTATTATTCAGTTTTATTTTGTTTTAATGCCTCGACAGTAGCTTTGTGTGGCCTTGTTGTCCAGTCATCCATGTATGGTTCAGTTAAGCGATTGGTATGAAAATAAGCCTTTTTGGTTTCTATAATATCACCCATCTTCCACAAAGCTATGGTAATTAATTTATGTTACTATAAAACAAATATTCGAGTTTCACTGTAGTAAAACTTTGCTTCAACATTATGGAATATGGGCTATGTCATCAGCTAACTTCATGCTCCTTTTAATTGTTCTTTATTTTTATTAGTATCTATAAGCTCTCTCACTTCAGTAATATGTCAAAGTTGCAAATTATATTCTATGCCATGTGTTCTATTATACTATTACATGCATCCAGCTAAAATGCACATGTAATATTTTGTTTCCTCTGGTTTTTCAACATTCCTCTAATTTGTAAATAATTTTATTAAATAATGTTGACTTTCTATGGATTCCTTTAAGAATCCTATATGGTTTTCTGATTTTCATTGTTTGACCTAATCAGACTGAAGTATGAATGTTGTTTAAGAAAGAAAACAACCCAGATGACAAAGGTCTAGGGAAGAATAGAGAAAGAAAAGGAAGAATTCTGTATACAGAAGTCCATACTTTGATTTAGCAGTTATTACTTGCTAATTTTGAATTAGGTAACAGTGTCAATTTGAATGGAATATGATGAGACAGTATTGACAGTCAAATTTAAATCGGATATTAAGTTTATTATCTCAATTGATTTTCTTTCAAAATATTGGAATTACTAAGAGAGGCATAAGCATACTGCCCATTATTTTAGAATCAGTAGAGCCCTTCAGGATCTACTGTATTAAGAAAAAGGAATGAATGTAACAGCTCCAGTAATAGGTATTGTTGGCAAAAATGTTGTTCCTGTTTCATATTTATATGCATGTGTACAAATACATGTGGATTAGCATTTTTCTATTTGCTATATCACTTCATGTAGTCATTATTTAGAAAGTATATTTCTTAATTTCCCCCGCCCCAGAGTCAGTTTATTTAAGCAGTTAAATCTAATAAAAAGATTTAGGAACAACAAAATCTTACTTAGCATTTATCGGTAAGAATGCTTTTTTTCTACTGTGCTTTTAGCTTCAAGAAAAATTGGCGAAAGAAGATAAAGAAAAGAGAAAACTAAAGCTTAAGTTGGAACTCCAAGAGAAGGCTGCGGAGGCCGGAATTGCTGCAAGGACAGCAGGTAGTAGACCAGGGTTCATGTTAAGCCAGAAGGCGATTGTGTGATGTGTACTGGTGGATACTAGCTCACTGCTGTGTTTGCCAAAGGAGGAGGGCTTTTTTTTTTCTTTTGGCTGCTTATAAAATAGGTGCCTTTAACATCCTGGTACTGGTATTAGTGAGGGCTTTACCTGTGTTCACACTGATTTGGGCATTAAATGCATTGTTAACACCATGTCAATCCAATCACAAAAAGGTTGTTTGTTTTGTTGGAAGGGCCTGAACAAACAAGGGGAAATAATGATTACCAGTGCCTCTACCCTTCAACCAGCAGTTCAAATACCACTTATTGTTTTAGCTCTTAGAGAGGAAATACTTCTTCTTTGTATTAAGCTAGTCCTGTATTCATTACCAGTGAAACCTACGTTTGATTTTTAAAAACCTGCTTTATGCAGTTAATAGGTTAACCTCTGATGACGTAGATGACAGAGATAATGTTTTCCCTGTGATTAAAGTGGAAGGTCGCCACATTTTAATGTTGTACATGACTGCCTTAGATTTTGGAAACTATCTTACTCATACTCAGGTCTTTGCAAAGAGAAAATTTTAAAATATACTTCTGTGTGAGGGATATGGTCACTCCATTCTGAACTTTGTAATCTCCACCGTGTAGGCCATTGTAGCTGTTTGTTCTTGCACTGTTTGCCTGTGATATGAAAAGTGAAAATTTGAAAAATGATGAATAAGCATTTAGAAGTATTTTAGAGATTACCCATTCAACAATTTAATATTTTATGAAATTATTTAATGATTAGTCGAGATTATAATTGTGTTTTATAAAATGCTTAACTTGGTCTCATATATAAAAATGGGTAATTTTAAATCAGAGAGATGATTAATATAGTTTATCTTCAAAATAGTACTGTGAACAGTTATTCTAAATAAATAACACTGTGATAATGTAATTAAGATGATCACAAACAAATAATCCAGTTGAATACTGGACAGCAACTTTACTATTAATGACAAAAACCATAAACTTTTTATTTCTTTTTGATGGGGAAATATAAGAATATATTTAAGGAAAATCAATGATACATTAAAAATAAATAGTACAACTTTAGAACAATTTGGAAGTTTCCTGAATTTTATAAAAGTCATACACTAATTGATACTGTGAGTAAGTACTGTAACAAAGAGATTTGTTTTTAAATATTTGCGTAATTAACATTCTGAATGTACTACAGAAATAATTGAATGTATTTGGAGCTATTACTATGTAGTAATGATTTAATGTAACTAAGTAGTCTGTCTCTTGAAGAGACTCATTGAGCAGTAATATTTACTATTTAACTTTTGAATAATACAGTTCAGCATGTAGTTCAAATATTTACTTATTGTTATATGTTTAAGAATTCTTGGTTGAACAATTTGAATAATATATGCAAAATGGAAGGAATTTAATTTGTTCTTATTAGTCATTTATTTTTCATTCATAACAGAATATCGTTTTTCTACATGTGAGATATTTTTAACATCTTTTTTCCACCTAACTGATGAAAATAACAGGGTTGTATTGTTTCTCTGAACACAGCAATGAACGAAAGAGATAAAAAGGAAACAGTGAAAACTTTTCATGCATTTGAAACTCTAAAAGGTTTTGTCCCTGGTGTATTCTTTAAATTTTCATCATTTCTAAATAGATACAAAGTTTTAATAAACTTGTATTCTACCTGGTATGTACGAAGGACATTCCAAAGCAAAACACCAGACAACAAAAGCAATTACATGAGCACGGTAATAAATATAAAGAGAAGCGGTGCAGGACTCTGCCTGTCAGTGAGGCTTTGTTTCTTGTAGCACAAAAGAACCAATAATCCATGTAAGTGTAGATGTTTGCTTTTTAATTACTGTACTTCACATTTTTTATTTCACAGTGTGTATTTGGTGAAGTATAAGGTGAGTATACATGTATCTATTAGAATGTTTGTAAGGAAAATATTAATGTTTACAAAACAGCTTCCACAATAAAGTAAATACTGGATAAACACCAAACTAAATGCTGGAAATAGCAAGTATGATGCAAAAATAGTTGTAGGTTTATACTTCATTAATATCCGGCGAAGATACCCTTCTTGGAGTATATAAAATATAAAAATTTATAAGAATTTATTGTGTTAATTCTGATTACAAGAATATTAACAAATCTAATGAGGGAACTCTTAAATAATCTATGATACATTTGTGCTGTATATGTGATACAATAAGAATTTTCTGAGCAATATTTTATGTATGCAAAATTTTTCATATCTCAAGGTTAAGTGAGAGACTTAGTAAGAAAAAAAGCATTTGAAACAGTATTTTGTTAAAAGAAGCAATATTTATGAACATGTATTGATTGAAAGATAACTTGTGTTGGTCTTTAAATGAATCTGAGTTGGGTTCCCAGAGCCCTTATAAACAATCAGATGTGGAGTCACATGCCTATAATACTAGTGCTAGGAAGGTAATGGAGGGATGATCCCTAGAACTTTCTGCAGCTAGTCTTGTGAGTCCATAAGCTTCAGGTTCAGTGAGTGACCCTGTCTTTAAAAAATGAGCTCTAGCGCAATAATAGAACACTTGACAGAACTTCTGGCCTTTACCCACCCATATCCACTATTAATCATTTACCGTGCATATACACTAAGGGAGGTAAACTGAAAATTATGTTAGAAAATTTAGAAACCAGGGGTTGGATTTAAGAAAAATTGTTATTAACTTGTATATATTCCATAGCATTTTAGTAAATTGTGAATCCAAAATAAGAAATGAAATAGAAAATGTTTGAGTTCGTATAAACTTTCATTTACGTTATTTAGCTTCCTTTGCTTCTCTGTTCACTTTTACATAATGTGAATATCATCATTCTATATGATCCATGAGCATTTGACGCTCAGCTGTCTCCACTGTCACAGTAAGTCTCAGGTGGTCTACCCTCTACTCGTCCCTCTTTCTCAGGAGTAGGTATCATTTCCTCACAGTCACTGACATTTTCTTAGATCCTAAAATGATTTATTTTTTTTAGGAACAATGCAAACTTCATTACAAATAAAAAACTGTGTATTGAGACTTCATTATGAACTCTATATTCATAGAACTGACTGTACATCAGCAATTTTAAAAAAATAATCTTTGAAGTGTCAAGCATTTCCTTTTGGCTTGTAAGCACTTTCCAGTCACAACGCCACATGTATTAGTTGTGGTTAAATGTCCAGACTTTGGATTCTTACTTTTTTTCAAATGTTTTTCTCACATGTATGGTGAGATACTATGACCACTCAGCACTGGTTAAAATCCGTTATAGGTGGCTTTTATTTTTAAGTTAATGGTTGTGCAGTGCTTAGCTCATAGAAGGTCTGGATAAATGTCACCATATTGTTTTCTGGAGCTCTTCATCAAACTGACCCCGTTAAAATGCTTATAACAGATTTGTAGTGGTATAAATGCCTGTCCAACCTAATAACAGGTAACTACTGATGTTTATTTATACATAGGCTGTTTTACAGTTTGTTTGTATTCATTTTAAATGTTATTTATTGTTTAATTTGATTGCCATAGCTTTTCGTTTCCCTTGATTTTCAGACTTAACCTTATTCAGAAGCTTTTAAAACAAGAGAAAATATGTTAACATCTTTAAGAAACTAGGTTTGGTGGTATACAATCTTAACTTTTCGAGGGATTCCAGTTCAAAGGTAGCATGAGCTATATAAACATCTGCCTCAGAAATTTAAAAACAAAAACAAAAACAAAAAAAACTCTATAAGTAAAGAAAATAGAGTGTACAATAACGTGGTTTTACTTAACATTAGAGAAACCTGAATCCTTCCCCATGTGTTAAGCTTAAGAAATATTTGTTTCATTGTGCCTATTGAGGGCTTATTTATTTTAATTCATTTAAATCACATACATGTATAATATTTGAAAACATCATTGATAACCTACAAATATTAGGGTGTATTTTAGAGAAAAGCTGAAATACCAACAAAAACTTACACATTTAATGTATCTCTTTTCAACTATATAAGTGGTTAAACTCTCAGCATTTTAAGGATTGTTTTAATTCAGTTGAGTTTAATAGTAAATTGTTAAAGGGTAAGCTGTGCCCTGATTGCACCCACTAATTTCTTTAATACTAATGATGTGTTCGTAACTTTAAAAAAAAATGCTGTTTATTTAAATCCTTTCTCTATTCTAATTCTCTGTGGCATTGCTTGGTGCTTATTCCCTCTTGATTTATTATTGTGATTATTATTATTATTATTATTA
The DNA here is from genome assembly GCA_026225945.1 of Cricetomys ansorgei. NCBI lineage: Eukaryota > Metazoa > Chordata > Mammalia > Rodentia > Nesomyidae > Cricetomys > Cricetomys ansorgei. Next base: position 15,230,523 of record JAMJFZ010001131.1, read on the forward strand.
TTCAGATACTGTGAAAAATTTATATAACACTATTTTTTTCAGTACGATTTTATAATGTTTAAAGTATTGCTATTTCTTCAAAAGCCTTATTTTTTATTTCTTAAAAGCTCACATTAGAGCCTCTGATTTATGTGTTAGTTATTTTTCTTTCTTGAATGTCATCCATTAAAGATTAGCTGTGGAAGGTTGAAGCATGGAGAGATTATGAATGACAGAACAACTCCTGTAGAATAATAATCAGTTTTTGGTATTTAATGCTGTTTGACTTTTGCAGACACATTTCTTATTAACCTTTGGTACAAAGAGAAATCCAGGTTCCTGATATCTCATGGAGAAGATGAATTTGAGATCCTCTTCCAATTAAACTGAAATAAAGACAATATTGGATTTTAGCTAAAAGAACTCTTAGTTTTTAAGTTTCCTGTTTATAAGTCTATCATCTGTCTATCATCTATCTATCTATCTATCTATCTATCCATCTATCATCTCTATTCTCTATCTTACTATACTTTAACATAGAATTTAATGGTTTTATATCTTGCATAGCTTACTAATATTGACAATGCCATCACTTACAGTGCCTTTTCTCTTTAAATACAGATTTTTTCTGAATAGCCATATTGAAATGATTTTACGTATAAAGATAATTCATTCTTATTAGAGTAAAGAATGTAAATTAGCTTTTCTGGAGAGCATAGGAGTTTCATTGTAATTCTTAAGAGTATGAAAGCATAGTTCTTGAATCTTATAACCCCAGTTTTTCTATTAGGTGACAATATAAATGTTTAAAATATAGATTATATATCCACACACATGAAGATTCCCAAGTTGGTAATGTGAAAAAATAAAAGTTATGCCACAGAAAATACTGACTTTTGTTCTCTGAAACCATGTAAAAATGGAAGGAGAAAAACAAATTCACAAAAGTTTTCCTTTAATCTCCACGCATACTCTGTGACATGCACAAACCTGTGCTCTTACACATAATGAGCACATATAATAATAAATATTTTTTTAATTCACATCCTGTCTTGGAAAAGTGTAATAGTTGACTCTGCAGGAGCAGTTCTGGCTGTGATGTCAGCTTTGTGCTGCCACCCAGAGAAGCACTGGGCTACCAGCAGTGGGTTTTGCTTACTCTTTCCTGGCCTGAGGCAATCACTATTTTAAATTCTTTGACAAACAGTTTATGCTAAGACAGAAAAATTATATGTGTAAAACAAATATTCGTGGTTGGGAATATTCATGTGGTCATTTCAGGAAACAATTTTCGTATTTACAAGGATTCCCTTTCACGTCATTGTGTCTCCCAAAAGTTGTTGACCCTCATGTAAAACTGCAACAGGAAATATTCAGAGAATTGGAGCTTTTACAAAGCTATTTTCTACGTAATACGTTACTTTGGATTTGAGGATGCTGATTGTCTTCAGTGACATTATTGTGAGAAATTCTAATGATGCCTTCTCTTTCTTTAATTCAGCCTGTTATATTTAAATAGTTACCACAAAAATGTTACAAATAGATACTTTTCCCTGAGAAATATTTGTCCTTCAAATTATGTTGCTTGGAGAATCATGATCCAATGTTTAAACTAGAATATTTTTCAATACACTGTCTCTTTCCTACTATGTTTTAAAAGCGGTTTAAAAACTGTAGAATACGGGTTTGTCAATAGACTTGGGTTCTGCTAAGAAAATATGTACTCGGCTTTGACTCAATAAACTCATACTTAGTATGGTTCAGCTTCTTCATATTTACTCTTGCCCATATTAGAAAACAATTAGCTTACTAAACAAATTTGAGTATTTGGTAGTGGTGGAGTAAGGGTGATCCTCTCTGAATCTTTCTCATTTGAGTAAGAATTATAGGGTATTTGATAACCATGTTTAAAAATGGAGATATCCAAATATTATTGTAAACACCCAATGATTTGTTTTACCTACAATATAAGTATTTTACTTGGTAGGCTTACATAGTAGCTAATAATATTTGTTAATGTAATTTAACTGCTGTGAACCTTTACTGAACAAATATTGAAATTTATTCAAGTCAAAGAAAGAATCTCTAATGACTTTTGTTAAAGCTTCTATTTAATAGTTAAGGAGAAAAGTTTGTATGACATACGAGATGCAATTAACAGTAGATTTTACATTTAATAAAAAGAAAGAAGCATGCGTATTTACTTTATTCATTCCATCATAATTTGCATTAGAGCTGTGGGTGTTTAATGAGCAAATTCCAACTAAAATGCTATATTGATTTTCTAGTGAACTTTGTAATAGTCATCTACCTTGTAAAAGCTCAGTGTTTACAATTAAGTTTTCTTTACTAAAAATATTTGAGAGTTACGTATTGATCCTTTGAAAGTACAGAATTCTAGAAAGAATTGGGTGATTTATAAACTCCCAAATTCACATAAAAGGCATTTTGAAATGACTGTGTAGCAATGCCTTAATTTTGAATACATTTCTTATTAATCATGTAATAAGATTTAATGTCTTAAAATTCTATTTGTATGGGTGTTTTGCTTCCACTATGCCTTTACACCTTGTGTGTGCCCTGCCTCTCAGAGGCCAGAAGAGGGCATCAGATTCCCTGGAACTGGAGTTACAGGTCATCCTGAACCACCTGATGTGGCTGCTGGGAACTGATCCTTGGTCCTCTGAAAGAACATAATACTGTTAACTGCTTAGCCATCTTTTCAGTCCCATAACCAGATTTTGAATGTGGCATGTATGTGTGTATTTGGAGCATTTTAAATTTAACCCTCAAATATGTACATGTTAATCTTCAAATGTACGTATAGATCTTTGGATTTTGAATAGTCCTAATTTTATATAAAATTAAACCTAATTTGTTAATCTATAGGACCAAATAAACATTTTTTAGCTTCACTTATGTAAAGTGCAGTGCAGCATGCAATACATGAGCTATCTTGTTGTTGGCTCATACAGGAGAAATATGAGTTCAAGTCCAGGTTGAGCTATATAGAAATATTCTGTCTAAGTAAATAATTTAACTTTAATAAAAAAAATCGGGCCACACTTTATAGAATCAGTAGGAATCTGTTGGCATTTAAAATGTAATCAGTATTTTTATATTGTATACTAAAAATATTCCACAATATTTAGGGTAGTATGGTATATGTGTGCTAAGTTACAATTTTACCACCATTTTACATCCTGTCTGGCTTACAAATTACAAGTGATTTGTAATAGAAAAACAGAGTTATTTGGTATTTTGAACAAACTGTGTCATCATGGTATGCTTACAATGACTTTGAATCAGTTTTCTTTTTGTCTATTTCTTCTTTTGCCTGTCACTATAAAGTATTGAAAAGGAGGAATTTTTAATTTTATTTTTATATATAAATTGTCAAAATCACATTTAAATTTTTTAGATTTGCTTATTTTATGCATGTGAGTGGTTTTTGCGTGCCTGCATGTGTGCACCACATACATGCCTGGTGCCCACAGAAGTCAGAAGTAGGCATTGGATCCCCTGGAAATGGAGTTATAGATGATTGTAAGCCACTTTGTGTTGTGTTGGGAACCAAACCGAGATCCTCTGCAAGAACAAGTGTTCTTAACTCCTGAGCCAATTATCCAGTTCCCAAATGCATTTTAATATGCTTTGGAAATTAAGTCGTGAGTATGTCAGTTAAGTATTCTAACAGTAGTGAAATAGAAGTATTATTTGTTTAGAATCCTCTTGACTCTTATTTATTTGATCAATATTAAAGGTTAGAGAACTTTTCTCTAATTTATAAACAATCACAAGTAGTTGTATTACTACTGTTTTATATACTTGCACGGTGACTAAAATAATTTCAGATGTTTATAAAAGCAGTGTTGCTGAACTTTAGAAAGGTGTTGCTAAACAAAATATGTTTTGTCGTATACCAAGCTGCTTCTATGCCATATATGATATGGTGGGTTGTTTATTCCTAATCTATTAAGTATCACGATTATGGGAAGACAGTTGTTTAGCATTAGAAGGGAAAGGAAATATTTTGGGGTACTGCCTTCTGGATAGAAGTTTCTATCAGAATTCCATGATGACTTGATTTATGGTAGCAGAATAGTATAGATAAATCCAGCTACACACCAGGAGGAAATGGCGGAGCTCAAGCGATCTTGTGATCAAGTGATCACCTCTGACACGTGCTAATTAGTGTCACACGATCTGTAGGCAGTGCTTTGGCTTTTTCATATGGGTTTTTCTGTATATCTGTTTTCAGGAAAAATATTTCTGATTTCTCTGAGGACATTTTTTTGATACATAGTTTATTTACAACAGCTGATTTAATATCTAAATTTAAAGATTAGCTGGCATCCTTTAGCTTTTATTTCTATTTTTAAAGGTATATTTGTGTGCATCTGTGTGTGCGTGTATGTGTATGTGATATGTTCAGGTGTCCTCAGGGCCATGGAGTGTGTGTGTTTTTGTGTGTGTGCATGTTTGTGTGTGTGATGTGTTCAGGTGTCCTCAGGGCTGTGGAGCTAGAGTAACTGTAGCTTTGAGCTGCCCAACATGAGCACTGAAAACCTGTGATGGCTAGTCTTGATGTCAACTTGATTACATCTGGAATAAAACAAAACCCAAGGAGCCGGGCACACTTGTGAGGGATTTTTCTTGACTGGATCATTTGAGATGTGAAGACCCAACTTAAATCTGGGCTACACCTTCTGGTAGCAGCATATATAATGTGGCAGCAAGAAGTGTCTGCTGCTGAGGCTTTCCTTGCTAGTATTAAAGCCTACTTTTTTGTGATTCCAACTTACATGGAAGATAAGCTGAGACATCCAGACTTATGGACTGAACATGTATATATATATGTATGTATTCTATAAGTTCTGTTCCTCTAGAGAACCCTGAACACATACAGATTATCATACCAAAAGTGGTTCTAGAACAGCAGAAGTATAGTGATGAATTCTAAAGTACTTGTCTGGAACAGGCATTCACTTTGCAGACACCTACAATTATTGAAGCCTCTCCCAGAAACACGGAGCGCACTAAAAATCTATGGTGTGAACTACCTAACAAACTTATTAGGTTTGATTATCCTGATTCATCTAGTGTGGGAAGGAAGGAATTTAGTGACTCTATACATAAAATTTTTGACAGTTTATGGAAAAATAAGAAAAAAAATGTTGCTGGCTGGTTACTCATAGAATCTGGATGAATTGACAGGAGAAAAAATAATCCCTGTGAGAAAATTAACTGACATACCATCTCAAGTTACAGTGACAAAGGAAAAGGATGAACTCAGTGATAAAACTGAAGGACTTCAAATGTGTATGAACAGTCTAATATTAGGAAATGCCAGGAAATATAATCCTGATGTCCCTCAGGCACCACCAATGGTGGCCTCTAGACCTATAACCAGACTTAAAACTAAGCAGGCTCCTAGAGAGAGGGGAGATAGAAAGTGTAGTCCATGAAGAAGTGTGCTACACCACTGAAAAGCTTATGAATTTGCTAATTTATTCAATCAGGATGCTGGGGAAATATGTGTGGGAATGGATTTTACAGATGTGGAATAATTGTGGAAGGAACATAAAACTGGACCAGGCTGTTTATTGATGCATAGATATTAAGTTTAATGTGGAAATACACACAGTTTTTTAAAGGTGTCAAAAATTCTTTGCTTAGTTTGCTGAAGCTTTTGTCAAAAGATTGGCCTTCTGAAAATGAGAAGGATGACAGATATCCCTTTGCTTAGTGTTGACGAAGGGATTTTAAGACTTGGGGAAATTGTAATGCTCAAATGGGTACACCATGCAAAACCTAGCTTTCCACAATGGGAAGGCAAAATGGGAAGACATGTCCTTCGTTCATCCTATAACGTGAAGAATGGTGAGAAGGGGAACCAGCACATTTGTAGAGCTTTGCCATTGTTCATTTCCTTTTCCAGATCTTAGGGTTTAGATGCTGCTGCTCAGCTGGATGAATTAAATCCAATGGATCTAATTGGGCCCCAGTGTAGCAGGTTCCAGGTGGCAGCACTAAATCATCAAAGACAAGGTGAACATGGTTATCCTGGGCAGTACAGGCAAAGTAATATTCATAATGGCTTAACCCATTAATGGGCAGCACAGGCAAAATGATTTTTATGGTGGGATACTGACTAAACACTCATTGTGTTTCCAAGAATGAAATAGATAAGAAGCCTACTGTATTTTTGTTTGATCTGTGTAAGCAAAAAAATTCTCAAATAAATAAAGCTACATTGGATTGTGGCAAGAGAGAATTTATACCTGTTAACCAATTTCCAGACTTGAAGTAATTTGCAGACCCAGAACCTCTTAATTGAAGGGACTGCTAGGACCTCTGAGGAAAGACCTTGATAAAATACTTAAGAGTTTTACTGTTATCTTTGCTCCCATCTTTCCCCAGACGGACTTACAGCCTTTTATAAGAGTAACTGAATATTGGGGGCAAGAAAACAATCAGACTTTCTTAGGTCTATTGGATATTGGTTCTGAATGACTCTAATTCTGAGAGACTCCAAAAAGTGTTGGGGTCCTCCAGTTAGAGTAAGGGATTATGGGGGTCAGGTGATTAATAGAGTTTTGGCTGAAGTCTGACCCACAGACTCCAATGGGCTCCTGAACTCATCCTGCGATCTCCCCTGCTCTGATCTAGAATGTATAATTGGGATAGATATACTTAGAAGTAGGCAGAATTCCCACATTGGTTTCACGACCTATGGTGTGCAGGCTGTTATAGTTGGAAGGTTCAAAAGGAAACCAGTGGAAAATACTGAACCAAACCATCATTACATCCCTGGAGAAATGGGTGGCTGTTCCTACCACATCTCCCTTTAACTGTTCTGTCTGGCCTGTCCAGAACACACAGATGGATCATAGAGAATAAGAATCGCAGTTGTCTATTGAAAAGTCAGTCAAATAATGACTCCAATTGCAGCGTCTCCTGATGCTGTGTTGCTACTTGAGCAGATTAACACATCTGGTAGATGGTATGCAGCTATTGATCTAGAAAATGTCTTTTTCTCCATACCTGTCTATAAGTACCACCAGAAGCAATTTGCTTTCAGAAGGCAAGCCCAGCAGTATGTATACCTTTATAGTTATACCTCAAGGCTATATTAACTCTCCAGCTCCATATCATAACCTAGTTTGAAGGGATCTTTGTCATTAATCTCTGTCAGGCATTCACTGTATTGGGAACATTATGGTGATTCGATTAAGTAAGCAGGAGGTAGCAACCACTTTGGACCTGGTATTGCGTTTGTGCTTCAGAGGACGGGAAATTAATCCATCCAAAATTCAAAATTCTTCTACCTCTTTGAACTTTCTAGGAGTCCAGTGGTGTGGATTGTATAGAGATAGTCTTTCTAAAGTAAAGGGTAAATTATTGCACCTGACCTCCCCACCACCATGAAAGAAGCACAGTGTTTAATGTTCCTATATGTTTTCCGGAAGCAGCACATTCCTCACTTAGGTGCATTACTCCCGCCTATATTCCAATTGACTCTGAAAGCTCACCACTTGAACTATATGATCCAACAGACTCAGTAGTACTTAAGGTGTCAGTGGAAGATTGGGGTGCTGTTTGGAGCCTTTGGCTCCACAGAGGAGACTTTGGGATTTTGGAACAAGGCTCTTCCATCATCTGCAGACAACTACTAATCTCTCTGAGAGACAGCCCTTGGTCTGCTATTGAGCCTTAATGGAAAATAAATGTTTGACAATGTCCTACCAGGTTACCATGTGACCTGAGCTCCCCATCATGATGTATGTATTATCAGACCCATTGATCCATAACCTAGGACATGCACAACAGCAATCCATTATCAAATGGAAGTGGCACCTATTGTCTCATGGTTTACGTTCTGTGATTGGTTGACTGAGGAAGAGAAGACTAGGGCCTGGTGTACTGTTATGCAGGCACCACCCAGAAGTGGACAGCTGCATCATTACAACTCCTTTCTGGGACAACCATAAAAGCCTGGTGAAGGGAAATCTACACAGTAGGCAGATGTTTGGACAGTATACATGGTTATACGTTTTGTTTGGAAGAAGAAATGGCTAGCTGTGTAATTGTTTACGGATTGATGTGCTGTAGCCAATAGGTTGGCTCTATGGTCAGGGACTTGGAAAGACAGCATGATTGTGGGCAGTTGGTGAGAAAGATATCTTGGTGAAGTGTGTGGCTAGATTTCTCCAAATGAGGAAATGATGTGAAGATACTTGTGTCCCGTGTAAATGCCCATTAAAGGTGACTTCAGCTGAGGAGGATTCAGTAATCAAGTAGATAGAGCGTCCTGTTGGGTGGACAGTCAGCTTCTTTACCCAGCCATCTGCCATTGCCTGATTGGCCTATGAATACAGTGGCCATGGTGGCAGAGGTGGAGGGAATGTATGGGCATGATCACATGGTCTTCCATTCCCCACTGCTGACCTGGCTTCAACTACGCTTGGGTTCCAGAATTGCCAACAGCAGAGACCAACACTAAAACCCTGATATGGCACCGTTTCCCTAGGTGACCAGCCAGCAACCTGGTGACAGGTTTACTAGATAGGGCCTTCATGAAACTGACAATTCTTTCTCCTTACTGGAGTAGATACTTATTCTGATCATGGATTTATCATACTTGCACATAACTTTTCTGCCCAAACCACCACTTATTGACTTACAGAATGGTAACATGACTTTATCTATGCCATAGTATTTCACACAGTATTGCTTCTGACTAAGGATCTTACCTCACAGCCAAAGAAGTGAAACAGTGGGCCTACATTCATGGGATCCACTGGTCTTACCATGCTCCTCACCATCCTGAAGCAGCTGACATGATAGACACATGGAATGGCCTTTTCAAGACAGTGCCAATTAGGTGACAGTAGTCTGGAGGGCTGGGATAGGATTCTCCAGAGGGTGGAGTAATCCTTGAATCCTCATCCAGTATGTAGTAAGGTTTCTCCCATAACCAGGTGGTCCAGAACTCAAGTGGTGTGAAAGGGGATAGCTCCACTCACTATCACTCCTAGCTACCAACTAGAAAAGTTTTTTGCTTTCCTTTCCTATGACCCTAAGTTATGCTGGCCTAGAAGTTTGGGTTCCAGAAGAGGCTGGGGGTGCTTCTGCCAGGACACACAACAAACATTCCGTTGAACTGGAAGTTCAGACGTCCCCTGGCCTCTTTGGGTTTATGTCCTTAAGCTAATAGTCTAAGAATGGAATAACAGTGTTAGGTAGGGTGATTGATCCAGACTAACAGCCAGAAATTGGATTACATCTTCACACTGGAGGTAAGAAAGATTGTGTCTGGAGTACAGAAGATCCTTTAGAGTGTCTCTTGGTGCTACCATGTCCAGTATTTGAAGTCAATGGGAAACCACAACAACTTCATCCAGCCAAGATAACAAATGGCTCTTACCCTTAAGGAATGAAGGTATGAGTTATTCCTCCAGGAAAATAGCAAAGACTTGCTGAGATGCTTGCTGAGGGTAGAGGAAATACGGATTGGTTAGTAGAGGATGATAGTTAAAATTATCAGCCAAGGCCTCCTGGACAGTTCCAGAAATGAGGTCTATCATATTTTGTTAAGAATGTGTTTGTGCATAGACATACACATATTAATCAGGTATTTGTGTTTTCTTACTCTGTCTTTATCATGTAATATAACATCTATTGAGATGGTATCAGTAATAATCATATTTAAATTATAAGATACAAAAAAATGTCCCTCGATGGTATTTGATACTCATTCTAAAATACACAATGCATTTGTGGTTGTAGATGGGATAGTTATGTCATGTTAGGCATAATTTTAAACTGGTTATTGTTTTCATTTGGAAATTCAGCATGGCATAGGAGATATGTTTTTGTGTTATATTGACAAAGGGTGGACTTGTGATGGCTAATTTTGGTTATCAAGTTGACTACATCTGAAATTAACACCCAAGAAGCTGCCACACCTGTGAGGGATTTGTTTTTTTTGGGGGGGTGTTTTTGTCTGTTTTTTTGTTTTGATTGGATCATTTGAGATCTGAAGACCTACCCTAAATCTGAGCCACACCTTTTGGTGGAAACCTATATAAAAGAACATGGAAGAAGGAAGCTTTTACTTTCGCCTGCTTTTCCTTACTCTTGCTGCAAGTTCATTCACCCTGCTGCTGAGGCATTTTTTTGCTGATAGTAGAGCCTACTTCTTTAGGATTCCAACTATACTGAGGACCAGCTGAGACATCCAGCCTTGTAGACTGAACAACTGCTTGGGACTTGGACTTTCCATCAGGAGTCAGTTCGTTTTTTAATGTATTAATTTTATTTTCATTAAAAACCTCATCAATGTTCAAGTTTTTGCATTCATCCAAGAAACTATTTAATGGAACTCAGGATATTTCATCATATTCACTGTAATATTAACCATTTCTGGGGGTTTTCCTTCTTTTTTTTAATGCTTTCCTCTTTTTACCATTTTTTTTCTTTCCTACTTTCTTTTATTTGCATCTCCTGGCTGTGGAGTCATCCCTTCAAATGAGGATGTCTTTTTATTTCACCTTCATTAATGGAGGTCATGTTTAGGCAGCCATGTTGGTGAGACTGTAGGCTTCTGGCATAACCAGGAGATACAGTCTCACAACAAACTCCATGTTTCTCAGGCTCTTAGCAATATTTCTGTTTCTCTTCCACAATGTTTTCTTAGCCTTAGGTGCAAGAGTTGTATCAGTTGAGACTGGGATCCATTTACTTTTCATTTTGATTCCTTGTAGTTTGCTATATTGGTCTCTGTCTGTTGCAGAGAGGATTTTTGTTTGTTTGTTTGTTTGTTCATTTTGTTTTTTTCATGAGGGGTGAGCACTACACTGATCTGTGGGTGTAAGGACAGACATTTGGAATGTAAATAGGAATTATGCTGGTTTAGTAATTTGGTGGTTGTAAGTTATTCTCAGAATGTTTCTTTATCACCACTTTTAATTTAAGTAAACCAATAGCTGTCTTGAGAGGCTCTATTAATTTATAACAACCATGAGATGAACCTATTATATAAATTTAAAGGGCATTTTACATTTTTTTCTAAGTTTACTTTATGGTTTAACTGTTGAAGTAAAATTTAGGGCAGCTAAATTTAGGTATTTAAAACCATATTGCTTAACATTTTGTAATATTTTAAGATATTTGCAAGGTTTCAAAATATACTTAAGAAAGGTCAGTTCAGACGACATCAGAGTTTTAAGTAGAGCAAGAAGTGCCATTGTGGTGCAGTCTGTTTCAGAGGGGCTTCCCGCTCTGCTTGAATGTGCAGTGCTAAGTCACCATCTCACTGACTGAACTGCTATCCTGTTGTGTGTGTCCAGAGATGGTAGAGTTGCTTTAGTTTGTAACTTGCTATTTTATTTCTGTTTGACTGTTTCTCCATAGTTAATTCATTTCAAATGCCAGGTGGCATTTCTTTCTGAATATGTTCTTTCCTATTTGTGTTGATGGACATTTGGGTGACTTCTAAGTTTTCATTGTTATAGAGGATACTACAGTCAGTACTTTATATGTTTTCTTTTGCAATTGTATATGAATATCTTTACATTATATACCAGAGATTTGCTAGATTTCAGTAGAGTTATACTTGATTTTAACAGTACTGTTAACTTGTTCTTCATATGCTGTAGATATATACATATACGTTGCAGTATTTTAGAGACATTTTTAACAGCTCATTTTTTTCTGGCTAGCCCTTTGAATTTTTTTTCTCCTTTTACACATGCCTAATAATCTTCATTTGCAGTAGTTACTAAAAATGCTTCCTCAAGTCATTAATTGATAATAATTTAATTGGATAAAACCTCTTAAAATAGAATTATTTTTGCTTCTATATATGCATTTCTCCCTTATTCTTTAATTGATTATGAGTTCTCTGGTTTTGTAGCTCTGGTTGAAGAAGTGTATTTTGCACAGCGGGAACGTGATGAAGCTATTATGTGCAGACTGCAGTTAGCCCTTGAGGAGAGAGATGAAGCAATTGCTCGTGTGAAGCATATGGAAATGTCACTAAAAATGTGCGTATACATTTAAAATTGTATGTGATATCACAAACATTATAAAGTGTATGGATTTACCTGGTTGTTACATAGCCATATGTTACTCATTCTTGTTATTATATGAAGACAATCATATCCCTTGATGGGTTTCTGCAATTTAGGCATGCTTGTAGTTTGCCTGACAGAGATGATGATCAAATTTATAGAAAAAATAAGATGAAATTCATATTATTGTCAGTAGGTTACTTCTTTAGAGTTCTGTTGTCGGTGCTCTTACCCAGCCTTCTCATGTGACTCTTCTCATCTCCTTCCCTTAGTATCAAGTTTTGTTTTTTTTGTTTTTTTTGTTTTTTTGTTTGTTTGTTTGAATATTTGGCTGTTTTGCCTGCATGAGCACCATGCCTAGGGCTGGGAGCGCGTATCTATTTCTCCCTCTCAGCACTGGGACCCTCTCTGGCTTGATTTTTGGTAACTCAATTGGTTCTATCAGGTCAATAAGAGCATATTTAGAAATTCTACAAGTAAGTACTATTCAAATTTTGATGTGTAACCCAATTTCTTATTATTTTAAATTAGTTATTAATTTATTTGTGTTGAGATGCGGGGTGGTAGAAGATGTGGAGTAGGTATAGGTTTGTGCATGCTACCACACCTGTGGTGTGGTGGGAAGACAACTTTTAGGAACTGGTTCTCCTCTACTGTATAGGTCCTAGGGATCAGACTTTTTTTAATGGCTGTGATATTGTTCGAATCTTAAATGTCTCCTCCTTTTCCCATCCTAAGGCAGTTTTGGGAGATGATGAAACTTTTCAGAGCTATGGATTAGTAGAAGGTTAGTTACTGGGGGATATGCCAGCAAAGGGAATATTGGAACCCTAATCCCTTCCCCTCTCTGTCTTTGCTTCTTTGTTACCATAAGGTCAGCAGTTTGCACCTCCACATGCTCCTTTTTGTCATGGACTGCTTCACTAGAGCCCAAAGGCAATAGAGTCATATGACCATGACCTGAAATAGACCTTAGCCCTTAAAAATTGATGGTCTGGAGTATTCAGTCACGGTGTCAAAAAGCTGGTTAATAGCCTGAATACTTTATAGTTTTAGCTTCCAGGAGATACCTCAAATATTAAATGTCTTGGCTATTGTGAATAATTACACAATAAACCAGGGATTGTAGTATCTGTGATTACATTTTCTTTGTACATATACTCAAAAGTAGATAATTGGATCATATATTGTAGAGTCTTCACTATTGGTCTCTATAATTGATAGATTGATATATCCTACCAATAGTATATAAACTCACATATTTCTCATTTTTCTTTTCATTTTTGATTGAGATGAGGTATTTCATGGAGAGCTTCGTTTGTATTCTCTGTTTACTAGTAATGGTTATAAGTTTTTTATATACTCAATCACCATCTTAACCAATAAAATAAACCTTATTCCAAACATCATCTTTTTGTTTATATGTTTAAATATAAACCCAGCTATCTACAAGGATAGGTGTTTTGTGGTATATTGGCTTATCTATAAAATTAATTTTATAAAAATGGTGTTATTTGCTACATAAACGTTTACTCAAGAGGATGTGTAGTGTAGAAGGTAAGAGTAGCATTTCTACACCTAGTAATATGTCCTTAAAGCTTAGATCTGTTGCTTCCTGGGGTTTACCTGTGGTATGATCAAATTATATGAGTCTCTGGGACTCAGTTACTGATCCATCAAATGTATAAAATAGGGACTATTTAAGTTATCACTTGTTACAGAATTACAGTTCACAATAGCAGAAAATAAATATTCTCATTCCAAAAGAGAATCAGGGGAATGGCAAGAGTACTATGGAAAAATACAAGACTTGTACCCAGCAGTGCAAACATTAATTGTGAAGCTCTGCTTTTGGCACCTGGGCATATGATCTCATAAGAACTTCGATGGGTTTGAGTTGATCCAAATTTATGGTTGTGTTAGCTACTTTACTCATTGCTGTGAAGGAAATGCCTGGCAAAAGCAATTTAAAGATGGCAGGCTTTATTTGATCTTACAGTTTGATACAGCCGATTATGTCTACATCGGCTACAGTCTATTGTGGTGAAGGCAGTGTCATAGCAAGAGCTCAAGGCAGCTGGTCGCATGGCATCAGCAGTCAGCTGGTAGAGAAAGATACATGCTGATGCTCACCTCGCTTTTTCCTTTTTATTCAGCCAGAGACCATGCAGAGAACAGAGCACGTTTAGGCTGGGTTATGCCACCTCAGTTAAGCCTGTCTAGAAAATCCCTCAAAACATTCACAGAAACTAGTATTCCAGGTGATCCTATTAGAGCCACCACAGTAGTCCTGCAGTTAGCAGCACACATGGCTTCTGTGGTGGGCTGTCCCCATTTAGTGCCTTCAGCTTCCTATTGCAGATCTCTAGTGTTTCTGGGATCTCCAACATTCTGGGCTCTCTGTTCTAACTGGCTTTACTTTCAGAGATTCTCATATTCTCATTATTGCAAAGAATACAATGGAGATACACATGTCTTAGCTTTCCATGCTTTCTCAGAAATCTTGATTCAGAAATCTTGATTCAGCCTCTAGGTTTCACGACTTTTTCTAGGAGATGTGAACAAATGTCCATTCACCCCAGATAGAGCCCTGACCGTAAACAAACAAACAAACAAACAAACAAAGCAATTCCACCCATCTAGCTTAGCAAACCAATGAGTTTCTTGGTGCTATTTATGAGCATAAGCATAAAAGACCGTGGCTGACTCAAAGGCAGCTATATAACTTAAAGCCCATCCCAGCGTGGGTAATGACTTAAGAAAGTTATAGCCATATAGTTGTCTGTACAACTTGCATGTACTTCAGCTTGTCTGAGAATCTCTTCTCCCTAATAGTTGTTACTGCTTACAAAGAGTTATAGAGTGGACTTGTGAATCCTGTAAGTCTCATTGACTTCCTAAGTTTCTGTGCCTCCCTCCAGGAGGGAATTTTTTAGTTCTGAGGAAATAGCTATACAATACTCAAGGAGCCCATAACTCATGCATTCTGAATGTTTGCAAAACCAGCATCACATGGAAGACACTAATCATATTTTTATTTGTGGGAGTTCAAGGAAGAATGGGGTACAATCTAATCTTAATTCTAGACCTGCAAGGCTGCAGTATTGTACATATACGTACAAAGATGCTAGTTCAAGACGCTAGTTCAGACCTAGCAGGCTTCAGCCTATACAATCTAATCTGCTAACCTAGACCTAGAATGTTTCAATCTCTAAGATTTACTGCTGACTGACTCACTCTGACTAGCTTTTTCCGACCTCAGAGCTGTACTGAATTCAATTGATTGTTCTGGTTGGCTGATTCAACTCTCTTGCTGTTCTCAAATTTTTCACCAAGCTGACTGATTCAAATTGACCTTCTGGGCTGGCTGACTATTTCTGACTGATCTCTTCTGACTCTGGGTGACACCCGCAACTTCAGCTGTTAGTTTTCTCTCCCAAATTCACTGTTTCTGTCTGATGCTGAGCCTTGCTGAACTGCCTCTGTATCTTATCTGATTGATTCTCTAACTGACTGCCTGACTCTCTGAGCTGAGAGCCTGTTTTTATATCATGAGACTTGGCCATGTCCGCACTCTGACTCATTCTGGTAACTTCCTCTGATTTGTCACTTTCTCTTCTCTTCACTCTGATTTATTTCAAACATCACCTCCAGTCTGACACTGACTCCTTCTGAGCTCTGCTTCCTCCTCTGCTTCTGCTTCCTTCTGTCTTGGGGATTAAAGGTGTGTGCTTACCACTGCCTTCTGAGTTGGGTTTAAAGGTGTATGTTATGTTGGGATTAATGGTGTGTACTCACATTCTTTCTACCCTAGAGCAGGCCATGCTGATGGATTAAAAGACCAAACATGCCTCTACATCTCAGTGATATGGTTTTTATATTCCTACCAAAGTGACTCATTAAATACTACTTACAGAATTCTCAAGTCATGGTAGTTTATATCCTTAAACTCCTTCATATTCCTTCCATAAAGTAGTTCCTAAAGCCTAAGTTTGTTTATGGTTAAGTTCATCACAGCAACAACTTATTCTAGATGTTTATTTTTTCATTGTGTTTAAAATAGTGTTTTGTCTACCATTGGGCAAGGGTCTTCCTTAGCATTTTTGTCTGAATGTGTTGTAGCATATTGTCTGAAGGTGTCGTATTTATGTGGGTAAAGCTGATTGCTAATGATCTGCATATGGTATCAGTAGAACACCTAAGGAGTTCTGAATCAATAAAAACACCTGAGCTAGGATGCTTAGGGTTCCAGTGTCCAGGATGGTGGTGGCCAGGATGGTGGTTCCCTCTGCTGAGGTCTGACAGGGTTTACATCTATGAAAATAATGCCATAAACAGCAGCATACTATTACAAATGGTGTACCAAGGTGGGGCAAGAGAAGAAGAAGAGAAACTTCAGACCTCAGAGTCCAGTAAAGTTCCCTCAGAGCAGCTACCAGAAAATATAAATTAAGGTATTAATTGAAGGCTCCTGAAGGAAAAAGAGAAAGAGACAGGGAAATAAGGCTCTAGGAAGAGAAAATTAAGTGAGAAAGCGGGCTCAAAAATGAGAGTCACAGGAAAGAGGCCTTTAGAGAAAGACATTTTCATGGTAAATAATAATAATAATAATAATAATAACAATAATAATAATAATAAATAATTCAGCTGGAAGCAGGAAAAAGAAAGGTTCTAACTGCTTTTCCTGATCATGGAGCTAATGCTTCTTCTGCTGCTGGTGGTAGCATACTCTTTCACAAACTGAATTTTCTGATTGCTGTGTTGTACATGTGTGAAGCTCAAGATGTTGTGATTGAGATTTGTGGAAGGGGTTGTACATTTCCCCTTAGCGGTGGTGAGAAAGAATGCCAAAACACCAGAATGTTTCAACTGGAGATTCTCCCCACTAGCCTAGGACCCTCTGATGTTGTGGAAGCCACAGCTTGGAGCAAAAAAGCCAAAACACAAAAAACAAAAAAAATGACCAGTTTTTTTTTTTTTTTTCCTGTAAACCTGTCTACAAGTGGTAACTCTACACCATGAGGGAACTTTTCTGGCAGACAAGGTTACAAGTTGTCTTTCTTGCAGACAAAGTGACCAGTTATTTTTCCAGAAACCAGACTCTCTTAAAATCTGGAAAGTGTTTCCTGAGGGTCAGCACACAAAAACTGTCTTCCAGAACTGGCTGAGGTTGTAGCTCATGCTGGAAGCTATCTTGGTTCTGTAAGGTGGTACTGGTTTTGAAGGCATGAAAGGGTCTTGGGAAACAACTGAGGCTTGGCACTGTGAGAGGCCAGAAGAGTCCATTGGTAAAAGTGCAGCCTCAATAGCAGTTGAAGGCCCACATTGAAGGGGTCATGTAGAGAAGTTGAGGCTTGGCAACATGAAAACAGCCCAGGAGAGGCTATTGGTGAAAGTGCAGCCCAGTTGCAGAAGATGACTCTAGTGTTCTGAAGATACCAGTACCGTGGGATGACTACCAAGAACTGCAGCAGCAGTGGAGGGGAGCCAGCCAGAGTCTGGAGGATAAGCTGTGTGTGCTGCAGAGGGCAGAGGCAGAGAAGTGATCAAAGCTCTTTGGAGGAGCCCAGAAGATTGCAAGTGAATTCCAGATAATTGAACATTGATAAATGTTTTTTTCTGCTCTCCAAAGACATTATGAAAGCTTGATAGAGATTTGGTTTCATTGAGTCCTGTGCATTAACAACTCTTGTGATAGTTCCTCTTGTAAATAATTTTGCTCATGTAATGTTAAATTTTGTTGTAGAGATGAAAATTTTTTTTGATTGGCTTATCAGAAAAGGGGAAGTTGTAGAAGTTTAATTTTAGTTGTGTTTAAAATATTGTTTTGTACACTGTTGGATGAGGGTCTGCTAGGTCTTAGCGTTTTGTATTGTCTGCAGGTGTTGGGTTTATGTGCGGAAAGTTGATTGCTAATGATCTGCAGTGTGCTATCAGAACACCTAAGGATTTCTAAATAAATAAAAACACCTGAGATGGGACACTCAGTGATCCACTATCCAGGATGGTGCTGACCAGCATGGTGGTTCCATCTGCTGAAGGCTGTCAAGGTTTGCAGATATTAATATGCCTCCATGTCTTCCTTGGTGAGCCACCACAGCAACATACTACTATAACAACTCTACTCCTCTGTACTGATTGCTATATGAGTGACTTTTGAGTTTCTGTGACCATGATACCTGATGAATCAACTTAAGAAAAAAAAAAAGTTTATTTTGGCTCACAGTTCAGTGGGTTTCGGTACTTTGATGGTAAAGAGAAGGCATGATGGAGTGGCTCAGTACATGGGAGTAGGAACATTTAGTAATGCTAGTCACTTTGCTGTACACCAGGCCTCACAAGGGAACAGGGATATGGTCTTTGAAATTCTGTTGGTAGTGCCCTACTTGCCATAGCAAACCATCTAGAGAACAAACACTCAAAACATGAGCCTATAGCAAATATGTCAGTTTCAAACCATGACAGTACATGGTCCATTTTTAGGTAAATTTTTGGAAGGTATAAGCTACATGTGCTTCTTTCTTGTTCTCCTTCTTTATGTTCGTACTCACTTATTCCATTACTAGAGATTATAAAACCTACTTTATTATTGGAACAGTGTTTTCTTCTTACTTTTTTCAAACATAATTTTGTCATATACATGTGGATTTTTTGTAGACGTGGTTCTGTTCTCCCATTTATATGTATGTCTACCTCTTTGTCAGTGTTACAGAGTCTTAATTTCTGAATCCTTTATGCCTTAAAAATCAGATTACTCTTCCAACTTTTCTCATTTTTTTAAAGAATTATATAGTTATTCTAGTACTTTTATCTCCCTAAATATATTTTAACATCAATTTGTTTATATCTGTACAATGTTTTACTAGACTCAAATGTTTTTATTTGTATTTTTGGGTCACAAACACTTTATCTTTTGAGGTCATTATTCTCCTTCTTAGTATTGGATTTTCTTTCAAAAAAGAAAAAGGTAATATTGATGGATCAAGGGATAACTCAAGAAATGTGACAGTTCATGCATGGGCTTTTCACTTAGATTGCAAAGTTGTCAGTCAGAATTTGCATGGTATAGGAAATCAATTGAAACTTGAGCCCATAAACATTTACTTCAGCAAAATTTTTAACTAATTATCATAACTATGTTGAGTTAGACTGTAGTGGGTATTATTATGAGTTTATAAAAGGTTAAGATTCTTTTGTTGATTTGTAATCTGTATATAGGTGAGATATAATTTATATATAAATTTATTGGGTATATTTTATATAATACCATCCACTACTTTAAATCTTTAATTAAACCAAGATCGTTGATATTTTATACATGCGTCTAGTAAACTTTCTCAACTTAGTTTCATTTTTATATAACATTGAAGGCCTTATATATTTTATATAGTTGTTTTATATATTATTTCTTTTGAAAAGATAGGGTGTCTCAGTTTGGCATGAGAGTAAGTGATACAATACATGGTTTGTTTGTTGTAAGGATCAATATAATTTTCTGAAAATAATTTTGTTGATTTCTTAGGTCATCTTTAGCAAGATAATAAATAATCCAATTCAGAAAATTATGTCAAATATACTGACTTGCATCTTATAACATACTAATATTAAAAATCTGGTCTCACTTTTAACACTTTATCCTGAGAGGCAATGGTTATGTTATACATTCAACCTGTCACCTATTTCTGTAAAAAAAAGTTTTATTAAAATCCAGCCACATCCATCCACTTTCCTGTTGTCCCTACATGTTTTAGCACTACAAAGGCAAGGTGTAGGAGTAAGACAGAGAACATAAGCTAATGCAAAAATATTTAGTATCTGCCTTCTAATAGGAAAAACTTGCTTGTTTTCCATTCAATTTAATTGGATTATCATGGCATTAACATTTGATGTCTGTGATAAACTTATCCCCAAGACTTCATGAGCAAAAGAGAATTAGGAACAGTAGCCTTTTCGCTTTACGATTTCTGTTTATACTATACTTCCATGAACATATACAAAATTTGAGTCTCAAGCTTTTCTCAGATTATTTATAAATATTAGAAATAATAACAATAATGATAATGATGACGATGATGATGATAATAGTAATAATAAACAAGATTGAGAACAAAAGCGAAGTGATTGGCTTTGCTCACTTCTACTCAGCCTGTCAGATGTGGCACGCAGTCTTATTAAAACCAGTTCAAGTTTCTTTACTAGGAAATTAAAAATAATTACGTATTATTTGGGGACCGATCCACAATTTCTTTAAAGTCTGAGAAATAAGTTCATGTGCCTGATAATTATTTATCCTTTTTTTTAATGAAATCAATTTTAACTTAAAAATTGTTCATTATTAGCTGTGGATTTTAGACTAAATTTAATTATCTCAACTGTTTCTAAAATGTAATGAGCTGTTAATTTAAAACATTTGAACTCTTTATCTCCCTCTCCTCAAAGGAACAGTTTTTCATATTGCAATACCCCGAAACAGCTTATCAGTGTTACATAGAAATCATATGCTTTGTGTTCTGTTGATTATCTCAGATATACAAATTGGGTGACATACCTGTATTATTTTTATTTGGTTTTATATATTCCTTCGAAACTAAAACTACAAGCTTATTACCATAGTTATCAAAATCTTTTCAAGATTACACAAAATCTGCCAGTGTAAATGTTTGATAATCATCTATTCTTTCACATTTTAACTTTATGTTTAATAATTATGAAATTTTTAAATATTCATATTGATTTTATTGGAAACTACAGCAGTCAGCTTCTATTCTGATTTTACCTAAGAAAGTTTAACACTGAGATATCTTGAAGCACATGATTTTATTTAAAATTTTATTTAGCTAACCAGGAAGTGAAGGCAAACGCTACCAACACTCCAGCACTTTAACTGTGCATGAATTCTTAAGTGTAAGAATTCTAGTGTGTTTTTCTGCCACGCTTTTGAAGTGAGTACAAAACAAGTGGTTACTTTCAATTTTTGGTCGAACAAGCTCTTATTCAGCAGTATGTCTTGAAAATATAATTTATTTTGAAGAAACTCTTCAAAAGACAAGAATATTTGCTGTTCTGGAGATGTGAATGGAAGCAGCTACTAGTAGCTTGAAAGTCGCTGTTATATGCAATTAGGGCCACTAGATCTTACCGTTGATTCATAGTATGCCAGTGTGTACAGATGTAGCTTTTTCCACTTATGTGTTTCTCTGTTTAATCGCTACATTTTAAAACAACTGCTTTTCTTATGATTGTGCTTATTTTACCCAATTATGATACTGGAACAATTTCATAGCATGCTTATCACCTGTCTGTGTTATTCTCTAATGTAACCCCTTTTATGTGGTAAATATTAAATCCCAGAAGTGCAAATATGAGGAGGAGCTCAGAAGACAGGAACTTGACCTGTAAACTTTTTAGTATAATTTAAAAATAATCTAAAGTATTTTTAAATCTGTCATTTTATGAATATCCATCACAGTATGTCTTTTAAATTACTTAATTAATCATTGCCTAAATTCTATTTTCTAAAATAAATCACTGAGACTGTCTTTACGATTAGTACATTTATTCACTTACTCATATTAACAAGCATTTCAGTAAACATAATAATTTGTATCAGAAAATGCATTTATGAAGAGAAAAATTATCTTTTTCTTTCAATTGAATGATTCCATAAAGTATGGAAATGGAAAAAAACACTCATCTAAACTCTGGTCCAGTTCTGGTCAGCCTGTATTTCAGTGTGTTTGTGTAACAGGTGCAACAATAGATTTTCAGATTTAAATTAGTGTAATTGTTTGTTATTGCTTTTGAGGGAACATAGTTAAACTTCGTGATAAAAATGCTTGCTTTGTTTTTTCTTGTGACAGTGTCCAAAAAAAAAAAAAAAGAAAAAAAAAAGAAAGGAAATAGTTTCTCATAAGAATTGAAAGAACGGGAATAAATATCATGATGAGAAAGAGTCCTTCTATCACTGGGGAACTTTCTTCATCTAAACACATATGAACAATTGATCCTTGTAGTCATATATAGCAGTAAACATTAATAACTTAACAGTCTGAAGTCAGAGCAGAAGATAGAGAGCATTATTGAAAGATGGAGTCGAGCAGGTGCCACTTTAATATGTTCAGTGTCATGGTTGACTCTAAAGACTAGTCGAATGAAATTACTTGAGGTTCTAAAGATTTAAAAAGCGAACTCATTTTGCTGCACTAAGGAAATGCTACTGATCAGGCTTTCTGTGTCCCTTTTTTCTAGGCTAGAAAATATTAACCCTGAAGAAAATGACATGGTAAGCCATTCTCTGAGGAGATTTCTTGATGTCAGTCTTATATCTTAGAGGCTTAAGTTCAATTGAGTGGGTTTCAAGAACTAAGATGTGGGAAAAAGAGGAATTGACACACTAATAATGTACATCTTTGCTGCAGTATGAAAATTCAATAACTTCACTCAGTCAATTTACAATTCACATGTGCCTATTAATTAAAACCCTATATTAAATAAAATATATTAAAACCTCATGTCTGACTAACATATAATGGTGTTGGTAGACATTACAGGAATTACTGAGCAGAATAAACAATGCAGACACTGGAATAGCTATTCAGAAGAGCGGAGATGTAATTGTGGATAGAATCTACAAGACCAAGGACTGTAAAAAGAGAATAACTGCGGAAGAAATGAGCGCAGTGGTGGAAGAGCGGGACGCAGCTTTGTCCCAGGTAACTGCGCGTTCCGGAGAAGCACACGGGTGCTGTTTCTCCCTCTGTTTCAAAACCCAGAAACAGTGGATTTTGCTCAAAGTATTCACTACTCCCCCTTTTGCATCTGTCCACCATATAAAGAAATGTCTCCCCGTGACATTTCATACGCACACACACAGCATGACCCTTGCTTCTTATCTGATCTCTGGTTCATCCTAGTGTGCAGCACATAATCAATACCACATTTCAAAGTATTAAAGTATTTGTATTTCTATAGTGCTTTTATGAAAATGCATTCTTTTTAAAAATTATAATCCAGTGGATAATTTCTTAGTAAAACGAAATGATTCATAAAAATTAACTTGCTGTGAAACACGCTTGCATTCTCTCATCACTTTCATGACCTTTTTCATTTGCATTACAGCTCTGTGAGGGCTGAGTCTTCTTTTTTTTTTTTTTTTTTTTACTTTTCTTTCCAGAGCCTGTGTTGCTTCTTTGAGGCTGAAAAAATTAGCATATTCCTTTTTTGAATATTACTCACACCTTCTTGCTCTAACTCAAATCTAATTTCTTCCCTGAGGTCACTGGGCCCATGCCATGTTCTTGATCATTATCCTTCCCCATTGCAAGCATCTCCATTTATGACCTCACCTTTCAAGCTCATTTACTCTGGAACTTTGATTCCAGCATCTTGTTGGAAACACGCTGAAAAACTTGATTAGTGCCTGCTTCAGTGGGCCTTGACTCTTTTTTAAATCTCAAATCCTTCATGACTAGTTCTCATCTTATCTGTCTCAGCTCCCTTGGTTCACCATAGCTATCACCAACTGTCACATAACTTCAGTTCTCTCCTTTTATATCAACTAATTTTGTTATTTAAACTTTCATGTGTGTGTATGATGTATTCAGGTTATTGTCTCCCTCATGTACTCTTATCTCCCTCCAATTCCTGTCAATACCACCCACTACCAATTTCTATCCCAGATTCATGACGTGTGTGTGTGTGTGTGTGTGTGAGAGAGAGAGAGAGAGAGAGAGAGAGAGAGAGAGAGAGAGAGAGGAGGAGGGAGGAGAGAAAGGCGGGGGAGATTTACTTTAACCAGGGCTATCTGTGCTACAAATGGATAGGAACTACCCATTGTAGTGCAGTGATAGGGTCACAATATACTTTGCCCCTTAATCTGTCAGTAGTCAATAGTTCAGCATTGTCGGGTAGGACTCCCCATGTCCCTTTTCCCCGTATGTGATTGTTGAAGAGCCCATTCTTCAAACTAGTGCAATCATCCACAACTGCTATAAGTTTATGATTGGAACATCTGTATTTTACCCAGAAGATATTTACCCTTGGCTTCTGACTGTTATGTTCTTGGTGCTCCATATTCCACAGTGTTCCCTGAGCCTCACAGAGATGGCACACATGACTTGTTTAGGGCTCACCTACCACTTATTGCTCAGCATCTTGTGCTTTGAATCCATGTATCTGGGGAAACAGCTCGATGTGGCACGTTTCCTCTCCTCTTCTCCTCCTCACCAGGTACAGTCGAGCCTACCTGATCTCCCAGCACTTTCACAGTTTGGCATGGCAAGGGGACTTCATACAGATTTGCAAACTGAGCTAAATTTCATGATCACTGTAAACAAATGAGCTCTTATTTTTGCTTTGCCATCTTACTTTTCAGTAATACCCTACGGAAGACATTTTAATTCTTTCTCCTTAGATAGGCCTCTCCACTTCATTCAGAAAGAGAACATTGCATGACCCTAGCAATTCCATCACCTCTCAGGCTCACTGCCTTTGCCCTGTGCCCTCCACCTTTTCCTTTCACAGCTTCTTTGACTGGGTGCCTCCATTTAAAGACCACCTCTCTACTTCACTTTTAACCCATTTAACTTCTGCCTAGCTCTCAATTACCACTTAACCATGTTTTCTGATTTGTAAAATGCTTCTTATTAACCCAGTTTCTCTTTGCCCCAGACGCTATGCTCTCTGAGATGGTCTTGGTCTGCTTGAGCTTCACTCCTGAACTTTAGTGAGACTTCTTGACCTGAGAGCTGAGTATTATTCATAGTAACCGTTTCTCAGAGACCCTGCATCCTAACACCTATCCTATCTTCTTCCGTTCTAAGACTGCAGAACATTATTTCTCCCATGATCTCATGTCAGTCCTGCATAACTTCAGAAGCTCTCCACCTAACATAAGTCTAAGCAACACTCAACCCCTCTCCATACCTAGGGTCTGTAAAACTCTGAACGTGGGAAAAGAATATGTTTGTTGTTGTTTTTAAGACAGGTCCTTACTACTTAGCTCTCACTAAACTGGCAGTGTAGTGCAGGTTGGCCTTGAAGTCACATAGATTCTTCTGCCTCCACTAGCAGTAAAGATGTGTGCCAGAACACCCGGCCCTGTTCAGAATCTTCAGATCCACAAGTGAATGTTTGTGATGTTCAAGACCAATACTTGTCATTAAATTAAACTTGTAGATTAGGCTGCTGTTTTGAACTTTTTATTCACTACCAAGTGTATTCAATTTTAAGAAGAGATAGCTGAAGCTATTTTTACTTGATTCAAAAATTTTATAGTATAACCTCCAATATTATATTTTACGATCTATTTTAAATTTATGAAAAATAAATGCTTAAATATTGACTGCTACTCATTCCTTCTTTTTAAGAAAACTACAAAAATGCAGCACAGAGGTGAATGCTCTAGGTAGGCTCCAGCTCAACTTCTCCATTTTCAATAAGTTGTGTAGACATTGTCTTTATCAGTAGGGCCTTCCTGTCAGTTTGTGGAGAGCAACCTATAACTTTAGAAACAGCTCAGGTTGTCTGGGGGTTCCCATGGGACCCCTTTGGCCAACAGATCAATTAGATATGACCTATCCCCAGTACTGCAAGCTTCATTTGGTGGCAAGAGATTTCCAGTTGGGGCTCTGTCTCCCCCATTACTTGGCAATTTCATTTAGATCACCTTAATATATGTATGTAATTTAGGAAGTTTCTACTGTATTAGTCTTCCATACTACCCCTCAAATAACCCTTCATTTTAATTCTCTCCCTGAATTTCCTCCCATGTCATTCTCTTCCCTACCTGCCCCCTTCATTCCAGTCTCCTTCATCTAGTCCATCCATAACTGCCTATTCTATTTCCCCTTCCTGGGGAGATCTATTCCTACTTCCTCCCATTCCCTTATTATACACCTAACCTCAGTGGTTCTATGTGTTGTAGCTTGCTTATCATCAACTGAACAGCTAAGAATCTTCATATAAGTGAGTACATTCCATATTTGTCTTTCTGGGTCTAGTTTACATCACTCTGGATGATTTTTTTTTCCTGGCTCCATTTACCTATGAATTTCATGATTTCATTTTTAATGGCTTAGTAATATTCCATTGTGTAAATCTATCACATTTTCTTTATCCTTTCCCCTGTTGAGAGACATCTAGGTTGTTTCCATTTTCTGGCTGTTATGAGTAGAGCAGCTATGAACATGGTTAAGCAAATATCTCTGTGGTAGGATGAAGTATCTTTGGGGCATATATCCAAGAGTGATATAGCTGGATCTTAAAATAGATCTATTCCCTTATTCCTGAGGAACAGCCACACTGATTTCCATAGTTTTCAGTCTGACATCCTTACCAGCATGTGCTGTTATTTTTTAAAATTAATTTTAGCCATTCTGATGGGTATAAGATGAAATATCAAAGTAATTGGGCAATGCAGACTGACTCTATGGGGGGAAAATCTCAAAATTTGGTTGGTGGGAGGTGGGGTTTGTGAGAGGGTTTGTGGGAGAAGTTATGGAGTTAATATAATTAACTTACATTGCAGGAAATTGTCAAAGAATTAATAAAAATACTGTTAATAGAATGAAGGAAGCAACATGGGTACAGTAACACAAATCCACATCATTTCAGATTTCACCAGTCTTTATTAGTGTCTTCTTATTGCTCCTGGATCAGTCCTTGTTACCTGATTGTATTCACTGTTGTCTCTACCAAGTTGCCTCTGTTATATGATTAGTTCCAGACATTTCCTTTCTTTGAAAGGTTTTAATTATGTGTTTTGTAAAATATCTCTAAATTATTAGTATGGTATGGTATTGGTATAAATTTTGTCGTGATTAAGTTGGATTTTGAGTTGTGGAAAAAATACCAAATCTTTCAATATTGCTATACTTTTAGAGATATTTAAGTAATTATACATTTTCTAATCATGCTGCTTCTGTATAATTTCAGAAACACTTTAGTCTTGTTCTTATAGATACTTAGAATTGTCATATTTAGTGATTATTTGATGCACTTGATAATTTATATTTCAAATCAAAGTTAGCAATTATTTATACAGTACTCTTGTTGTTATTGTTGTTGTTTTTCATACAGGGTTTCTCTGTTGTAGCCCTGGCTGTCCTGGAACTCACTCTGTAGACCAGGCTGGCCTGGAACTCAGAGATCTGCTTGCCTCTGCCTGCCGAGTGATGGGATTAAAGGTATGCGCTACCAATGCCTGGCTATACTACATTTTTATAGCAAATTCTTTCCCCATATTTCTTTATCTCAAACTGAGTACAGAAAACCTTTAAATCTTTGAAAGGATAAATTATTATTTATAATTAGCATTTTATTTTATCCACAAGTTATTTTACATACCAACCCTTTGTCTTTCTTCTATATCATTTTGTCAGTTCATGCTTATGAGTTAAATGAACTTTAGAAATACCTGAGTTAAAAGATAAAACTGTAACTTCCATTTCTTCAGATGCTTTTGTTGGATCTTTCACTTTATCATTTTACGTGCTCTAGTCCATTTTCTGTAGCTGTAACAAAATGTGTGAGGCTAGATACTTAATAAAAAAGAGAGGTTTTATAGATTACAAGTCCAAGGTTGGGTGGCCTCATCTTTTCAGTAATAGAAGTATTTTGTGGGATAGCATATAGGAAGTTTGAGAGATTCATGTTCGAGTTTTGCTCTTTCTAAAACAACTGCCTCTCACAGAATCTCATGGATGTCCTAACAGAGTTAGCTCTGTTAATCTCTTCCAATGACAGATCCAATGCATGTACAGCCTTTCAATTGGCTTCATCTTCTAGAAGTTCTACCCTTCCCAATATTGCTACACTGGTGTCCAAAGTTCCTTTAAGAGACATATTTGGCCCATAACTAAACCATTATATCACATTAACAACGCATTCTGATTGTTAACTAGAAGGATTTTCACAGAATCAAATACTTCAGAATTTTGTTGCACTCTGGAAACAAACTAAACTTTAAACTGCTAAATAAAGATGTTTAATTTTTAATTTTCAGTTTAGCCCGAAATCCATCTATACTAGTACCTACCCTTTGGTGCTAGTGTAAGTTTCAAGATTTCCCAGATAAATTATTTCAAATAGCCATATTTTTAATGATTTCCTTAGTAGTTTGCTAGTTGTGCTAAGAGACACAGCTGGGTCCATGTTAGATATGAATAAGCAACAACAGAATCATAGAATCTGGTGGAGATTTTTAGCTTTGGAGCAAGAGCTCATTTATTCCCTTGGGGATCTGGAAAACTTAGGTTAGTTGTAGGTTAGGTTTACTTACAAAAGCAAGCACAAAGGGATAGGCTTGGCATAAGGAAGCTTGGGCGTTGCTGTTATTTGAATATGGTGTGCCCCTACCAGATCTCATGATGAGACTTAATTCTTCAATGTGGCAATGTTGATCAGGGACCCAGTGGGCATTACTTTATTACAGTTGAGGCCTCATAGAAACATTAGTACCACCTTAAGAGAGTGAGTGAAGTCTCTCGGCACTAGGTTAGCTGCTAGGAGCTCAGATTCAACCAAGTTTGGCTTCTTCAGTACTGTTTTCCATTCTCTCCTGCACAAGTGCCTGCTGGCTCCTTCAGTTTCCCTCTATTCTTAGACCCAATTCAAGATCCTCAGCAGAGGCTAGAAAGATGTTGCATCCTAATCTTGGACTCCAGACTCTCAACAGTGAAGGAAATCTTTTTCTCATGAATTAACCAGTGTTATGTGTTTTGTTACAGGTGTAGGAAATGAACTTAAATGGACTTCATTTAGTAGTTTGTGGATAATTTTCTATAGGTTTTATTGGCTAGATCCCAGTTGGTACCTTAGGTATTAGCTAAGAGCCCAGAACTTGAGACATGAATAAATTGGGTATGGGAATGGGAGTTCATATATTAGAGTTAGCTGAATGACTTAGGGAGTACTTGGTAAAATAAAGTATTTTATTCAAAACAGTAAGGCAACAGCCTTGTCATTATTAGATGTAGAATACAAAAGGGATAAAGGAAGAAGAAAGTGGTAAGTTTTCTAAGTGCATGGATCTAACTCACATTTACTGGATAAAATGGGAATGACTCTTAGATTCATTTCAGCGTTTCTACAGATAGGGACTTTGACTTTGTTGTCAGGTTTGAGCACGATTATCTCAGAAATGGTTTAGAGGAGCATGGAGGCCATGATTGACAGCCTAGGACTGAGGCACAGGAGGACAAAGCAGACACTACAAGTCTTCTCTTTTCTAGATAGAATATCTCAGCAATCTTTAATTTTTTTCCTGGATTTTCTTTTACTTTTGTATCTTCTAGTTTCTTTTTACTAGTATATCAAAACTTAAGGAGTATCTTATATTTCTATCATCTGCATGTTATTCAGAGAATCTTAACTCACAGTACTTTCTAGAAATGAGTGATTTCAAATACCTAAATACAGAATCAACTTTCAATTTCTATATTTCAAAAAATGCTTTATTTTTTAAATACTTCCTTTTTTCTCCTTTATTGAAAATAGATCCTTTTCTCACATAATAGATCCTGATTACAGTCCCCCCTCCTCTCAGTTCTTCCCCACTTTCCCTTCCATCAAGATCCACTCCCTTTCTGTCTCTCATTAGAAAACAGACTGTTAAGGGATAATAAAAATGTAATGAAATAAAATGTAATAAGATAAAATAAATAACTACTATGTTATAGTTGGACCAGACAAACAAACAGAAGGAAAAGAGCCCAAGAGAAGGCACAAGAATCAAAGACCCACTCCTTCACACCCAGGAGTCCCACTGAAACAATAAACTGGAAGCCATAGTATATATGTAGAGGACTTCATTCAGACCCATGCAGTCCCTGTGCATGCTGTCTTAATCTCTGTGAGTTCATATGAGTTTTGATTAGGTTGATTTAAAGAACCTTGTTTTCATGGTTCCTCCATTACCTCTGGCTCTTACATTCTTTCCTCCTCTTCCATGGGGCTCCCTGAATTCTGACAGAAGAGATTTGATGGATACATCCCATTTAGGACTGAGTGTTCCAAAGTTCTCACTCTCTACATGATGTCTGGCTGTGGATTTCTGTATCTGTTCCCACGTGCTGCAAGAGGAAGCATCTCTGATAATGGCTGTGCTTGGCACTGATCTATCAATACAGCAGAATGTCTTTAGGAGTCATTTTATTGCTACTTATTTGTTTTGTTTTGTTTTGAGATCAGTAATATTTGGTTTTTCCCTATGTTCTTGTGCTATCTGGTCTCCAAAATATTTGGCTTTAAAGGTGGTTATCCCTGTTACTGCAGCCTACTTTTCCCTGGTTAGTCTTCTTTCTGCGCTCTATTTCAAGACCAATTTAAATATTTCTTCCATAAATATTTCTCACATGAAGCAGTACTGATGACTGTTCTTTCTTCCTGCACTTTAGTTTGTATCCTGTTACAGAATTCCCCATACTGTAATTAGTTCATTTTATGGCTACCATCTTTTGAATCATGGAGATGGGAACTATTTTTATGTATCTTATTTCTTATGGTCCTGTGACCTTATAGGTACTAAATAGATATCTGGTGAATTGATGAACTGTTGAGCCTGTTAGCTTTAATAGACTGATGCATAAATGGATAGTTTTCTATCTATTTCAAAGTGTAGTAAATAAAAGTGAAATATCATCCATCTGTTCATATTTTACTGAGTGCCAATTATGTGCCTTGTGTTGGGTATCAACAATAATCTCATGGTCACCATTCAATGATAAATGGTTCTGACTCTTATAGAACCTATAATTTTGTTACAAGATATAGGAAATGAGCAAACATAAGTATCATCAGGTAGTGGTGTAATTAATTCAAAAAGGTAATGGAGAGGGACTGTGGTTGGTGGTAGAATAATGGGATGATCAACACAGGACTCTGTGAAAGTGAATAGGTGAATTAAGATTTGAAAAGAAGATTATTAGGCCCTGCATAGAATGGTAGAGATAACATTCCTTGAGAATGGAAGTAATGAACAGTACCCTGTGAAGCCACTAGTGTGTTGTCAATGAAAATACCAAATTTATATTCAAGTGAAGTATTGAGAGGATTTTTTATAATTCTTTTATTAATAATTTGAGTTTCATACAATATATCTCAGTAACACCCTCTTTCTCCCATTCTACCCTCCCATCCCTGTGCCCTTAAAAACAAAAACAAATAAAAGAAAATTAAGTCCAACTTGTGTGGATCACAGGCATCATTTTACAAGCATCAGGATGCTGAGATGGTGGACATTCACCTGGGCCATACTAGCCAGAGACCAAGCATGATGAAGTTTGACCCCAATTTGGGGACCACTGCCTAAGCCCAAGGGCACCTGGGCCACTAGCAGGCACCTGGACATGGCCCAGGCACCCAGACACCAAGCAGATACCCAATATCCTTCATGTGCCAGAACATCCTTGCAGGCCCTCAGATATCTTGCAAGCACCTAGATATTCTGCAAGCATCCAGACATTCCACAGGCACCAGAGTACCCTGTAGGCTCCAGGGCATCCTGCAGATACCTGGGCATCATGCAGGCACTGGGCCTACCTGCAGACACTCAGACATCACACAGGTACCAGGGTATCACACAAGCACCCAGACATCACACATGTACCCGGACATCCCACAGGTATCAGGGCCTCCTGAAAGCATCAGGACATCTTGCAGGTGCCAGGACCTCCTGCATCCACCACAGAATCCTACAAATGCCTGAGCATCATGCAATAAGGGAGGATTTTATTGGCAGGTGATGAATCAGGCAGGGGACACATCTGAATTTTCCTACAAGTAGGTCCTCAACACCAGGATAACCAGTGTGTAAGAAGGTATTAACAAGAGAAAAAACACTGGACAAGTCTCATGAAGAATAACACTGAGGGTATGTCTTGCTTAGAGGAGCAAGAGAAGGAAAGCAAGATCTAGAGAAGGGAACCTATTTGGGAAATATATATAGAATATATATAGAAAGTCCTTATATAGAACTTTGAAGATGGATTAGATTTGGGCGGAAAGGAACAGAAAGACATGGCTGACCTACATTATTTGGGCTCAAACCCTGTCGATATTTACTGTTATGATGAAAGTTGTTTTCAGGGTAAGATAAAATAGTAAGGGAAATATTGATAAATATAAATACTGATCAAAGGTCTTGGCTGTTGAGTCATCAGCATACAGTTAATTAAATCTGTGACGTTACTAAAATGTAGGGTAAGAACAGAGTTCAGGACGAACATCTGTAGCATGTGTTAGCAGTTGGCAACGTAGGGGCATCAAGAAAAAATGCTGAGCGAGGTAAAATGAAGAGCGTCAGGAGGACAACTCAAGATGGTGAAACAAGACAGTCATTTCCCTATAAGGCATGAGAGGGTAAAGCAGAAAAAAAGAGATTCAGTCATGTGAGTGATGCTGAAGGTTTCTACAAGATGTAGTTCAAGACAGAGGCAACTAATGTGGTTCAGTAGGAAAATGAGTGGTACACAGTGGATATACACAATGTTACTACCTCCCTGTAATGGATGTAGAAGATTACTGTTGAGTAGAAAGGTTTGTGTAATGTCTGAGAGGTTTCATTTATTTCTAATGAGAGATATTAGGAAGGGGAAGTGGGAGGAGACTTTTAAGGGAGAGAAGTATTGCATAGTGAGTATAGTATTGCTATGTAGATGTGAAATAGACAAATAGAATGTGGAGAAAGACAGCACGTGGATATTTGGATTTGTCAGGAATAATGAAGCTACTTCTATTGTGACTAAAGTACTTGGGTGGGCACCTGTGCTGCAAGTCCATAAATTTAGTAGCAGGAAGACACAGCTGTGGTGTCTGTCCTTTTCTCAGGGAAGAGGTTAGATTAGTTAATTGAGATTTATAAAGCAAAGGCATTTTGAAATAGTTGTCTTGGTGTGTAATGAACATAGCCAAAAAATGCCAAATTTTTCTATACAAACCTGAATGCACACTTGAGGATTAGAGAAATGAAATTATTATTTTTTTAATTAAGTATTGTCTGATTTCTTGGCATTTTATCTTAATTGAGGCAGCTATTGTAGAAAATTGATTACATGAAGCCTGAGTCTTTAATGGAGAAAAGCCAGTCAGCATAGCCATGAGCTGTCAGGTCTCCCTTGTGAAAAGAGAGAAAGGAATGTTGAGTATTAACGAAAGGGACTATGGAGGAAGGCCTTTCCAGAAGGTAGGATGCTAATGGTTAAAACTGGTGAATCTGTGTTTGCAAATTCTTCTATCAATTGACTCAAAGTGCTTTGTATGCTCAACTGTAGTAATCTAGAGAAAATAATACCCAAAATAGAGTCAGTAGGCTGGGGAGATGGCTCAGTCAATAAAGCGCTCTCTGTACAGCCTGAAGACCTTGGTTTGGATCCCCAGTACCCATATCTCTATATAAATCCAGGCATGGTAGCAGCTCTCTGTAACTCCTTGTGCTATGGGGCAGAGGCAGACACATCCTGGGGCTCTGGCCAGCCACTCTAGCCAAAACAGTGAGTTTAGGGATCATGGAAAATCCTGTCTCAAAAACATAAGGTTAGCACCTTGAGCATCAACCTCTGGCTTCCCCTGCAGGTGATGTACCCACATATACTTATGTGTACACATGCATGCAGCACATGTACATATGGTATAAAAGATGCCAGTATATTCCAAAATATTCCAAAATATTTTTGTGTAAGGTTATATAGATTTATAGGAGAGTAAAACCTGAATTTTATCATATGGTCAGCAAGGCATATAGAAAAATGACAAAAGGAGCGTATCTAGCATATTCATACATGAATAATTTAAATTTGCAAATAGTTTTCTCTTTATGAAACAAGTACAGTAAGCTAAATCTAAGAAGTTAATATAATGCCACATAAGTTTCAAGACTCCATGCTAAAACAATTTCTGGGCAGTTAAGAATTTCTCACTTGATATTTTGTGTGACCAAAGGTCACAGACCAGTTGAGATGAAGTAGCACAGCCTAAGTGAACAGATCACTCAGATAGAAAATCCACAGTCTTGGACAGTGACATCGACGTTAATTTCTTCACTTTCTATTCTTTATAATATCATAGTACATAGTATGTAAAAGATGCAAAATAATGATGTGCTAAATTATCATACAGACATATTGGAAAGAAAATGAATTAAAATATTTAGATCACAGAAAAAGTAGGAAGCATTGAACATTATTATAATGACTGTAAAAATTCTTATTATTTTTCCCTTTTCACTTTATTTCACTTTCCTGTATATCATATGGAAAATTTGTCTGTGTTTTTCCTGTGTTTGTCCTCCTAAAATATATTACTGTTGCATCAATTATAATTACTTTTCATTTTCCTTAATATAAATACTCTGTTGTTAAATAGAATAATGAGAAGCAAAAGTAATGAGAAGGTACAGATAAACAGAAAGAATGAGAAAAGTGCCCGTAAACTCACTGCCTAAAAATAACCACATACATATTGAACAACTGCTTTCTATCCTGGCTTTTCACTTACATTTTAAATTTGTAAACATCTCATAATTTCATAAGGTGAGTGTGTTAAGATTGTTCACCTAGTCTGTCACTGAGAAACTGACTAAACTCTTTTCCTGTTGTGACAAATTGTAAAAATTCTGTACCTCAAATATTATCTGCATCTACATTTGTATCCTTAGGAAAAATACCTAGGAGTGAAAATGATCGATCATTAAATATAATTTAAAATGTGTTTAGATTTGTATTTTTATTTTATGAATGACTTTGCTATAGGAGTGTTTTACATACATGTATGTCTGTGTGCCATGTGCCTGAAGAGGCTAGAAGAGGTTAGAAGGTTCTCTAAACCAGAGTCACAGTGGTTGTGACCCACCATGTGTGTGCTGGCAACTGCTGTGCAAGAGCAAGTGTTCTTAACCAATGAGCCAACTCTCCAGCCCCTACCTCTACTTTTTAATGTATACCACAGTCACTTATTTTTCCCCCAGAGTGAATGCAACTACTTCTGAGAGAGATTCTATTAATTTATATTCACATATTTCTTATGCTGTATGGATAAAATCACTCAATAAGGTGTCTCTTGCAAACACAGATAAATAAATATCACAAAGAAACTGCGAAAAGACTAATTTAAGATATATTTGCACATTTATGTTTAAATTCTTGCACTTACATGCATACTGATATCCTAAATAGGAATTCAGGATT
This sequence comes from Cricetomys ansorgei, assembly GCA_026225945.1. Lineage (NCBI taxonomy): Eukaryota > Metazoa > Chordata > Mammalia > Rodentia > Nesomyidae > Cricetomys > Cricetomys ansorgei. Next base: position 15,265,759 of record JAMJFZ010001131.1, read on the forward strand.
TTTCCATTATTCTAGGTTTTCTGGTTCAAATGTGAGATAAAATTAATATTGGGTTTCTAGTTTTGTGATAACCCAATGAATAAAGCGCCTCAATTCTGGGACATATTCCAAAGCCCTGGTTGTCAGTGTTTTATATAAGGAAATACTTTTGTAATCTCCGCATTCAGTTCTGTATATGTGTCTTTTGAAGTCTTCTTGGGAACCTCGTGTAGGTATATTTGTTTTTAGGATCTTTACCTTTACTTTGGGTGGTCCCAGCTCATCCAGGGATTCTAGCACATCTGTCATCTGGGATTATTCTATATCATTATATCCTATAAATTTACCTTTAGTTTGTAAAAATGAAAGAAAGCATTTTTAAAATGTTACTTAAATTCATATTCAAGAATAGTTTGGGTAAATAAAATACTGAGGTGTATAGACTTAAAAATTCTCTAGGCTTTAGGAAACTTTTAAAGGCTTGACTCTTGTAGTAATACAGAAAGTGGTATTTTTGAGGAAGCTACCTTGGGGGAGATTGTGTTATATATATCTAAGTGTATTGATGCTGTGGGAACTTAATATGACTCAGGCAAGAGGAGATGAAGTCCGAACAAGAATGAAGACATGAATAGACACAACTGCTGTGGTCATGAAAGCTTACTCTTGCCTATATTTTTTAATTACAGCGTAATTTTTTCAGTAAGTAAATAAATTTCTATTTAGTGAATTGATGGCTTTCTATGTATGTGTATAGTTATGGCAGGCAGCCTCCAGATCAACAGAGAGACTAATTCTAGCTCTTATAGAAAGTATGTTATTTCTTTTCCAATCATAATTCTTTAGGAAATGTACTTTACTCTGTCATCTAGCTCGTTTTTTTTTTTTGTATTTTAAACTCCACATTAAAGTAATAACCATAAAATCCCTCACACCAGAGCTCAGGGAACCCCATGGAAGAGGAGGAGAGAGTGTAAGAGCAGAGAGAATGGAGGACACCAAGAAAACAAGACCTCTAAGTCAACATGGCCAAAGCTCACATGACCACACAAGGACTGAGGCAGCATGCTCAGGGCCTGCACAGCTCTGCACCGGTGCTTTGCATATAGATTGTGGCTTCCGTGAGATCCCTGAGTGTGTGAATGAGTGAATGAGGGAGGGGAAATCATGATCAGGATACATTATGTGAGAAATAACTTGTTTTCAATAAAGGAGAAAATAGAACCATATACAAAGCAGGGTGGGGAAGATGGAAGGCTCTGGGCTGAATTAGAGAGGAGGAGTTGGAGGAGCATATGATCAAACTATATTGTATAAAATTCTTAGAGAATTAATTATATATTATATATTATCTGATTGAGATGAGAGAGATGAGCTAAAGGAAGATTGACAATTTAGAATACTGAGTCTTCTAGTTGATTAAGTTTTTCATGAAAACAATTATTTTTCACACATTGATTTAGATACATTCCACAAATTTTTGTGATGTAATATGATGCTCTCCATTGTTTCTTTCTTTCTTTTTTTTTACATGTAGATTTAGAGTTTCTGTTACCACGCCTCATGGTGGTTATGTAGGTCATATCATTTCTGAAACTCTGTCCATAGTCTTGTTGTATTAAAAGACTGACAATATCAGTAACCAAAATTATTTTCCTAAATATCAGCATTTGTTAATGCTATAAACATTATTTTTAAAAGTACAATAAGCTGCATTGTGAGCATAATTCCATTTCAGAGTTGTAGAGTTGTCATTCAGCATAGACCTCCGCAACAGGTCTTGTTCTGAGCACAGAGATGAGGAGCAGACCTGGCAAGACTGCAGTGAATGTGGATGTAAATTGTGACATCACATTGAATACATTTGATACTAAAACTGACTAGATACTGAAAGATCTGTATTATAAATTATTTTGGCTTGAAAATGTCTTTTTTTTTCCAAAAGTAGGATTTTTGGAAAGCGCACTGAAGTTTTTAATAGGAGTCTCAAGAAACTACTTGATAACTTTTATAACCCAAATTATAAATTCAAATTGCTAAGGGTTTATTTGTTCAGTATCTCCATAGTGATGGGGACATTTTTTCACTTAACATCTTAATGTATTACAGACATATGTGTATTGCATTTTATCTTTAGAGAAACAAATAGCTAATTAAAATATCTCATCTGCTTCTACAAATAATCCAAGACGAATGCAAATCTGTCAAGCAGTGTACTTGTCTTTAGTCCTAAGAGCTGGATGCTTCAACCTAAACCTTGCATTCTCACAGCCTTCTCACTTTTGAGGAGGACTCTGTGGCTATGCTTGTACATTTGCATACAGGTTTGTTTGATTAATTGCTACTTGACTCATCTATCATAATGCTAAGCTCTGGGATCACAAAAGATCAGACTCCCAAACCTCTTCCTGGAATTAATTTAAATATTTAATGTCAAAACCTTGGAAAGATTCAGAGGAAATGGTTTTTTTTTGTTACTAGTAGCCTGTTTCAGTATTATGATCCCTTGAAAAAGCCAGTTACCTATTAATTCATTAATATTATTTATCTATGTATAGCAAAAATTATGATAAAACTAGTAAAAGTAGATTAAAATATGCAATAATGTAGGTATTTAAAATGTATTCCATCTAAAAATTTTGCTAGCTCTATAACTCATAAATATGTAAAGGAATTTTAGTTTTCTGAGTTTTTTTTTTTAATAATGATCACTGGAAAAAAATCAATGTATTTTTCATTTTAATATTTGCTTTTTATTTGTTCACAATTTTAGATAAAATGTACACTCACAAGTAAAACATAATTATTAAATAGGCAATTTGAGGTCTATACTTCAATCACCACGTCCCTATGAGTCTCTAGAACACTTCTGTGTTTTAACATTCTAAGAGGTTTCTATTACTTGTATCCCTTTCCATTATCCCTGCCCAATCCAAAGAACTTCTGTAATATTTTAAAACTACAGGTTTGCTTTTTATTTGTAGAACTTCTTGTACACAGAATCATTCAATATTAACAAAATATATGTATATCCATTCATTTTCCATCAGTTCATTCATTTTTATTAGTGAAGTAACACTGCTCATTGTTGTTTAATAGAACATTTACATTCAATCTTTTATAATTGAATCTGCATCTTCTGGAAGAGCAGCCAGTGTTACTGCTGAGCCATCTCCTCAGAACAGAAGTGTTTTTTGTTTTTGTTTCTGATGGCCAAATCTAACTTATGTGTCTTGTCTGAGAATTATTTACTTAGTCCAACATTCCACATATATTGTCCTATATTCTATAAATTTGATTTAATTTTTATTTTTGTGATTCACTTTGAGTCTGTGTGACAGATAAATATCTAGTTCTAGCATCATTTATTGAGAGACTGTTTCCTATTAAATGGCTCTTGTTGTATAACTGTCTATTCCAGAGCATGCCATTCTACTCTATGATTCTTTATGTGTGCTTATATCGATGTTATATTGACTTGATAACTGTAAATTTTATAGTCAGGCATTTCAAGACTTTCAGCTTCCCATGATTAAAGCTAGAATGTATATTCTATTTATATTTTTCCTATAACCATTATAATTAGATTTTCAATTTCCAAAAAAAAAAAATCTGGTATGATTTTGATTGAGATTGTGTCGAATCAATGGGTAATGAGAGTCAAAAGAGACTGATGAGAACATGGGAAAATCCAGTAAATTCCTAGAACTTCATTGTCGTACTTCACTTGCTGTGAAGTGAGCTCCTTGATCAGAAGCAACGCTGTGTGGGATGCCATGGTTGTAGATAATATATTCTGTGAGTTCACGAATATTTCTTTTTGCCAGCACCATTGTGTTCTGAAAGGCAAATCCCTACCCATAGAAAGTGTATGAGTAATAATGTAATATACTGCTTCCCATAATAACAATGATCTAATACAACAGCCTTTCATTATTTTCTCATTTGACCATCCATGAAAACACATATTTTAATAGTGTTTTATTTATTATTTAAGAATTTCATACAATGTATTTTGATCATTTTGTTTCCTTTCCAGATCCTCCTCCACCTCCCTACCAACCCAACTTTATATTCTTTCTAGCTCTTGAAGAGAGAGAAAGAATGTCTGTGGTTTTTGTTAACCTACTGTTTAGTACAGGACGTGTCCTTGGCTATGGTTGATATATCTAGTGTCACTCCATTTTCATTTTCTCAACAGCTACTGATTGCAAATAAATCCTTAGCTGTGGGTAGGACCTTATGTACAACTTTCCTTACTTGTTTCTGGGACTTTTTCTCGCTTGAATTTGTGCACATCCTGTGCATGCTGTCATTCTGTGCATGTCCTGTCATGCTCTGAGTTCATATGTGCATATGCCCTATTATATCTGGAAAATTCACCCTATTATATCTGGAAAATTCTGTTTCCTTAAAGTCATCTACCAACTCTGTCTCCTAAAGTCTTTCCTTCCTCTCTTCTGCTTAGATCTATGAACCTTGAGTTGCAAGGTGTTATTGACATCCTATATAAGGCTGAGCATTGTGAAATCTCTTATTTCTGCTTAAGTTGTGGTTTTCTGTGTTAATTACTGTCCACTGCAAGAAGTAGCTTCTCTGATGAGAGTTGTGTAAAGTACTTAGTTACAGGTATAGTCATTTATCATTAGGAGCTGTTTTATTTCTGTGTTCGTTTAGAAGAAGAATAGTAATAAGCTTCCCATAGAGCCCATGACCTATCTAACCACAGGTTCGTGGCCTTATGGACAGTGTCAGATCTGGGTAACATCTCACTGAGTGGACTTTAAACCCAACCAAAAAGTGGTTGATTACTCACATAGCATTTGTTCCATCTAATGGAGCAGGCTTTAAATCCAATTTTAAAAAGTGATTGGTTGCTCATAGAACATTGTGCCACAATTGCACCAGTGGGCATTTCTTGCAGGTAGGTCATTACTGTAGCTCATAGGGTTCAAAGTTGGATGAGCTTGAACTTTAATTTTCTCCTCCTGTTTTGAATACAGCACATTCAAGCTCATCGAATGCAAGCCCATACAGTGACACTTAGATTTGAGAACCAAATAGGTTTTGATTCTTGAAGTGAACAAAACTTCTAAGGAGTTGAAGGTAGAAATCTAGTTAAAAGTAAATGAGTTCACATGAAGTTGAAAAAATTTAGATCAGGCCAGAAGTAGTATTTTTTAAATCATGAATTCTTGCCCACCTTGAATGTACAAACCTGGTACAGCCTAGTCTACAGGACTTTCAGAGATAACAAATGCAAGTGGAGGTGGCATCAGTCGTGGCAATTAGAAAATCTTTATGAATCTCAAAAAATATCCATCATTTCACAGAGAAGGTTTTACATTAGCATAGAATTTTTGTGGGAAAAAATGAAATACAGTGAATTATGGATCCTGAGGTTTTGTTTTGTTTCTCAGAACTTAAAGCTGGGGGAGTTTTAACCATGTGAATTATCAGATGTTGGCTCTCAGTCTGGCAGACTGAATTGACTTTTTTATGATGTTTTGATTACTTCTTTGAAAAGCTTTTAGTTCTTTTGCCCATGTTTTACCTCCTCCACCAACTCCTCAAAGACCCACCTTCACCTTCCTACTTACCCAACTTCATATTCGTATTTATCCCATCTCAAACTAATTGAGTCTAGTTTGTTTTAGCCAAATACCAGCGATTTCTGGATGTGGGGCCTGCCCTGGAGTATGGTCCATATACAAGGGGTCACACTACTGAAGGAAAGGGAATCTCCCTCTCTCAGCAGCTATCAAATGAGAGTAGCACCTTAGCTATTTGTGGGACTTTGTGCCTACCTTCCCCATCCATACTGGGATTTATATAATATAGCTAATAAGCTGTACATTCAGTTTGAGCTGTAATAATCCTGATGATTGAGTTGCCATTACATTTTCCTTTGAGGAACTGCTGATGACTGTTCTCAAAGAGAATGACTCTTTATATAAGACTCAACTGATGGTTACTCAAGTTTTTGCAAAAAGTTTTTAGTTTTTCCCCATTGTAATCTTAGAACTTAGAGTGGCTTCTGTTAGGTTTTAATAATGTTTGGGCAACAGATTTTACAAAAAGAGAATTAAGAATGAGCACGTAAGTAATTGACAGCTCTATGGAGATTACAACATTTATAATGGCAAACAATCAAAGTTCACAAATCAAGAGGAAGCCATGGTGGTTCCAGGAATGCAATAACTGAAGAAGAGCTTAATAAAGAATTAAACTGTGGCTACCATCCAGTGAGCACTAATGCTTAACTCAGCTGTGTTTTACAACAATACATTAAGCATCACTGTCCATTTGTACAGCAACTGCCACCTTTACATTTAGGCTGTGCTATTGTTTGTTTGTGGATTTTTTAAAAACGCATTTATGTTTACTTAAGAAGCAACTCATTACAATGGTATTATTTACTGAAGTTTGTTTTTCTGACCATCAGCTAACTATAGAGTTCAGCAACACAAGGTTATAACTGCATAAAAATGACTCAGAATACCACATCTTTCTAGTAGCACTAACCATAGAAGTAAAGTGATCATCTTAGAATTAAATGTCTTTGCAGCACAGAAGAGATTATAGAAAATGAATAAGCTTCATCAAACCTCATTTGTGTGATAATTTTATAATTATCTTTATTTTAATCATTTCAGTCATAAAATATTGTTCTTCGTTTTAATTACTTTCTGATTATTCATATTAAACTACAGAAATGTAATACTTTTTGATGTAATAGATATTAAAATGAAAAATTCAGAAGAGTTCTAGAATTTTTACATTTATTATTGAACTTAAGGAGGAAGTATTATTAAGGCATTTCCACTTTCAATCCAACTAATGTAATTATAATCTCACATCCATTTAGACATCAAACATTTTTAAAGAACTATCCTAAGCATCTAAAAACTAGGAAATACCAACCCAGTGTTTCTGAAGCTTATACAAAAATGAGATTCAATGTGACATTTTCATATGTATATATAATAAACATACTTTAGTAGTGATGATATGCATTTCCCGTACTGACCTTTCTCATTTTTTTAAAATATTTTTAATGTATTCTTTGAAAATTTCCTACATACACAATGGTTCTTGATCATAATCACCTCTTACTTCTTTAACTTCCTCTAGACACCCCCCACATACTCCAACTTCATGTCCATACATAAAATATAAAATATATACATATAAACATAACCCACTGTATCTAATCAGTGTTGCACACACATGCATGGGTTTGGGGCCCCACCTGAAGGAGCTTAGGCCACTTTACTGAACAAAAGTGATTCTCTCTCAACGGCCATCAGTTACCACTAGCTCCTCAGCTATGTGGAGCCTTGAAAGCCCCTCTCCCACCTGTGGTGCAATTGTAACTATCTTGATCTTGTAACATTCCTGTGCAGGTAACTTCAGCTACTGTAAGTTCATGTGTGCAACAGCCAACTCATGTCAAGAAGGCAGCATTTCACAGTGCTCCTCCCCATCCCAAGTTCTTACATTCCTTCTTATCCTCCCCTCCCCTTTTATGTCCCTTATAGACTTCTTACCACAAATTGGTTTCTAGTTATATTGGAGTAGTATAGCAATGAGTTCAAATAGCCTTATAATTACTAGTTAGTTAGTAAGTCGTGCTTTAATGTGAATGTAGTAACCTTGCTATCTGTGTTGCCATTTTCCTTGTTATCTGGATACCAATCCAGAAGAATGAGATCCTGCCCAGCTGCGGAACAGTGGAAGAGCTGTTCCAACATGACATACTACTAAACTAAGGAAGAACTATGTAGCTGTCTTGGGCCCACCCCTTTTTTTTGGATTACCTGTCACGCTACTTATTTGAATCTTACCGCCTACCATTTCTTTTACCACCAGAATAAAGGAATCAGTTAAAACAAGTAGCCAGAAAATTGAGGTGTTCATGGAAATAGATCAGACAGACATGAACTGAATGGACTACCATAAAGATAATTTGTCCTCCTTAGTTTAGTAATATATCACATTGGAACAGCTGCCAGAGGAAGCCTCTCTGATAAAGATTGGGCTAGGTACTGGTTTATGAGCAGAGCGGGATAGCATTAGAAATCATCTCCTGGCTATCCATTCTTTAGTTTCTGATCTCCCCTGCAGTATCAGGCAGGGGATTCCTCTTTTGGTGTAGGGTTCTGCCCTTGCATTGCCCCAGCAGATCCTGTAGGGAGGATAGGTTATAGGTTGAAAGTTTTGTGGCTGGGATGATGTCCCAGTCCCACCTGGAAACCTTGCCTGGTTACAAGAGATGGCCTGTTCAGGCTCCCTGTCCCCCATTACTAGGGGTCCTCTCTAGGTCCTCCTTAGGGTTTCCTTCATCGATTCCAGTGAGTTTCCACTGACTACTTCTCCCACTTCCCCTCTAAGTGTCCTCCAATTCCAGTCATCTCTCCATATATTCTCTCCCTCCATCCGTCTACCACCATTTAGTCCCTGCTGTTCTATTTTCCATCCTCCCCCAGATACCCTGCACCATCTGTTCTATTTACCTCTAACCAGGGACATCCCTGTATCCCCACTGGGGCCCTCCTAGTATAGTCCATGTGGGTCTGTAGATCTTAGTGTCTGTGTCCTTTGCTTAAGTTAATATCCACATATAAGTGAGCACATAGCATGCTTGTCTTTCTGGGACTGGGTTCCTTTCACTCAGGATGATTTTTTTTTTCCATCCATTTGCCTGCAAAATTCATGAAGTCATTTTTTTAATAGCTGAGTAATACAACATTGGGTAAATGTATCACAATTGCTTTATCCATTCTTCAGTTGAGAGTCATCTAGGTTGTTTCCAATTTCTGGCTATTATGAAGAAAGCTGCTATGAACATAGGTGAACAAGTATCCTTGTCGTAGGATGGAGTGTCCTTTGGGTATATGCTCAAGAGTGCTATAGCTGGGTCTGGAGGTAGGTTGAGTTACAATTTACTGAGGACTCACCAGATTGATTACCATAGTGACTGAACAAGTTTGCATTCTCATCAGCAAAAGAGGAATGTTTCCCTTGCTCCACATCCTCACCAGCATGAGCTGTCCTTTATGTTACTGATCTTAGTCATTCTGACAGGTGTAAGATGGAATCTCAAAGTAGTTTTAATTTGCATTTCCCTGATGACTAAGGATGTTGACCATTTCTTAGATGTTTCTCAGCCACTTGAGTTTCCTCTTTTGAGAATTCTTTGTTTAGATCTGTACCCCATTTTTAATTGGATTATTTGTTTTGTTGATGTGTAGTTCCTTGAGTTCTTTTTTTATATATTTTGGATATTAGCCCTCTTTCAGAATTGGAGTTGATAAAAATCTTTTCCCATTCTGTAGGCTGCTGTTTTGTCTTATTGACAGTGTTCTTTGCCTTACAGAAGATTTTGAGTTTAATGAGGTCCCATTTATTAATCATTGATCTTAGTGCCTGAGCTATTGGTGTTCTGTTCAGGAAGTTGTCTCCTGTGCCAATGCATTCAAGGTTATTCCCCACTTTCTCTTCTATCAGGTTAGGTATATCTATATATGTCGACATCTTTGATCTGCTTGGAATTGTGTTTTGTGCAGGGTAATAAATATGGATCTATTTTCATTCTTCTACATGCAGAAATCCAATTAGATGAGCACCATTTGTTACAGATGCTTTATTTTTTCCATTTTTATTTCTGGCTACTTTATCAAAGATCAGGTGTCTTTATCAAAGATCAAAAGTGTGTGGACTTTTATGTGAATTTTCTTTTTGGTTCCACTGATCCACATGTCTGTTTTTATACCATGAAGTTTTTATTACTATAGCTCTGTAATGCAGTTTGATCAGGGATGCTAATACCTCTGGAAGTTCTTTTATTTTTCAGAATTATTTTATTTTTCAAAATTATTCTGGGTTTTTTTGTTTTTCCATATGAAGTTGAGTATTGTCCTTTGAAGGTCTGTAAAGAATTGTATTGAAATTTTGAAAGGGATGGCATTGAATTTGTCGATTGCTTTTGGTAAGATATTAATCCTACCAATCCAGGTGCATGGGAGATCTTTCTGTCTTTTGATATTTTATTCCGTTTCTTTTTTCAAAGACATAAAGTTTTTGTCATACAAATCTTTCATTTGCTTGATTAGAGTCACCCAGATATTTTGTTATTTGTGGCTATTGTAACCAGTGATATTTCCCTGATTTATTTCTCAGTCCATTTTTTGTTTGTATATAGGAAGGCTACTGATTTTTTTTAGCATTATAATTTTAAATTTTAAAATTTATTACTTTAATATGACCATAGTAAGACACATATATGTACACAGATGTATATATGTGTGTGTGTGTGTGTGTGTGTATAACTGTGTAGAAACATATTCTTGACTGGCCTGTTGTATGTTGCCTAGTGGGTGTTATGTTAATACTGATTGAACAATTGGGTTATATTTTATATACCTATATATTTAACACATATACTCATAAACATTCACAAAACCAGTAGTATCTAAGTTACTATTCTAATGCTGTGAAGAGATACCATCACCAAGGCAACTCCTATAAAAGAAAGCATTTACTAGGAGCTTCCTTACAGTTTCAGAGGTTAGTTCATTATCATCATGTTGTGATGCATAGCAGCATGCAGGCAGGTATGGTGCTGTAGAAGTAACTGAGAGTCCTTCATCTAGAATCACAGGCAGCAGGAAGAGAGAATGCCCCTGGTACTGGCTTGGTATTTGAAACCTCAAAGCCTGCCCCCAGTGACACACTTCCTCCAACAAGGCCACTCCTCCTGATTTTTTTAAAATAGTATTACTCCCTGGTGAGTAGCCATCCAAATATAGGAGCCTATGTAGGCCATTCTTGTTGAAACCACCGCAAGTAGTAAATGTGATTTCAGAGATTTACGCAATATTTTTTTCTTTTTAATCTTTATTTATAAAACTGATCCTATAAACCCAATTGTTGATTCTATGTTAGTTTTTTAAAAATAAGTTATTTCTTCTCTTTCAATTCTTTTTAAACCATATGGTTTAAACCATAAACCAAGTTTGTGAAACTTCCAAAATAGCAACAACTAGGGATAATGTGTTGAAACACATAAGGTTGTATAGGTTATTTCACATTCAAACCATAATAGCCACAGTATCATTACATCAAAAATTTGATAAATCCATAATACCTTGGCACATCTAGGTATAATTTTCAAATTTTGTTGACTTCAGAAATAACATGTTTTTTGACAACAGTGAATCAAAGCTCTTTTGTTGTTTTGGAGTAGAAAGAGGGAAAGAACAGCTCCCTTAGGGATGGCAGCCCCAGGTTTATGAGCTGGGCATACAAACTTGCTCTTATAGATGTAGACCTTGAGAACAGAGGCTGTGGCTCCCAGCTGTTAAAGCCAGAGTCTGATAGTTAATGTAGGTGTTTAGGACAAAGATACTCAGACCCTAGATGCTTGGACTCTAATTCTTGACTCTCATTTTCAAAGCCAGTGACTTATATACAGCTCTTTATGCTTTGGTCATAATCTTATTGCTCTGCACATTGAGTGCCGACAGCCCAGATGCAGCAAAGAGTGCTAGATATCTTGAGTTTTGGATGTTGGAGCCCTGACTTAAGATACCTAGCAGCCAGTTGAGCTTTGGGTCTCTAGGCCCTAGCTTTTAACTCTTAGGAGCCCTTTGGGATTTTGTCAGTGGCTGGGAGTTCCAGTTTTATGTTGCCTCTTGCTCTTCAGAGCCACTGACCCTCAGTAACGTAAACTTTCAGTTATTCTTTGAAATTTTTCAGCCTCCTTTTCGCTGCTGCCACTGATCAAACTAAAAGCTCTCTTGTTTTGTTTGTAGTTCATGCAGCCAGCTTATTCTGTCCTTCTTGTATAAAGACCACAAGTAGAAGACAGCACTGGGAAGATGCATTCACAACCAGAGATGGTGCTCAGGCTTGTAGTTCCACCGGCCACAGCCTTATGTCTATATAATTCCCATTCTGTAGAGTTTCATCACAGTGGCTTCCCATCCCCAGGAAATAGCTCCATGCTGGCTAGCAGTGCATCTCCTGGGAGGGAAGCCTTAAGGCGTGGGTCTATGGGTCCATGTGGTCCTTAATCAGTACTTGCAGGAACGTACAGAATTCCCAGGAGCACACGTCAGAGGACGTAACTCACTTTATTGTTCCTTTATAATGAAAGGAAGGGTCTCTGGTATCCAGGGACATTAGGGGGAGCTCATTGGTTATGACAGCACAGGTATGACAGCCCCGTTTGCATGCTGGGCTTGCAGCTTGGACCTCAGTATTTTTCCAAAGACCAGAGAGAGACCTTCTATGGTCACATAGGAAGAAATAAGTTACAGCTCCAGGTAAACAATCCACCAGGTAGAGTTCCTTTGAGGGGGTGGTGCCTTGCTGTGAAAGCAGGCAGTATCGCTTATGGTTTATCAGAGTCCCAGAGTTCCAAGCAAGCTTCTCCTCTACCTCAGCTGCAGGACAGCCCCATACTCTCCTATCAAACATGTTTCACACATGTCCCAGTCACAAGTCAATACTGAGTCATTCAGGAGTTGCTCACTCCTTGCCTGAGTAAGAATAGGTGCAAGATGAATTCAATCATCAAAAGTCACTAAAGCTTATCTGATTAAAGTCTCCAAAGACTGGTAAAAGCTGACTGGAATAGCTATGACTTTAATAAGGCCTCCTGAAGCAGAAATCAAGGCTTCAGCAGCAACCATGGTTACAATGATCTTCTCAGCTGGTATGCTGTTGTTGATGTGGCAGTGAAATGCTATAATCTACTATGATAGCAGTCCAGCTGATCATCAAGAGACGTGGCTTCTTGACTAGTAGCTCCCCACTCAGAGAAGCAGGGTCTAGGGGGAAAGATCCAACAACTGCCAGTCAGATGACCAAAGGGTTTGCCATGACTGCTTCAATTATTCCAAAGGGGAAAATACCAAAATGTGTTTGCAGTGGAGACTAAGCTTGCAATTAACATACTCAAAAGTACTCAGCAGTGCTTAACCCTTAAGCAGATATTCATAGTGGAGAGTTGGGTCCCTCTGATCTGCTTCAGTTGAACATCTTTGTTTTGAAGCTGTATCTAATTAGATAATAATCTCACATTACAAATGGCCTAATTGACTCTTACCACTTTTAATTGATAGTAGATTCCATTTTAGCATCTTCACCCTTGTAACTTTATTTTGCTGTATTTCATTTCAGTTCTTTGTATGTATATATGCTTGTCGCATACGCATGTGTGACACTGGTATATGTGTCTATGGTGTAAACACATGTATGTATTCAGTTATTGGTATCCATGCATGAACAGAAGCCAGACGAGAGACTCGGGTATTCTAATGTATCACTCTATCTTACTCCTTTGAGAAAGACTCTCTCAGTGAAGCTGGAGCTGTGCCAGAAAGCTGCAGTGATTGCACTGTCTCCTCCCACCACACACAAACACAGCATAGCTACCCTTACCTTAGGGTTGTTATATTGCTTCTGGGGTCTGCCTCCAGGGTCCCTATTTTGTATTGTAGGTGACCGAGGCCTTATTGTCTATCCTTGTATTGCATGGCCATGGAAAATGAGCCCAAGAATGCACTGTGGATAAATTCTGTGCAAAATCAATTTTTTTTTACAATTATAACTTTGGTCATGTATTTCACATGAATATTGGTGTGAAACTATCACTTCAGAAAAATAATAGGACTTTTTCTTGGGCCAAGATGGAGAAGATTATGCTGAGACGTTAAACAACAGAACTTATGAAAGTTGTATTTCTGACCGAAAAATAAAAAGTAAAGACTAATATTGGAGAGAAATGCAAATGGTTTGATGGGGGCATATCCACAAATTCTTTTAGAAGAATTGTTTTATATAAACTATTTCAGAGAAATAAACAACTTTTTTTCTTAATAAATGAAGTTCAGCTTGGAAACAGCAATAGAAAGCACAACCTAAGTTCATCTGTCACATAGGAACTTACCAGGAATCTGAAATAAATTATAAAACAAATTAAAGGTTTTAGTTTCTAATGTATGCATACATTTGCAGAAATGGATGTAGCCAATATATGTGATGATTGGGTAGACCTTGTCATGGTAAGGATTGTATTTAGAAAACTGAGATAATCCATCAGATTAATGCAGTTGGTTAAAAAAAAAAAAAAGAAATGAAATTCAACAGACAATTACAGAGAAGGAGTAGGACCCTTTGGCAGACTAGGAATAAAAAAGAATGCTCCTGATGTGTTTAGTATATCTACTAAAAATGCCTGCTCTTAGGTATATGTTAGAAGCATTTCTTTTAAATTCTGGGACAAGATGACCAAAAGTACCATGCTGGTTAGTTTCTGTCAACTTGACACAAATTAGAGTCACTAGGAAGAGGAAAACTCAACTGAGGAATTGTTCCCATCAGATTGGCACATGGGTAAGTCCATGGAACATTTTCATGTTTAATGATTGATGTGGGAGGGCCCAGAACACTGTGTGTGATGCCACCTTAGGGCAGGTGTTCTGTGTTGTGTTAGAAAGCAAGATGATCAAGCCATGGAAGGCATCCCAGTAAAGCAATGTTCCCTTGGTTCCTGCCTCTGCTCCTGCTTAAGGTCCTTCCCTGTCTTTTCTCAATGATAGACTATGATCAAAAAGTGAAAGCCAAATAAATCCTTCCCACCCCAAGTTGCTTTTGATCGTGATGTTTATCACAGCACCATGGAGCAAACTACAAAGAACAGATACAAGAAGAGAGGAAGGCAAAGGTGTTTGGCCATACTTCCAAAGCATCTTCAGAGCCTACTTATTCAGTCTAGTGCCACCTGGACTGAGTCTGAATCACCTCAACTGTTCTAGACTGTGCAATAACCTCCCAACTAGACTTCCTGCTTCTGCCATGATTGAATTTGTCAGTGTGAGAGGAATTAGGGTACTTCTGTATTCTAAACATGTCAGCAACTTTCTACCTCAGTGTAGACTTTATAAGGACCTCAGGTCTTATTTATCTGCTAGTGTTCTCCTTGCTTGCATTATTCTAGCTTCATGATTTATTCTAGAGCTTAGGTATGTCAGGAAAGTGTCTACTCAGAGTGAGACAAAGTCTACCTTTGCACTGTTGTTTCTTCTGCTATAGTCACTCTTCGCAAAGATATGCAGGTATTGCTACTTCATTTTTTAGACCTTTTTTTCCACACATGTTTTTCTCCATTATATCTTTCTTAATTAAAGTTAGAAATAATTTCCTTACTCTCTTGGTACTCACTATGCTTCTGCTTTTTTCTCTGTAACATTTTCATCTTTAATGTACTATATATTTTGTTTATTTTCTCTTGTGAGTGTATATTTTTTATTCGTTTGTCTTCATCATTTGAAACTACCTAGAAAAATAATTGATTAATAAATATTAGTTTAATGAAAATGTAATTCAGAATAGGTGTTTCTTTAGACAGAAAATATTGGAAAAGATCAAGGAGAAATGTCTACATATGTCTCATTTTTTCATAAACTGAAAAATATAACTTCATTTGATATCTATTTTTCATGAGTACAAGTTACTGTTATGTCATTATCTGCCTCTGCCTACATATTTTAAATCACAAATGTAGATTTTAAAATGCAAAGAAAATTGAAGTATAGATTAAAAGGTTATCTTACAAATACATAAAATCATGAATTACAATGATATGATATGATATAATACTTGCTGGTGAATAAACATTTAAATCTTTTTTCAAAGTAAATTTCAAAACTAAAGACTTTACAAAAAGAAAAAAACAAGCAAAATGGAAAAAAATATTCTCATGATTCTTTCATTGTGGGAAGTGTGTTCAACTTGAAAAAATACAGAATTACATAAACAAATCATATAGGATTAAATAGTTCTAAAGAAATCTTCACAATAAAATATAAATCACAAGTGTTTATGTAGTAAGAACTATATTCTTTTTTAAAAATTATTTCAAACAAATTGTTTGACTCTTATTGTGTGAATCTCAGTTTAAAATTAAATTCAAAGCTCATAATCAAAGAAAATAAATTCAACATATACCTCTTAAGCAAAAAGAGTGATTTTTATTAATTGTTTTTGCATTGTGTTCTGTAAAAGTTTTTATTTTGAAGTCACTTCAGATTTCCTGAAATAAAAAGATCAGATTTCTAGACAACTTATAAAATTTTAAATTAAAATATAATTACATTCTTTTCTCCCTTCCCTCTCCTCACTCTAATGCCATACCTTGTCCCCTCTCAAAACCATGACCTCTTTTTTAGTGTGTGTGTGTGTGTGTGTGTGTGTGTCTGTGTGTGTGTGTGCGCGCGCGCACGCGTGCACATGTGAATGTATAGGCATGCACCTAAATGTATAATACAGCGTGCTCGGTCTGTTTTGCATTACTTGTCTGTAGATAATGATTTCAGGGCTGGCATCTTTGTATTGGATAACCAATAAGGGGGCTCATCCCTGGGGGAAACTATTTCTGCTTTCTCATTAGTTGTCTGTAGTTCTTTGTCTATGAGCAGGGCATCATGAGCTTTCTTCCTTTCATGTTAGCTTATCTTCATGTTAGTTGTACTTCTTTAGGTCTTGTGTAGGCAGCCATGTTGTTGAGATTTCATGGGTAAAGTTCCCCTGTGCCAGGCAGCTTTTTTTTTTTTTTTGAGACAGTGTTTGCCAGACAACTGTTGATGATCCTCCTTCTAGCTTACATTCCCGTGATCTTTCTACCTTTATTCTTTTCCTTTCATATTCTTTTTTCTTCAGTTTCATCTTACAAAATGATATACCTAAAATAAGCCCAAATCAGAACTACTGTTTCACGAAAAATAATTTTTATTTTACAGTTGCAATATTAACTTTGCCTTTCAACTTCTGAAGATTAAATCTAAAGACTTAATTTTGATACTTAATCATTTCATTATAAAATTAATTGAAAATAGATCATAGTAGAAAAAAATCTGTCTTGATATTAACATAATTTATTCTTGTGAGTCATAATTTTTGTCCTCACAATGAGACAAAATTTCTTGTTGTTGTGAGCTAAAAAAACAAGGACAGATGAACTGTAATGATAGTTATGTGTCTTCCAAATAAAAGTTGAAGGAGGTATGTCACAAACTTTTTGCATAATTTTTAAAATGTGATAGGTTAACTATGTTGTCACATAGCACATGGGAGAATGCAGGAGGTATGTGTTTGTACAATGTACGTGTGTGTATTTACATGTTCATTTGTGTGAGTAGAGGCATTCCCATGCCATGGCATGTAAGTGGAGTTTTGAGGATAATATCAGGGTTCAGTCCTCATGTCCTACCTTATTTGAGACAAGCTAGCTGGCGCACAAGCCTTGGGGGATTATCCTATCTCCACATGATCATGCCATAGGAGCACTGGGATTGCAGGCATATTACCATGTCTGATTTTTGTTAATTCTGGTGATGCACACACTCAGGGCCTCATTTGTGGAGCAAGTATTATATCTCTCAAACCATCTCTACACACACACACACACCCCAGAATTTATCTTCAACAAAGTATCAGCTAAGTCAAGTTAAATATTAACTTTAAATGTCTTGATTTTTATAGTTACTTCACTTTGTGTGCTAACAGTATTTTGTATGTATGAGCTGTGTGCCGTCAATTTTGTGTGTATATATCAACATCATGTAATCCAAATCAACACTAAGAGTCTCTTAAGACTTTTTTTTTCCTTTTCAAAAGATTTGTAAATTATTGCAAGGAAGCACTGCTACAGATGACAGATTATAATTGAGTTCAGAGTAAGAAGTACCAGTTTGGATTATAGCTGCATTTTGATTGTACCATGAAAACTAATTTTTTCTTTTTTCATTGTGGCAAGTAGCCATTTGTCAAGTAGTCTAGACAGGGTGTTTTCCAGATCTTAAATCAATATGCACATTTATTAGTTATTACTCAAGTATGTTATTTTTAAGTAGATAAAATATCAAGTAACTTTTGATTTATTTCCTGAACCATAGGTTTCATATTTTATCTAAGCAATGTCCTATTGTAACTTTGTATCACTCTAATTTGCACCATATCATTTTATAGCCTGAACAGTTACTATGTAAGATGTTAGAAATAGCTAAAAGTCTGTATTGTCCCTTACACATGTTTTTATTATTAAAAGATTAACCAAAGTGGATATAGACTACATTTTTTATAGTTTATAAAAGATTCAATGTAATTTAGATACATGCTCTTTCTTTATTCAACAATGGATGTATAACCAGGGATATTTGATCAACAAATAAATTTGAATATAGTTTGACCTTAACTTTATAAACCTAGATGTTTTCACTATAATATTTATAATAAGACAAGTTGAAAAATTATAATTCAATTACCAAAGTTCTATAAATAGTGTTATTTTGTTTGTATTCAACATTATTTTTACCTACTATTCTTTCTTCAAAAGAAACCCTTGTCTTTGAGAGAATCCAATGCTGTTATTTACATTATATCATATGGCTTGTTTAAAAAAAATGCTAACTCCTTTACTTAATGGGATTCTTCCCTTGTGGCAGTGCAAACGGCTGCACCAGGAGCTTCATCGTCTGAAAGAGCAGAACCAGACTTCAGCAAACAACACGAGACATCCGACTGCTGAAAACAATCAGGAACGTGCTCTGAAGGTAAATGGCTGTTCCTTCTTGCAGGCAAATTAAGGTTGTAAGCCCTTGGTGCCAGCTTTCTGTGCTGCATAGATCAGTTGTGTACATTTCAGCAAACGTGAGCTGTGCTGTTTGCCAACAACCCCTTCTTTAAACACAGATACAGAACCCTTCTGTTATGGTATTATTTTATTTCATGTATGTGCACATGAAAAAAAAGCATATTTCTGAATTTTGAATGGTCGGATATTAATGACTTGTGGTACATATTCATTCTCTTTCTGTTTTTATGTTATTTTATTAAGTATTTCATACTTAATAAAAACTGACCATTCAAAAGAAATAATAAATCTTAAGCCTTGTTTTTGTAGCAGCATTTATTATAACAATTTTAAATGTGTTGTAGTATTTGTCACCCAGAGAACTGACACTGCTTGAAAGAGATGTGAATGTGTTTGGAAATTGGAGGAATACTTAAAATGTTAAAACAAAAGAAAAGAAAGAGAATGTATTCAATTCAAACTTGAAACAAGTGATATATACATTTTATGACATGTTCGATCTCATTGTAATACAGATTCAGTAATCATGAGAAAAAACCCATTATGAGTCTTATTATATCTTTTGAGTGCTCCTGACTTTCCATTCTACCTTTAGGTCACTTCAGTTCTTAGTAGAGTTCCTATGACACTCTCATCGCCTCTGCCCTCAAGGTGCTTGGATGCTCATTAACAAGTATAGTCTGTGAAAAGCAAAATGTCATTTGTTTTATTGTGCAGATTTGCTAGGATTATATTAAAGTTAGTTTCCTTAGATTCATTTTATCTTAGATTACAAGTAAATATCATGGTATTAAAAGTCTGACACATTAAGCTAAAACTGACAAAACATCCTCAAAAATGAGTAAAATCTGTGGTGATGGCTCAGTCAATAATGTCGTGCTGTGCAAGGCTGGTGACTGGAGTTAAGATACCCAGCACCCACTCGAAACACTGGGTACTGTAATGTGCATCTGTGAGCCTGATATGGGGATCAGATACCAATGTGCTCCAGGCTAGCCAGTCTAGCCGAGTCTATGAGCTGTAGATTCAGACAGATCCAGTCTCCAACAATAGGATGGAGAGCAACTAAAAGGACACCTGATGTCAATCTCTGGCCTCGACATAGACACTCAACAAGAACATGCATCTACACAGGCATACATCCTGCACACATACACACACTGAAAAAATTGTAGTGTTTTATGTGTAAATCATTTTTAATCTGTACAAATGTGAAGTTTAGTAAAAGATTTTCCTACAAAATATTTTTGAAATTCTTATTTAAATTAATTAATTTATCTTATTTATATATTATAAGTGGTAGGCTTATAACTTTGTTGCTATCAATCCATTTTCTATTCTATTTATAAGTAGACCAAAAATATAGATAAGAGAGAATTGCAGATTACTATGATTATTTTAAATTAGTTGCCAAAAATAGATAATTTCATGATTTTTATTTTATTTATTATTAATAAATTAATTAATATTTATTATTCATTATATTATTTATAGTTATTAATAATTATTTATTAAATTTATTAACTATAGCAACTTTTTAAAATGTGTGTGTGGATGCGAAACAAAAATAAGTGCTCTAAAGTCATCTTCCACCAAGCATGATAACTCAATGTCAAGATTCAGGACAGACCATGTGCACAATATGTTAAGACTGTTTCAAGTTAAAACAGGGCCTAAGATAAAAATTCTAATTTTTAATTATTAATATATAGCAGCCTTGAGAAATAATATACGTTTCTGTCACTTCTGCTTGTATGTTTATGGTAACTCCA
This sequence comes from Cricetomys ansorgei, assembly GCA_026225945.1. Taxonomy (NCBI): domain Eukaryota; kingdom Metazoa; phylum Chordata; class Mammalia; order Rodentia; family Nesomyidae; genus Cricetomys; species Cricetomys ansorgei. The sequence continues at coordinate 15,286,171 of JAMJFZ010001131.1, forward strand.
TTTAAACTCTTTTTATGTATGTGTATATTTTAGGAAGCTTCTATAGTAATGGGCTTCCATTTGGCTTTTGTCTTAGCAGCACATGGAACATTCTTCAACATCATATAGAACACAAATCATGTCTCAACAGATAAAATAATTAGATAATCCCATGAGTCCTGTCAGATCACGATTGAATAAAACTAGAAGTCGCCATCAGAGAAACTATAGAAACCACACACACCAAAAAAAAAAAAAGGAGGCTGAAAAATACATTTTGGATAACAGTAGGTAATCTAAGAAATCAGAGAGGAAAATTAATATTTCTTAAATACAAATGGTGATGAAAACACAACCGATCAGAACCTCTAGGGCACAAGCAAGGAAACCCTAGGAAGAAAATTTATAGCAATAAGAGTGCTCACATCAAATAACCTAATGATGATGTACGTAAAGGCTCTCAAAAAACAACAAATAGCCCATCTCAAACACAGCTGATGAGTTAGGGAATTATTAAGCTTAGAAAAGAAATTAATGAAGTAGAGATTAAAAGAACAATACTCAGAATTAAACAAACAATGAATTGGATCTTTGCTGGAGGCATTACCATAACCAAACATAAATTATACTGCAGCGCTATAGTGATAAAGACAGCCTTGTGGTACTGATATAAACAGATAGGTAGACCAAGGGCTAGAATAGAGGACTCAAAAATAAAATGTCAAAGCTATGCCCATTAAATTTTTGATGGAGGAAGCAGAAGTGCATTGGAAAATATCCTATTAAACAAATCATACTAGCAAAACTTAGTATCTTTCTGCAGAAGAATGAAATTAAATTCATATCCTTAACCTTGTATAAAAATCATTTCAAAATGTATCAAAGATACTAATTTAAAGCCTGAAATGTTGAAATGTCTAGAAGAAAATTGAGGAATACTCTTCAAGTTATTGTGATAAGTAAGAAATCCCTCAATAAACACCAATAACACAGGAACTAATCAACTGTTGGGATACATAGAAATGAAAAGTTTCAGCACAGCAAATCAACAGAGCAAACAGACAGTCCACAGAATGGGAGAAAATCTTTACCACCCACACTTTAGACAAGGGACTAATATCCAGAAATTACAAAGAACTGCAGAAGGTGAATACCAAGGAAATAAAACTGCCAGTCAGAAAATGGACTAACAAATCTAATAAACAATTTCAAACAGAAACACAAATGGCCATTAAGTGTTTAATGCAAGAAAATGCAAGTTAAGACAAGTTTGAGACACCTTCTTACCCAAGTCTAAATAGCTTTCATCAAGAAATCTGACAGCAAATCTTGGAATATATGGAGAAAGATGAACTTTTGTTCACTCATGTTGAGGTGTGTGTGTAAGTGAATACAAATAGAAATCAGTTTGGAAATTCTTCAAAAAATTGAAACTAGAACTATTTCACTCCTGGACGTATGCGCAGAGAACTCCTCGCTCTCTCAGAGATATTGCACCTAGAATTCATTGCTACTTTATTCACTATAGCAAGGAAATGATACAAAGCCATTTCAACAGAAGAGTGCACATTGAAAATCTGGTATGTATATAAAATGGAATACTATTCTGCTCTTTAAAAAATTAAATCACAAAATTTGAAGGAAAATGGATGAACTTAGAAAATATAAGATTAAGTGAGGTCACACAGTCTCGAAAAGAAAAAAGTCACACATTCTCCCTAATATGCTGATCCTAGCCTATATTATGTGTATCTCTAGTATATAAGCAAATATGCATAGGGGGACAGTATAACATATAGAAACAAATAGGATATTAGGTGATGAGGAAAGATGAAATCCAGATTATAGACACATGCATCATAAAAAGAAATATAACACTACTTGTTTTTCTTGTGTATAGATTTATTTTGTTGTTGTAATTTTTTTTAAGTATGGTTTATCCTCCCCTAAATCCTCCCAGGTCCTCCTGAATACCCATTCCATCCAAATCCATACCCCTTTCCTCTCTTCTTTGAAAACAGACAGGCATCTAAAAAAAATAATAAAATAAGATAAAAACAAAGAAATCATAATAGTACAAAACAAACAGAAAAAATGAGCCAAAGAAAAAACACAAGAAATACATATAGACACAGAAACACCCATGTTTGCACACACAGGAATCCTATAAAAAGGCAAAACCAGAAGCCTTAATATATATGCAAAGGACCTGTAAGGTTTAAGAGTTCCAGGTTATCTTAGGCTACAGAATGAAGCCTGTCTCAGAAAAACAAAGCCAACAAGTGACAGGAAGCTCATGAGTAAGAAAATGGTTTCTTCAATCTGAATTTTCAGTTGCTTCCTGTCACTGTTGAATAAAACCTCATCTCTACTAGTCATGCAGTTTGCCACCCACTCTACAGTTTTCTTGGCCTTTTCATCCTTGCTCATTCGGAGCTTACTAATCCCTCGGTAATACCTACTTAGAGAATTAGAGAATCCTAAACATATCATATATTTTCTTTTCTTTTGTCTCTGGGGATAGCATCAAATTGTTCAGATATCATACTGTCTTGATAACTCTCCCTGTGCCCACCCAACACTCTCTAAAAGGACCTCTGTTTGTACTGAAGAGTCTTCCTCATGAATTGCACAATGCAGTCTCAAGAATTTTAGTTCTTCTCACTGTTACCTTAATAATGTTGATAGAAGTGTTCTCAGCGCATTCCCTGTTGTCCTTTCCTGTTTATAGTTCACTGTGGGATAGGTGGTTTTAAGAGGCAGGGTAAATAGTAAATGCTATTTGGCACACTGTATAGAAAATGATAATATAAAATATTTCTTAACATGAAAGCACATGTCAGGATGAGTTACTGATTTTCCATGTTAATGTGCTATCTTTACTATGACCTACCCAGCTTTATACTGAGAATTTTTCATTTGTTGATCATATAACACTTTAAAATTCTGTTGCTTTCCATTAGTATTGGCTCCTATACATATAAGATATTAAAGGCCATGATATTTTTGACAAAAGTCTATGTTCATCCTATTTAAATAATATGACACATTATTCCACTGATTCATGTGTTTTTGAAGGGATACAGAGAATATTAGTATAGATGACAAAGGTCTTTTTCTTTGCCATAAACCAAATATATGGTCTTTACCAAATTATTCTGTTTAATTAAAATTAATGAGTTGGATAGTTCCAACATCATTTTAATCATGAAACAATTTTTGAGCTTAGAAATATGCTTCCTCCTCTTCCTCCTCCTCTTCCTCTTCCTCCTCCTCCTCTTCTCTCTCTCTCTCTCTCTCTCTCTCCCTCCCTCCCTCCCTCCCCCCCTCTGTCTCTGTGCACGCATTCACCCATGTGTGAACATATGAAGGCCAGAGGAAGCTAGGTGTCTTCCTCTGTCATTCCCTGCCTTAGTTTTTGAGACAATAACTCTTACTTACCTGTAGCTAGCTGTTTCAGATAGGCCAGCAGGCCTTTAAGATCCTGGGATCATCCTGCCTAACTCTGCCCTTGGCCCAGAGCTTACAGAAACACACTGATATATCCATTTCTTTCATGGGTGATGGGGATCTGAACTCAGGTCCTGATGATTATGTATCAAATCAAGCTTTTTACACACTGAATTATTCCCCCCCCCAGCATAAATTCATTGTTTTGTGTCATGGTTTTACTAATTTTCTTACCAATATGTTTTTATGAATTGGTCTGTGTCCAGTCTCACCTAGATTCTGAATTAGAAGAGTGGTGAACTTTAAGTGAAACCACAGAGCTGATTTTTAAGACACTTAGTTTGGGTCTATGGATTGTGGTACACTTGTCCTTTATTTAAGAGCTAATGTCTACTTATAAGTGAGTACATGCCATGTTTCTCTTTTTGTGTTTGGGTTACCTCAATCAGGATCATTTTTTCTAGTTCCATCCATTTGCCCGCAAATTTCATGATGTCTTTTTTTGTTTGCTTTTTTGTTTTTGTTTTTAATAGCTGAACATTACTCTGTTATGTATGTGTGTCACATTCCTTTATACATTCTTCAGTTGAGGGGCATATAGGTTGTTTCCAATTTCTGGCTATTATGAATAAAGTGACTATCTATGTACATAGTTGAGCAAGTATCCTTGTGGTAGGATGGAGGATATATGCCCAAGAATGGCATAGCTGGGTCTTGAGGTAGGCCGATTTCCAATTTTCTGAGGAACTGCCATATATTCATTTCCATAGTGGCTGTGCAAGTTTGCACTCTGAAGTATGCTACAAATCAGAGACCCAGAGAGACTATGTAACGAGGAACACAATAGAGACACATGGATCTCACAGGGAAAGGGAAAGAGAACCGATGCTACAGGTGGGCTGGTGGAGGATGGAAATGGGAACAGGAAGAATCTGGTAGGGGGAGAGGAAAGGAGGGAGAGGATATAAGGAGAGATGACTAGAATTGGGGGATATTTAGGGAATGGTTTGGAGATCTATTGCAGTGGAAACTCCCTGGAATCTACAACAATATCCCTAGCAAGGACTTTTAGTAATGGGGAACATGGAGCCTTAAAAGGTCATCTCCTGTAACCAGGCAAGGCTTCCAGTCGTGGCACTGAGACACCAACCCATCCACAAAACCTTCAACCTAAAACCTAACCTGTCTGCAGGGTCTGCTGAGCAATGGAAGGACAGAACCCCATATGAAGGGAGGGAGCCCAGGCCTGACACTGCAGGTCTGGCCAGGAACCGGAGGCTGGATTACCCAGAGATGATTCCTAATGATATTCTACTATGCTCATGGTTGGTGCCTAGCCCAGTTTTCATTAAAGACTGCTGCCAACAGCTGAGGGCAGCAGATGCAAAAGCCAAGTGGAAACATCAGACAGAGCTAGGAGAACCCCAATGATGAAGAGTGGGAGAAAGGGTTGTGGAGACAACAAGGATCTAAGACACCAGGAGAACAAGCCCCACAAAGTCAACTGACAGCAGCACTCTTAGAGGCTCACAAAGACTAAAGCAGCAGACATGGAACCTGAATGGGTCTGTACCAGGTCCCCTCCATGTATCTTACTTTATCTAGATTAATGTTCTTGTAGAACACCTAAAAGTTTATGTGTAGGGGGTCTCTGACCCTTTTACCTGTCCTTGGGACCCTTTTCCTCCTACTGGTCTCTCATGTCCAACCTTGATATAGGGGCTCAAGCCCAGCCATGTTCCATCTTGATATGCCCTGTTTGATTGATAACCATGGGAGGCCTGCTCTATTCTGAGAGGAAGCAGGAGGTAGATCTAGGGGAGAGGGGAGATAGGAGTGAACTGGGAGGAGTGGAGGGAGGTGAGGATGGGGTCGGGATGTATTATACAAGGAAAAAAAATAAATTTAATTTTTAAAAAGATGCTTATTTGGAGGATACAAAAGGTATATGTTAATAATTGTATCAAAATGGAAAAGGGGTGTACAAGCAATCTTTGTGGTGAGAGAACACTTGTGTGTCTTCGTTTTCGTAACAGTTACAACAATATGTGACAGATTTGAGCAGAACTGGGCACGTACCACATAGCATATAAATGTTTGTAAGACCGGAAAAGTTAGAATAGGCCATAGATCTTGCCTTGTATTAGTGGCCTTATTTAGATTTTATACCATGGTTGGGAAAGGTGTTATCTATTGGAGAATGTCAGGTGTGAGTGGGGACCTATTTTGCGCATTGTTTTTACTTCTTATGAATTGATAATTATCTAAAAATTAAAAGGTTATTTAAAAGTTATTTTAAAAAGTGAGCTACTGAGTCCAGCCCACATCACAAGGAAGGAGGTGATTGCACAAGGGCACAAATACCGGGAAGCAAGAACTATGGTGTCAGGTAGAGACTACCTGTCACCTCAAACAATATGCCAAAAATAAAATTCCTTATTTGGAGAGGGGCTCAATGCAAGGAATCAAGCACAGGCCCAGTAATGCGAGGCAAGTGCCTACCACTGTACTACATTCCTAGCTACAAACTTGCTACCATCTCCCTTAAGTATGCTCATTTCAAAGCTATATCTAAAAATGCCATCCTTTCATTTTAAAGGTAACTTTTGCCAAAATATTTGTAGTTAGTCTTGGCCTTTTTCCTTGTCTACTTACTCTCTGTAAACTAATTCTACTTTTCATGCACAACAAGGTCTCAGTTACTTGTCACCACATCCACGGCCTCTATATGCCAAGCTGGTTCACTTCTGCCTCAATTATCGGTAGAAGATGTTGTCACCAGTGTCTGATGTTGTCTCCCTCTATTCTCTGCACATCCTTAATGATGAACGTATTAAACTGTAGGTTAGATCATATCACCCCTCTGGTACCATGCTTCACTTTAGAAACTGGACACGTGCACCTCTCCTGGAACATGCCAGGCGTGCTTGCCTCTCAGAGCCTTCTACTTCCCATTTTAACTTTCAAGGAGTATTCTTTTCTCTACATGTTCATAAAATTTGCTTTTGTCTTTTTCATATCTTTTGAAATGCTTTGGGCCCCAGGAAGGCCTTCTCTAACCAACCTGTTTTATGTTGCAGCCCATATATGCCGTGTCAGCACTTTCTCTGTTGTCTTTCCTGCTTTTCCATTGAGGTGCTTGCCTTTATCTATATCATATATATGTAATATATATATACATACATATATATAAAATTACATATATATAGTATTTTACCATTTCAGCACAGCGTTGGCATGTATTTGTGCCATATGTATCCTTCCCTTAGTGCATAAATGACCATACAGTGGGAAGTATAGTGTTAGGAAATAATTTCTAGAGGGAAAGAATGTTACTAAATCTCCTGCAGATTTCATTCAGTCCCAGAGTATATGAAATGCTTGGACATCTGACTTAGAAGAGAAGTGTAAGACACAACAGTAGGGAACCGTAACACTTAAGATATGTAAAATAAATAAACAAACAAGCAAATAAATAAATGGTTTACATGTGAGACTAGTAGTCTGAAGGATGACAGGATATCCAAGAATTTCACTATCATGTAGTCACAGCTGAATCAAGTATCATGATGGGAATGGCACACATGTCAAATATTGCAGCTATGTCAAAAAGATAAGACATATTTTATGTGACAATTATGATACCATTAGCATTGTCTTTACTGTGTATGTTCAATAGGGATGGTGGAAACTTTGACAAAAATTAAAAAGCAGAAAAATGTAAATAATTTTAGAATCTCGATTAGGTAACTTGTGTTAGGGTTGTAGAGTAATGTGAATATTACATGGAAAAAATTATTTTATTTTTTTAAATTCAGAATATAATAGGTCTTTTATGTTACCTACTCAAATTCATTTACCCATCCCCTCATCTCTTAGAATATGGTGCTTAGACCAAAGCTAGACAAGGATGTTGACCACCTTTATGGCCTGGTTTGGAAAGGATGGATAGGCCAGACTCTTCCTGCAATAATTTGGAATTGAGAAACTAAAAGGGAATGGTCTAGTCATATTTAAATGCTGAACCAAATAATCACAAGGTAGGCTTGGGGACATATATACTACTACAGGCCTGAGCCCTCTGATGTTATGAACAACCAGTTAGAAAAGAGAAAGGAAGATGACTCTGAGGAAACCGTCTTCCAGGAACACTAGGACTGATGTATATATAACTTCACAGAGACTGTGGCAGCAAGCATCAGGCCTGCACAGGTTCAAGCCAGGTGGACTACCAGCACCGAGTAGGGGAAGTGGATACAGAGTCCCACCCCAAACCAAGAAGCTGTCTGCACTTGATACCCAATGGCAAAAGGAAAAGTAGCTGTCCCCAATGGAGTCTCATTGGGTATATCAACCATACTCCAGGGCAGGCCACATGCCCAGGAGTAGTAGGCCAACACAAAATGAACTCAATGATACTTTTCTGGACTTCTTGTTTCATTTTGCTTTTTTTTGGCATGTTTTTGTCTTAATTGGCCTTTTATTTGTTTGTTTTGATATTCATTTGTGTGTGTCTGTGTGTGTGTGTGTGTGTGTGTGTGTGTGCGCGCGCACACGAGCTTCTTATCTCATTCTTTTTCCTTTGTATTTGATTTTTTTGAAAAAGCAACAGAATATAAAATTGGGTGATTAGGGAGGTAGAGAAGATCTGGGAGGAGTTGGGGGATAGGAAAAGCATAACCAAAGTATATTTTATGAAAACAATGTTAATTGAAAATAATAACAATAAAGAGAAGAGAAAGGAACCAAAATATATGAAAGCCTTATTTATTTATTTATTTATTTATTTATTTATTTATTTATTACTTATTTAGCAAGGGAGGTAGAAATTTTCCCTGGTTCTGATTCCTAACATTGTTTTGTTACCATGTTCAATTTTGTATTCCACAGAATTATTTTTTTCTCCTCTGGACCAAGTTTACAGTCTTTGAGTACCATGTAGGGAATGCTACAACAGTATTTATTATGTATTCTCTGAAATGAACATTGCATTGAAGGCTAGCTCCACGGATTTCAGACCAGGTATAGCCAAGTCATTAAAAAGCGTTTGTGGATTCATCAAGGTCATGAAAACCAAAAATCCACAAGGTGCAGATTAAACAACCAAACTGTAAGCTCTGTCACAAAATTAATCCCGAGTTACAGTGGGAACCGTCGGTGATACACAAATCCAGTACTTGTGACACATGTACTTACTCTAACCTGGATACTAATGGTGGGTTGTTTTTTTTCTAATTTGAATTTTATAGTATTATTTTGTGAATTTGGAATTTTGTTTTGATAAGTAATGGTGGAAATCTAAAAACTTACATTGCAAGTTTCCCTGGAGAAACTGTCGCACGTTTTGTAGAATGGCAATACATTTATCAAGAATGAAGGAATAAATGTGCAGTAGAAATAGTGAATTTTGATCAGCCAGGCCAGTTGTTCTTTGAACTGGCTTTCGGTAGGTTCTGGAATCTTTATTCAATCTTTGTCTTGCCTTGTCTTGGTAGTTCCCCTGTATCATCTAAACCTATTCCACATTCCTGGGTCTGTTTCATACCTACCTGTTGTGTTTTTAGTTGTACTCTGTCTTTTCCCAAACTGGAGATAGAAGTCAATGAATGCTGACCTGAAAGACATAGAATATGTGAGCAAGTTCCTCTGTGCCTGCTGGCATCAACACTTCCTTCTTACCTCTACTGCTACTCTGTCATCTCCTCTTTTTCTTGATCCAAGGACTTTTAGTATTACATTGACAAAGACGTAGAAGAGTAAGTGCCTGCATTATTCTGCTGGGAACAATACCCTGGGTCATTGTGAACGTACTTCCTAGTAGAAGCCTAGCTTATGGTTATTACTTCATAAGTAGAGGTCACTGGTTCTTTTCAGAAGCATGGATTAGAGTCATCAAATATTTTCATAATAGTAAATCTGATCCTGACCAAAAGCCTTCTGAATTGCAATACTGACTCTGATTATGAAAATGTGTCCAGCATAGCTGTTGTGTTTGAAGTGGAAAGAAAATATTTCACTAACTTGCTTTTTAGAGTAATTGATTTATTGTTGTTGTTGTTTAAAAAAGATACCAACAATGTATTTATTTTTTCTTATTTTTGCCCTGATTTCTATACTATATCAGCATCAGTATTTGGTACCTTTATTCATTTTGTGTCTTTTTGATGCTCTCATGGTATTTTAGTGCAAAGTTGGATGAAAATACTTGAAGCTGGTCAAATGAGTTTTCCTCTCTGTCAGTTTTAGTTGTTTGCAGTAACCAAATCCACACAAAGTTGTGCTCCAACGACTGTGGACAGTGATATATTAAATTGTCTCTTATGCTGTATGTCTGGAAATGCTGTGAAAACTATAGAGCAAAGTCCCAATGGTTGTCTAAAATACAATGAAATTAGTTTGATGAATTTAAAATGTTATATTTTGTTTCCAAACTAAACCTCTTAAGATTTTAGATTGTCAAATAGATTTAATGTATCTTACCTAATAATTTTTTTCTAATTTGAGTCGTAATATAGAATTCTTTTATTACATATTATATAAAATTTTCAATAAAAGTAACTGCATTTACTAGTGTAATTTTCAGTAACAAACACATCTTTATTCTTTTAGTATGTTGAGATGAAAGTTGATTTGCTGATCTCGTGCATCTGCAGAACTTTAGTGTTTATACTTAATTTGGAAAAAAAAACTAACGTTCATAAATTGACATAGCTATAGTATGCCAGCTAGCACAAAATGACTTTATTGTGTTGTTCAGTGTTGGTTAGTTTTTCTGTTATGTTCATGCATTAAAACAGATATTAAATTTTATCATTAATTCAGTGCCTGGTCTCTCATCAAATCCCCTTAATTACAAAGTGACTCCAAGGATTAGACAGCATGGATTTTAATTTTAACTGAAACAAGAAAGGCATCTTGGAAAATCATTCTTGTCTACTGACTCATACAGATTTTTAAAGACCCTATAATTTATTGCTTATTTTAAAAATTTGATATGAAAGCATATTGGTAACATTTTTGTTCTTTGGTTCATATTAAATATATTATTAGAATATATTTCAAAATCCTTAAAAAAATTTTCTGATAAATTGCAGCTTTGGGGATTTTCGGTAACTTGTAGCTTGTAGCTCTGCTTCCAGTTTGTAGCTTTGAGTCTTACACAGCTATACTTGGATCCGTGGCATATATGCTACTTTATTTCTTCGTCCTTAGTAACTTCACGAAGTCATATACCATAGCTTTAGAGTTGGTGAAAGTGTTTCTAGTATAACACGGTGTACTGTTTCCTGTGCTATTTGAGGTTCGTGATCATTTAGATGAACTGTAACTTCCTTTTGGATGCTCAGAATTGTTTTAATGTTTTACTCCCAAGAGGTGTTAGACATTCTGCCTTTCTTCCTAAAAGTGATCATTTTAATAGAATATGTTGCATATTATTCCCTTTAAATATTACTGTAATGCATTTTACTAGATTAAGAAGCTAACAGAATTGTTTAGCAAAGTGATTCAGAAAAGTATATTTGCGCACTGTGTTTTGCTCTATTACTCAATGATCTGACCAGGTTTTAGCTCTGAGATGCTCCTTATGAATCTTCTTCTAAGGGTTTTCAATCTACCTTGTTTTATTTATTTATTTTGAGTCTTCTGTAAATCGATAAATTTGCAGGTGGTTCTTGATTTTTTTTTAAATAAAGAAAGAATATTAACAACCCCTGGACATTCTAGGGTAGATAATTTATTACTAATAAATTCCGTTCTTTTAATTCCACCTTCACTTTTTGGGAGTTTAGAAAATACTAGCCATCCTCCAATTTAGCAAATTTTTTTTTATCTTCTGTTTCTGAAAGTTTTATTTTTAAATGGCATTCCCTTTGTTGGTGTTAAGCTGGATTTTTATATGCCGAAAGATATTTAGCTCATCATGGCAGAGGAAAAAAAATAAATTGCCTAGAAACGGATTGTTTACGTAATATTAGATGGTAATATAAATCAACAAAAGCAAGGAAATGAACTCCTAAGGCTGACACGCCGCCCTTCCCTTGCTCCTCTGTGCCTGAAGGCACCATGTGTGTGCTATAATACCAGCGTACAGTGGACTCCACCAGGACTGGTCAAACTGAATTCTAAATTTCTCGACATTCATATTATTTTTTCGCTTAATGCTGTATGATGGCCTTCACATACGAGGTGAGGCAATGCATGGGTGGGTGTGAACAAAATGGTAAAAGTTTATTTGATTTCAGATCTCATTTATTGTTGATTGCTTCTCAGAAGCCATCTACCATGCAGTTCAGATGTTAGTTCTTCACATCTTTAAAAAAAACAAAAGTTTAAAAATATATCAAAGAAAATTTCCAAACATCTAAGACCCTGGTGAAACTCTTGCTCTATTTTGCAATCTTATTCCTGCTTTTTCTTTCTTTCTTTTCTCCTCTTGGAGCACAAAAGACTCATGTCTTATTATGAATAGTCAGATGCCTAAGTGTTGTAACTGTATAGAACAGTTCTCATATAAATTCCATAAGAGAATTATTTGTGAAATTCTGTGGTTATCTCTGAAGCTCCCAAAATAGCCTCTAAGATTAATTTGGGAAATGAGAAAGACTTGGAGATTGACTTAGCAGCATCTACTTCTTGATGGTTATGGCAGAATTCATTCTACTCTTGTTTTTATATTCATCAGCTAGGTGCTAACTCATCAATTGCCAGTGAGTTTTGTGCCAGCTTTTTGGAGGCTCTTTTATATGATTAGGCTGACATTCCAGTGTTTAGAAAGTTGATTCCATTTGAGAATGTCAGTTACTTGTTTTGTAGTAAGTTGGCAATTACTTTATTTTCTGTTTTCTATTTTTCTTCATAAATAATCATTTATACTCCAAAAAACAATTTTCTCAAAGTTACCTGTTTTAATTAAAATTACCTATTTTAATTGAAGCTCTACAGCCCTTAATATTACTGATTTGTGTGCTGAACGTCAGAGGGAGAAATATCAGATATTTTGTATAAAAATTATATGATGCACTAAGCAATCCAAATGTTATTAAAAAGTTTTTGCTTGTGGAAACTAAAAAAAAGAAAAATGACTAACTATAATACATAATGGGAAGTAGTGTAAGTTAAAGAGTAGCAATAATTCTTTTAGAATTTTTATTTCATATAATTAATATTTAATTGGCTACATTTAAAACTGCAGAATCGAACGATCTATTTACTAGAGATTTGTGAAACAATACTTTAAGCTCTTTCTTATTCTGAGGTGTTGAAAGGTGAAACATTTGACATTTTCTTTTCGGGCACTGCTTTAAAAACACAGAGGGCGGGAAAGAGGCGTTGCCATACCAGCCTTCAGGGTGTTTGCGGTTGTCCGTGACAGCAGCTCCAGTTTAAAACACCTGTGTTTGCTTTCCAGCTTTTCAGCCTCTGCCTGAAAGTGGCCTGAGAAAGGCACAGGCCTGAGTGCTGGCGTTTTCACAGAACAGCAGGAGAAAGCCCTTGCAGCTTTCCACTTCCCTATCTCTAACAGAATTTGGCTCCTTTCGTATTTTTTACATTTTATCTCTGCTTGGTTACATAAGCATGCAAGCGGGCGTGTGATTTATTTAATCTGTACATTATACTGCAGAAGAGCCATTTGTGTTTTTAAATATCTTCTCAATACTTTTGCCTTTTGTTCACTGACAAGGTAAAGTTGGTGAAGCACTGTTATACCATATGCATCCATTTTCTTTAACAATTGAAAGAAATGTGTTGAAAAATTCAAACACTATTTTTTTTTCCTGCAGAAAGAAATACAAGAAAATTGCATGGGCCAAGTGTGATTTAGCATTTTATTACTCTGTAAATTTTTTAGATTTTATAGTGATTTCTGTTTTCTGTTGTATGCTAACTCGTTTTTAATAGTATTATAACCCATTTTATATATCTACCAATGTAAATTTTCCCTTGTAGATTTCTAGTGCCTTGAAAAGTAGTTGATACTTTAACTATCTCTGGGTTGGCCACTGTTTCACAATTTTAGACATGTGATTTTGAAGTAAATATTTTATATATTTCTTCTTTTTGTTAATCACATGACACTTTTATGTTATGTAAATCTTTATTGGTCTTACATTGAGATGTTCTTACTATGACATTTCAGTTGCATAAATGTGAATTTTTTCCTTGTTTATTTCTAAACCCACATCTTTATTCCAGGGGACACAGTTGTATATTGTGCATTCTGTGATACATTACTGCCATACTTTGATAACTCTGAGCACAGTTACTGGAAAGCCTGATTAGTGTTTAAATGATTTTGTCTTTTGACAAGAAATTGATCTTTATTTCTCCATATTCATATTGATTTTCCTTACTATTTTGTGTATTTGAAGCTATTTTAAATAACCAGTGCAAAAGTTATGGTTTCTCATTACAACAGATAGAGACATAGAGAAGGGATTTATATATAGATTCAGGAAATGTATTCTCTACCCAAGCCTGTCTATAAACATCAGGTTTAGAACTACAGTAGTTCTGAGCCTCATTTCTTTAGAGAACTGTTAATTCCTTAGACAATAGTTTAGAACATTATTAATGTGTTAGATCAAAGAAATCAGTGAGTCAAATACTGAATTGATTAAGGGCTTAGTACAAATCACAATGTTAGGTGTTAAATGATAATCGAAAGCAATGATTGACTTTACTAACATTAAAGGTAATGTTTTATTTTGTTTTATTATACAAGGTTATCATATAAGTTCTTTGAGCATATTATCCTCATACACATTACCTCTTCTTATCCCTCTTCCTGCCTTTGATTAATCCCTTTTGTTTCCCAATTTTATTTTGACCTTTGTGTCATAAAGATGAATAGTATTTTAACAATACAGTCCATATTCCATGATGGTTTTGTGTGTGTGTGTGTGTGTGTGTGTGTGGTGTGTGTGTGTGTGTATAAGAGTATTTGCTCTAATCTCAGCATCTGAAATGGATTTGAAATACAAATTATAGTTATTCTATTTTTTAGGCACATGCAATTGACAGTATACCTAATATGTTATCTTAAAGCAAATTTTATTAATGCAGTTGTAATAATGTATAATGTCGCTGATAAATAGCATTTTATTTAAAAAACCTGGTAGGCATCAGTATAGTGAGGAATACTCTGCATGCAGATAGTACAGTAAAAGATCAGTAGAATGTAATTATGTGCATGATGAGATAATGAAATCTGAGTGGAAGTAACAATTGAGTTTGTTTCTGAAATATAAAAGAAATTAGGAAAAATACAAAGTATTTTTAAGCATAGAAAAAACAATAAACTATTTTATATGCCATAAATTATAAAAACAAGTAACAAATATTAGCAAGTATTATATAATGTGGATCAGTACTAATTTCAACTATGGGAACACCAGGAAAAAAAAGTAACTCAGGCTGGTGAGATGGCTGGACAGGTAAAGTTGCTAGCAACCAAGCCTGACAACCTGAATTTGACAGTCAGATCCCACACGGTGGAAAGCACACAACCGTACAAATAAAATGAAATTAAAATGTTTTTAAAATAACAAATTTGTTTAAAATATTCCTTTTTTTATGTGCCTGTGATGAGGAAGTAAAGGAGAGAAAAAGTCACTTTAAAGCTGTTAACATTCTTGTTTCCAGAAACCGAGATTGCTTCACTTAGTCATGGAACCTGATGCCATGTTCCCAGTAGGTGTGTCAGCTGTGTCCTAGTGATAATTTCCACCAGACACTGCTGAGCACCAGATGTGTTACGTAAGATTTATACTTCCCTAACAAAACATTTACTATGTATATCTGTCTGAAGCATTATTAACTTCTCTATTTATCAGACTGGTTCTGTATGCATGTGTGTCCTCTTTGTTTCCTCTTGAGGCTATTGATCTTGTGTTTACAAAAGAGATTTTATGTAATGTATTTTGTATGTCTGTCTATGCATGTATATATAAGTGTGCTTTCTAGCGTGTGCATCTTCCAAGGTGAGTTCTCTATATCCGGTGTCTTCCTCTACTGCTCTGCATCTTATTTGTTTGAGACAGGATCTCTCACTGACCGGGCTCTTCTAGATTAGTTTCACCTAGGTTAGTCTGCTTGTGAGTCCCAGAGACAAACTTGTCCCTGATCCCCGCTCCTCTATGCTGGTATTTACAGACCCAAACCAACACACCCAGATTTTACATGAATGCTGGAGATCTGAACTCAGCTCCTCATGTTTTTATTATTTTTTGAAAGTATATTGTTACATTGTAGATTTTTGTACAGAATTTGCTTATTTCAAGAACCAGAAAAACTCCCTACAGGACAGTTAGCCCTTCATGAGTTTGACAACTATGGACTCATTTAAGTACAGGTTGAGAGCATACTTAGACTTTCTGCATCTGTTCCTAACATGCACAAAGTTGTAAATCTTGTTATGCCTTAAACAATATCATCTAGCTGCTTATATAACTTTTACAGTGTCTTGGACATCACTAATAATTTGCAGGTGATTTAAAGTGTAAGAAAGATATGTATTATATGCAAATACTATACCATCTCATTTGGACACCCATACATTATGGTGTACTTAAGGTTTTATAACTGAACACAAAGGATGACTGACTTTTTGTTTATTGACTTTTATTTGTCTACTTTATTGAAGTATAGTTTACAAGTAGTAAATTATATGTATTATGTATTTAGAGTATTTAATATATTTAGAGTATATACCTCAGTGCACTTTGATAGTTATGTATCATTCTAATAAAGACAGCCTTTCTGCCAGCCCCACAAGATCTTTAATGTTGCTTTCTAGTGTATTTGTACCTCCACCCCTAACAATGAGCAATCACTGGGCTGCTTTTAGTTGCTAAAAATAAATCTGCATGTTTCCAGAATATTCCTTAACTGGAATCATGTCCTATATAATCTTCATGTCTGGCTTCTTTTGATATACTCTTCCGTGCTGTATATGTAGGGGTGGCTACCTTTAACTTTAGGGGAGTCCTTCTTAGGACTCAGAATGCTTTCTTCTGTTTCTGGGTTCCATTTGCTTTCTCTTATGTATTGACTTACTTTCCAGGTTATGTGAGAAGTTGAAATATATAGAACTTCCTCGCTTCTCACGTTAAATCAAGAAGGAAAGACCAACTTAATCACCAAATTTAAAGCATAAATCCCAGAAAAGGGTGTCATTAATTTGAATGAGGCAGCTAGAGTCATGGGCTTGCTCACTTTCCTTTGAAGTAGATGGAATAGCCACAGGAATGAAATATAGGGACAAACTAGGATCAGTTAAATTCTGCTCCTAAAGTTGGATTGTGACTGAGGCAAAGAGGGTTTGTAAAGAAATTCAAAACATTGTTTAACCAGAAGAACCAGAAGGGGAAAGAAGGCAGAACAAACAAACCCAAACCAGGTTTCTTCATTATATGGATGAAAAACTATACACTGGCATAGAGTATGACAAATTTATTTAGTATCCATTTTCAATTTGTACAGTTGATCTCAAATGTATATGGATGTGTTTATCCAATGTATGTATCTATGTGATGTATGATATACATACATGGCTAAATGGCATGATTTGTATGTCATCTCATCTGGATTCATTGACAGTTTGATATTCAAAGTCCTTTTTTTCCTGTCCATTTTATATTACATATTCTCTGCCCTACCTTCTAAGCTTAATGTTTTGATTCTGGACAATCTTTTCTTCACAGCTTCTTAACAGTAAATCTTGCTTCTTAATAGTAAGTGTCTTAAGTTAGAAATAATAAACTTTCTGGAAAATAATGAACGCACGTCTAAATAAGCTCTGTTTCGCTGAAGAAATCACAAGGGAGTTGGAATTTGGATTTGGTATAGCATACATGTGGAATGCAGCTAAAAACAGCATATAAAGGGAAAGACAAATTCTAAAAATGTAAGTACTGGAAAAGCAAAAGACTGGAGGTCTGTGACCCAAGATTCTCCTTTGAGCAGCTAAAGTAAGCCTGATACTTAAGGATATGTGGAAAGGCATTCCAGGGAGGGAAAATAAAGCAGACACTGAGACACAGATGTATAGGATATGTTGAACAAATAGAAATGCAGCATAACTCAAACATAGTGAACGATGGGAAACAAGTAGTAGGTCCAAAAGGTAGTTGATGTAATTTTCATAGTATCTTTCATAATGATAAAGAATTCCATTTTTATAAGTACAAGTAAGTGATCATTTATAGCAAACAAGTAACATTGTAGCATTTGGGAGGGAACCACCAGGAACTGATTGTTGGAGGCGTGAGGGTACTAATTTCTTCAGTGGTGTAACCATTGATAAGTTGTCCATGCACTAATAACCTCTCAGCCACTGTTGGGCAAGAAGCTAATATAGGGGGCCTAATACAAAAAGAAGACATGAAAGTCCTAGGGGAAACCTTCAGTGAGAAGGCTTCCAGCAGAATATGGAGAGAGATGAGACAGGAAATTGGGGGGATATGAATCCTGAAATATATTACATACATGTATGGAGCTGTCAATAAAAATTGTAAATCACTGGCTACAGTGTATGATAGAGTTGCAGAGAGCTAAGAAGTAAAGTAGGAAGGATCACTGGGAGGTTATATTTTCAGGCAAGAGATGATATTTTGATTAGACAGCTGAAAGTGATTGAGACATAGATGGGGCTCAGGCTTCATATTAACAGAGAAAATATTTATGGAGATATATAGATATATAGATATATATATATATTGCAGTGTGTGTATGTGTGTGTGTGTGTGTGTGTACAGTAGTAATGCTGATAGTGTTAGAAGTTTTTGAGGGTACCTTGAGAGAAGGAAGAGTCAAGAATAAATGCTTTGTTTTTGTCTTGGAAAATGGTAGTAGGTGAGTTAAGGAAATTTAGAAAAAGTGCTATAGAACAGACTGGTTCAGGCTATGCTACTGTAAACATGAAACTTGTAAGTAATCATATCGTGGTGAAAGGCCTTATCAAAAGAGACATAGTAAGCCCAGGAGAACACCATATCTCAGAACCAAGTATCAAGACTTTAGGTAAAAGAAGACATTCTTTTTTAACTTGGGGCCAGTGAGATGACTCAGCTGGTAAAGGTCCCTATTGCTAAACCTGACAACCTGAGTTCAATCCGAGAAACCACATGGTGGAAGGAGAGAACTGACCCCTACAGTTTGTTCTATGACCTCCACAAACATGCTGTGATATCACATGTCCCCTCCCACGTATATTCAAACCTTTATGCACATCAAAGTATTTATAAACTGTAATAAATACCTATAAAGATTTTTGTTTGATTTTAATAGATAGAGGTTTATAATGAGCTCAATAGGTGAATTTTCAGCAGAAAAATAGACACTTTGGGAGAGTGGTAAGAAGTTAGAATAATAGAACCAAAATGCTAGGGTTTTTACTACATGAGTAATTTGTAGAAAGGGGTGGTGGTTGAAGTGTGGCACTAGCCAAGGATGTACCAATAAGTCCAAGAAATGTTGGCTAAATACAATATCATGAGGAATATATATTTGTACACATAGCCAGTTTGAATGGTATTTTTACCTATTTCTGAAGATAACATGTACTTCAGAAACGAGACTGAGTCCCTGAACTGGAACTGACCTGTAGGTTCCCTCCCTGATGACTAGATTTTATGACACCAGAAGGTGGCATGCATACTTCCAACAGTCCTTCCCAGCTATGATGCTTATGAACCACATCAACAACTGACAACAATAACCCTAAAGATACATTAGTGGCTTGTGTACCTTTATGGCAACCATGACACTCTGATTAGACTTAAGACCCTCTCAACAAAAGGAAAGCTGTGCTTGGTAGTGGAAGTCTAGCTAACTGTGCAGGACTAATGAAGTCATGGCTACTGGAAGAGAAACTATAACCATTAATTTACTACACCAGTATAATACCTAATAACCTGTAAACATTTGTCCTTATACTCACAGATAATTGTAGACATGCTCAAACTCTGACAATCTGCGTTTGATCACGAAACGCAC
The DNA here is from genome assembly GCA_026225945.1 of Cricetomys ansorgei. Lineage (NCBI taxonomy): Eukaryota > Metazoa > Chordata > Mammalia > Rodentia > Nesomyidae > Cricetomys > Cricetomys ansorgei. The sequence continues at coordinate 15,305,596 of JAMJFZ010001131.1, forward strand.
ATAAAAGTGGAAATAGAAACCTAACTCTACAAAAGTTGTCCTCTGACTTCCATATGCACACTGTGTCATGTACACACACACACACACACTAAATTGCAATAAATAAGAGGAATGTTTAAAAATAAACCCACAAAGCATAGAGAAGAAAACCATTAAAAGATGGAAGGAAGAGATCGGCGTGATGAGTTGAAAGCCAAAGGATACCCTCGGATTCTTAGTAATTTCCAGAAGCCACAAGAGACCTGGAACATATTCTTGCTGCTGAGTTTCTATGTAGGACCAACCCTGCCAACACCTGGATTTCAGACATCTGGCCTTTGGAAATGTAAAAGAATAAGTTCCTGTTGTGTTAATCCTCCAAATTTGTGACAGTAGAGCAACTCTGGGAAATTAGTATACTGTCTTTTACTAGTAACTTTTTTCTTAGTTCAAACAGTCTTATGTCCTCTGAAAATGAAGGATTTGTATTTTAACAGTATGAGTGCTTATTCCAGACTGCAACTTATATGGTCCCCTCTCCTAAATTCCTTATGGCTTCGTCTGTACTCATCGCAGGCATTTAGAGAAAAGAATATAAAATCATAACATATTTCAAATATTCTTGATACAAAAAGAATATTCTTTTTATCCCATACTTTAATTTTTCTGACTTTAAATCAAGACAAATTTTTTTTTTTTAATATCTTGTGTGGTCAACATCAGTGTCTGAGTTTCCTTTCTATTGTGATAAAAGACCTTGAGAAAAAGCAGCTCAAGGCAGAAAGGAATGTGTTTGGCATATAATTCAGTAGGGTTACAGTCCATCTTAGCAGGGAAGTCAGAGTGATAGGAACTCTCTGCAGTTAATCACATCCACAGAAAAGAATAGATTGAGATGAATGCATCATGTGTATTCACTTGCTTACATGTTAGTGCTCAGCAAGATTTTGCAGTGCTTCTACAAATCAGAACCATCCCTGCCGAGAAGATGGTGCCCCTCACACTGGACTCTGTCTTCTCCCATCAATTAGCTTAACTAAGGCAGTTCCCCACAGATGTACCCACAGGCCAGCCCAATGTAAACAAGAAGCTGTAATTGAGACTTCCTTCCCAGATGATTCTAGGTCAGTAATTCTCAACCTTTCTAATGCTGCAACCCTTTAATACAGTTCCTTATGTGTGGACCCACAACTATAAAATTGTTTTTGTCGCTACTTCAGAATAGTAACTTTGCTACTCTTATAAATCATAATGTAAATATCTGATATGCAGATGGTCTTAGGTGACCCCTGTGAAAGGGTTGTTTGACACTGCCCCCAGGGGTTGTGATCCACAGTTTTAGAACTGCTGTTCTTGGTGATGTCAAGTTGGTAATTAAAGCTAACCATTATGACCATGCTAGGCATATGGTTAAGAAGTCTAGCTACCTCCATTTCTACAAAGTAAAAAGCCTTACTAAATTTTTTTGTATTCCAGAAAATTGAAAAGTAACCATAAACCTCCATTATTGAAACCTCAGTATTATGCATAAGCAGATCACACCACTTACCAAATACTGTGTATAGAGGATACAAGACATTGAGCAGCAAGAGTTGTTACAACTCTGTTTGATGAGAAATTTATAGGCTGAATGGAAACTAGTAAACCTTACATTTGTATTGTCTTCCAAAATTCCAAATAAATGAGAACATTCTAATGTAGATTTGGAGAAGATATCAAGAGTTTTGGAGGATATCAAAGTTGTTTTGATTTGATTTTAATATCTACTAATTTATTAAGACCTCCATAGAAATCAGCCAGAGTATTTGTAGTCACAATTTTCAAGCACAAGTGCTTAATATATAGAGGGCACATTTTTGTTGCTTTCACTTGACATGTAACTTGATGGACCATAGACAGCATGATTATTACTAAGTGCTAAAATAATCAGGTGTTTGCTGCTAAAGGTCAACATATCTCTCAATGTAATTTCCTTTTGTTCATTCAAAAACGCATTTCAATTGCAGTCTCTAGGTAAATATATTCATAAATAAATGTAACTATACTCAAGGAAAACCTAAGTTAAGTAGCTGGTCTCAGTGGTATCCTTTTGGGAGATTAGGATCCTCCCACCCAAAAAAAAAGAAAGAAAAAAGATTGACTTAGAGATACTTGCCATTCTCTTTGCAGATTGTGAGAGTGAGTCTCTATATGTTCTTTCAGTCACCCCACAGGATGCCCAAACTCAAATTATTTTTGACATACTGTGTAAAATTTTCTGCCATCACTCTCATGATCTGGACTCTTAGAAAATATAGTTATATCTGCAGTGTTAAAAATTAAACCACAATTCATTCTCTGAAAAGATCAAAGACAGATCGTTAATTGATACATTAATAATTCCTTTAAGGTGAATACAAGGAGTGGTGCTATAATGAATGATTCATTATTTTGAGCTACAAACTGTGGTTGCTAATGGGGAACAGTATGGTTGGCTCTCAAGAAGACAAAGTATACTCCATAAAGTTGGATAATCTCCATCATCAGACAGGAAAACTAGTATTTTTAAGCTCTGTTTTGGACCACATGTATGCTTCTGGACCCACTGCCAACATTGGAAAGTTTTTCATCCTTTAGTAGCATTTCCAAGAATGTCAGTGTTCTAGATAGCTTTTAACTGTAAACTCGATACAACCTAGAGTCATCTGAATGGAGAATCCTCAATTAAGAGACCACCCAGATTAGCCTGGCTTGTGGGCACATCTCTTGGGGATGTTTTGTTAATTGAGATAGGAAGGCTCAACACTACTGGGCAGAATCTTGAGCAGGTGTCTTGGACTATATAAGAAAGCTAGCTGGGTATGAGCATGCAAGCAAGCCAGCAGCATTCCTCCATCTTTTGTGAATGAGATTTTTGCAGTTCCTGCTCCAATGAACTATAACCTGGAAGTATAAGCTAAATCAACCCTTTCATCAAGTTTCCAATTTCCAATTTCCTTTTCCAATTTCCTCAAGTTACTTTTGGTCAGAGTGTTTTATCACCATAACAGAAAGGGAACTGTAAAAGTTGGTCACTCTGTAAACAACTCTGATATAGAACAGGCTGTCAAAAAATCTGATAATATTGTTTTTCTTGAAGCAAAATTTAGATACACTTTAAAGATTTTAGCCTGAAGGTATATGACTTGGTCATGTAAATGGGAAATGCTACCATTTTAATAATTTCAATGAATTAATTATATAGGCATATAAAGACAGGAAATACTGGAGGGCGTTAATGAATTCTATGAATGAAATGATGTAGATTGGGACTTCTCTGAACTACAATAGTAATAAATAAACAATAACAGTGAGAAGCTTGAGGATAAGCAGCGAGAGTTGACTTACTCAACATGATAAATGAAGATGTTTAAGGTACCTCCAAGTTTTTAAGACTGAGTAGTGTGGAAGAAAATAATGATATAACTTACAAAGTCAGTGGCATTAAGACATGGTTTTGATTAATGAAGACAGGTGAGTTTACAACAAGAAATGCTAACATTTCAGTGCAAGTGAGATATGTGGTTGGTATTTGAAAATACAAAGACCAGAGCTGATTGACACGAATAGTCAAAGCTCAGTGGTCACTTTGTGGTTCCAATGCTAATTCCCTGTGGAGTCTGTGTTATGGTCTAAAAGGATGAGTATTTGTTATAGAAGTAAAACAAATACAACTTTTAAAAGTCAGAATAATAGAGAAGGAAGCATCAGAGTGGAGCTTATTTTTCCCTGATTGTGTGAACTCTACTGGGTCCTGTTTGATCTTGGAAAGCTTTCCTCTGCAGTTAATGATGCTGCCATAGTGGAAGTGCTAATCTCCCCAGTGAAGAAACTGTGAGCTATTTGTTTTCTTATCATCAGTATTCTAGAAATGTTAGTTCTCAACTATGCTAAGGGATCCTATGCCTACTGGTATGAATAGGCCCAAGAAGTGTAAATTAAGAGAATGACTGCTTTGTGGAGAAAGGTGGTCATTAGTTAAAAGAAGAAGAAGAAATGCAGATAAAACTAAGTGAATTCTTTTTATCGAGAAGGTGAAGCATATAGCATGTAGTAAAATTCTAACACTGAAATGCATTAAAATTATTATGAAAAGCACTTAGGAATACCTGGGCACTGTTCTGGGTTAGACCTAATCATTTTTATTTTTTTTTAAATGGCAGCATTTAAGGAATTGTGTTACAACCAGATGTTTTATGCATATACATAATCATGTCCATGTTTTGTAGAGAAGAAAGGTATATACTTCCTGGATTGGTTTTAAACAGGAGTGAACTTATGTACTATGTCTTCAGAATAGGTTTCACTTCTACCTTCCCTGCTTAGGTCACATGGGATATGAGAGGGCTGTCCTCTACTCAAAAGAAGCTGTGCGTGGTTGGAGCAAGGGCATGTTGAGTAGTATCTGCAGCCTGTTCATTTCACAAATTAAAGAAGCATGGCTGGCTGCTCTATGACCTGGGTTCTGCTGCATTACTCTAGCCAGTGGGAAAGGAAGAGTAGGCTATCCAGTGTCAGGGCAGAAGACAGCTGGCTGTTCTTCCTGCTGCTGTGCTGAAAAATTAGGATTTTACCTAGAATCGAGGAATAGTAGAATATTAAAATAGAAAAATTTAAGCAAAATTGATAGTTTGCTTTTCTAGTTATGCATTTTATTAGCTTCTACATATTAGGTGATTCCTTGTAATTACAGAAATTTATTATTATTACATATTCTACTGCAAGGTTACTTTTATATAAGTAGTTAACTTTTTGTGTGTCCACTTCTCTCTTACTTTGTAATTATATAAGCATTACAATATCACTTTAGGAGCCACAATTACATAGAATGTGGTGAGAGGTTTATATATAATGGCTTTGTAGCAGACATCCATCTAAAAAAGTGGCAAGCCAAATAATATTGCTTTGGGAAGTTTGTCTTTGTTCACTTTTTATTACAGCCACTTGTGCTGAAATGATTTATTTACATGTTATTTAAAGTTTCTGTCCCTATTAATAGTCCTGATGCCTAACTGGCACTCAGAACTGATAATCAGCAGGCTTTTCTTTTTAATTCTGGAAGAACAAGCTGCTTGTGATGACACAAGAGAGGCACGAGGAAGGTTTGTGAAAGGGGGTTATTCAGCCAGCTCTAATCCTTGTCTTCAGAAAGGCAGTGTCTTTAAGTGTTCTCTAATTAGTGAATAGATATGGTGGTGAATTCTTACAGACACCTTCATAGAACTGAGATAGTTTGCCTGGCCTATTTACATCATTGTCTTACATTTCTTGTAAGGGCAGTTTCAATATAAACATCTAAAATGCAGGACATAAGAAATGTAGTTTTAAAGTCTGTAATCGTGATGTTATTGGTGTGGTTTGTTGGTTTGGTTTCTTTTAATATTACAATTAGCAACATGTCATAAGGTGATGTCTGCAAAACTAACGTGTGTTTCTTGATTTCTTGCTTGCTTGTTTTGCTGATCGCTTTGTGTACATGAGATGTTTACCACTCTGAGATAAAACCTTCAGTTTGGTAAAATTGCTTCTACCACTCACCTAGGAAATATAAGCCAAAGAACAAGACACTGCTATTTAGGCATACCCGGGGAAAATATATTGCTTCAGCAAACTGAATATAAAGCATGGTGGTGAAAACACCTGGAAGTCAAAGAGAACAGATTTTAGCTATGCTTCTCGTTTTCAAAGAACTTAAGTGCTTAGCTATTATTGTTGTACTAGAAAAGTAAGTTGGCAGTGACATTTGAAATACGATAAATAAAAGCCCACAGAATGTCTGCTTCTACTTTTAGCACTTGTCTGAGTCCTTCTGCAGAAACTGCATAATGGAACTACCGTGAAGTCAATGCAGCTCCAATATACCGAACTTACTTAGGGTAATAAATGTATTATCTATTACTGTGTAATGATAAAGCCATGCTTATTGAAACTGCGGAAGTTATTGAAAGAGAGGCATGGGAGCTTTTTGCCGTTATCACCTGTATTATTAATTGGAGATAATTACTGAAGAACAGCTGGCTGTTGGTTTTAGGGAGCATCAATTGTTCTTCTCACCCAGCTGTTAACTAATAAGGATAGTCAACACATCTGTTTCAACAGCTGGTAATTAACAAAAGCCTAATTGCTGCAACTCTTTTAACATCCAATCTGTGAAAAAGAAGTGATGTAGAAAGAATATTATTTGCTTGGTGCTTTGCACTGAAACCAGTTTCCCTTTTTTCTCTCCTCCTTACATTTTTTTTTCTTACTTTGAACACCACTGCCTTTGTATGAAGCATTGAATGGCAGGAGCACACAATATGGTAATCCAGAGCTTAACTTTTCCAGATCTTTGTTGGTGTTTCTTATTGCAACATTTCTTTGCTAACTTAGAAGATAAAATGGATCAAAAGCACTTTGAGTAGTTCCATACAACAGTCAAAATCCGCAGCAGCGCCCGGGCTGCGCTGCTGTGTGAGCATCCAAAAGGAAAGGGAAAGGCAGAATTCCTTTCTGTATCGCATGCACAACTCCCAAGTCGTTTCCAGACTGCGATACTGAGTTTCTCCTTAAATTACTGCAAATGTTGGTTATCATGAAGTCAACTGTAGCAAACCCCTTCTATAGAAGTTGCCATATCCTAAAAGTGTTAGCTTATTTATTTTAATGCTTTTATGTCAACTTGAAGTTTTTAAGAAAACCCTTAGTGTATTTGTGAAATCTTGCTTCATCTGATGTTCTTTAAGATCTGAGTTGATTTTTTAAAATTGTATTTAAGTCAGAAAGTTTTGAGGACGTCTTGTTCATCTTTACAATGAGTGACTAGAAAATTTGTAGGCTTAGACCTTAACACCTGAATAAAACTGTTTTAGAATTAGAAGAACCATAAATTAATGTTTGTTACTTTAATACTTTCAATACTCTTAAATGTGGTCTGGATTAGAATGATATACATGTAATATAGGCTTTATCATAGAACTTTATATTTATGCCTTTATAATTCTTGTTAGTTATATATCAAAATTTTTCAGTAGCCATTTTATATTTTGTTTCACATATATATATGTGTGTGTGTATGTGTGTGTCTTAATGATATGAAGTCGATATTTATTAAAGATTATATAATCATATTGTCAGGTTGATTGTCCCTTCAACACTTTTGTGAATTTGAGAATATCCTGGTGATTTACATGGGCAGTGATTATGGTTCTTATTTAATGTGAAAATTCAAAAAGTCTGATCTAAGGTGATAGTCATGTTCACCCGGTTACCCTTGCTTCACTAGCTTTTCCAGCTGGCAATATTTCTATGCAGGCTGTTCAGTAATTGATGTTGAAAAGTATAAAAGAAATTCTACCCAAGTGCTTGCCATGGACTGAATTGCAGATTGCATAATTTCAAAATTTCTTTGCTGGCAAGACTATTTTAGTTCAGCAGGTGTTCAGGTGTTGAAGTGTACAATAGTTGTAGTGCAAAAACACACATGATCCTGAACAAATAAACAAAATTCTGCTGGCTAAAAGTCTAACTAAATAGAGGGTGCTGCGTGTAGAGAAATGTTTATGACTGAAATGTAGAACAGAATATTGTGATTTGGGGAAATGTTTGCTTCTTGAGTTTAAATAAGACTTTAATTTTCTCTGTGTGCTCATGTTCTTAGGTGGTACCACAGAGCTAAGTGAAAGGAATGTATCCTGACATGAGAAAAGACAATAGGCTTTGTTGAGGAAACCACATGCTAAGCATTCATGCTACCACAAGCCACACTCCCAGTATAAGTAGCTCACTGATATTTTACTTTTTTACACTATTTTTTTCTTTAGGAATCTCCCTGAAGAATGGGTGCTGTGGATAGAAAGAAATTCATTAGGAATTTCATAGAAAGAAATATATCAGGAGCACTTGACTAACCTGTGCTCTAGATTGCATACCATCAAGTCTTACTAAATGACGACTAGAGTATATGTGAAACTTGGGAAGTTTTAGTAACGTAAATGCCAGTAAGAATGACTTCCAGAAGGATAACCCTAACCAAACATGTAACTGATGCCTAACTACCTGCAAACATAAGGCACAAATAGTATTTCATTAAATAGGATTCATTAAATTTAAAAGACTCAAGGAAGTGATAAATCCTCTGTGGGGTGAGTTAACACACACAGAAATGATTGAACGAAAAACTTTTTAAAATACCTTAAAAAAGAAAATCCCAAAACACTAAAACTAAAAGGCAAACTATATCTGACAAGTGGATAATGTCTGAAATATATAAAAAACTCCACTTAAGAAAACAAATAAAAAATAGGCACTAGAAAAATAGGTAATAGACATTTTGCAGTGGAGACATACAAGCACCATCGTGTGATGTTCAACATCACTGATCGTCAGATGCATGCTGAGAATAGCAGCTATCCAAAAGACAGAAGATGGTGAGTACTAAGGATGTATAGAAAGGAGAACTTTGAACATTGCTGATATGGCTGTAAATTAGTACAAAAAAACAGGGTAGAGTTCCTCATAATTTAAAAACAAAACTACCAAATGATCTAGCAACCATTACTGGGTGTATATCCAAAGGGAATTAAATCATTATGTCAGAAACATCTGCACTCCCACATTACTTGTGGTATTATAATAGCCAAGAAATGAAGACAGATGTAGTGTCTATCAGCCAATGAGTAAATAAGGTAAAAGTGGTAAATATGCATAATGGAATACTACTCAGCCATAGCCCTATCATTTGAGATGAGACTGGTGGAAGTAGAGTGGGCTAATGTTAAGTGAAATAAGTCTAGCACAAAAATACAAACGCCTTATAATCTTCTTCACGTATTCCAGTTTCTTTATGTAAGCTTGTGTAATACAATTCACTGATGGTCATTAACATCATATTTTTAATTATTTTATTTTTGAAATTGTAACTATATAATTTCCCCCTTCCCTCTTTCCAAACCCTCCCTTATACCCCTTATTACTCTCAGATTCATGGCCTCTTTTTTCATTATTTGTTGTTATATACGTGTAAATGTATAACGTGCATATATTTTCCTAAACATACAGATACAACCTGCTCAGTATGTGTAATGCTACTTATATGTATGTTTTCAGGGCTGACCATTTGGTGTTGGATAACTAATCGGTGTGCTCTTCCCTGGAGAATACTGTCTCTGCATTCTCGTCATTCCTTAATTGCATGTAGTTCTTCTTATAGGGTTGAGGCCTCAAGGTCTTTCCCCTGCCCCCTTTAGCAATGTCATTGCTGTTATCCTTGTTCAGCTCATATGTGGATAGTCATGTTGGTGACACTTTACATGTATTGCTTCTGAAATTTCTAAGGGACACAGTTGCACAGAGAAAACTCCCTGATCACAACCTTTCCTCTCCCTCTTCCACAGTGTTCCCTGAGTGTTAGATACAGGAATTCTTTTGGAGATGTATCCATGAGGATTGGTCTCCACAATTCTTCATTTTAACACCTGATTTTTAAAGCACCAAATTTTTCCTAGTGTTTGTAGCATAGTGACTAACGTAAAGGAGACTTTGGAACCCAGAGTACCTGAGTTCAAATCCTTGTCCCACTACTTAGTAGCTAGCTGACATTTTGTAAGTTATGTAGCAGTCTCCTCATTTGTAAAACGTGAATAGTAGCTACTATTCACATGATACATTATGTGAAATAAGCACATGATTCCATAGAATGGTCTTTGCTGTGCAATTTCTCCATTTCATTATGGATGTGTATAAAATTATAGTGACATATTATGATGATTTGGAAAATCTGGATTTCTTTCTATCCTTTTTCTTGTTGATAAAATATCCATACAGTTAATAATATTATTATTCTCTCTTATTTTCCTCCTTTCCATCATACTAGAAATAACATTTATCCCTTCAACAAAAGCATTCATTTTCCTACCATGTCAAATTCAATAACATCTTATACTTTAAGTCTTTTATAAGCTTTATAATATTGAGTCCTGTGTATTGAACAGAAGCTGTATTATCAAGAAAGGGGGATAGAGCAACCTGTGCCTGAGAAAGCAAGGCACAGTTCTTTTTTTCTTTAAAATTATGAACATATTGCACATAATTCAAGAGTAATAAATGGTTTGTATACACTGTCTTGATCAACAGTGGTTATCTTGGTAGAGATATAGGATCACAAGAAAGCCCCCAAGGATCCTCACAGAGACTCAACATCTTCTGGCCTGAGAGAAAGGATGTGTTAAGGTTATTAGGGAGAATGATGCTGTATATTTCATTTCTTCACCTCTTTGTAGATATGTTCTACCCGTTCATCTCCTCGCTCATCAGTTTGGCAATTCAGCTTTTTTCCTACTATTTATTCAACAATAGGTCATTAAAGTTTTCTCCATGTTCTGGGTACTATTTTATGTATTTCACAGAATTTATTATATCTTATTAATATCAGCACTTTGAGAATAGATTTTAGCTTACTCCATTTTGTAGGTGAGAAAATGGAATCACATGAAGATTTGCTGGGTTGCCTAGTAAGACAGCTTGCAAGAGGATAGGAAGCCAGGATGCCCTCCTAAGTCCCCAGTTCCATAGACCATGTCCCACGATGCTTCTAGCATACTTCCTTCTAAATTTTCTGTCTTGATTCTGTGACTTGTGCTTACAGCTCAGTAATCAATTTCAACTATTAATATTATAATTTCTGTTTCCATCACAGTCTCCCGTTTTGTCTCTCATATCGGACCACCTCAGAGCTCATAAACAGTGCATGTATTGTAGTCTTTGAATGAAGGACTTGATTGTTACCATTTTGGTAAACCAAAGGCATGACATTAGGGTAAAAAATAACCACTAAAAATGCTCCGCAGAGCACTGCACAATGTAGTGAACATGAAAATTCTTCTCTGAGAAGGAGCTGTAAATGAAGTCTTCTCATTTTTATTATTTTGAAAATGGCTTTTAATTCTTAAGCTACGTTTTTGCCCAATTTTTAGTTACATGTTATCTACTAAACTTTTAATCTTCTTTCAAGTTTGAGAGCTAAAATCCTAGATAATTATAGCCATTTCTTGAACGGTGTCTAGCTATATCCTTAAAGACATGCAAGATGTCTTTAGATACGTTCATAGGTATAGCACAGTTTAATATGTTTATAATTATTCTGTAAAAATGATTCTTTAACAAAATTAAAAAACACTTAAATTATATCATATCGAAGTGTGGTCTTGTGAAATAAACAATGCTTCATGAATATTTGTATTCTAGTTCCAATTTTCCTTGTAATTAGCTGTGAAGGCTTGGACAGGTTCCAGATGTTTTCTCTGGACGTGTTGCAATAGCAACAATTTCCTCATCTATAAAGACAGAGAACTGTGTTACTTCTAAGACGCTTCCTAAATTTGCATCCTGACTCTGATTTAATTTATACATCATGCTCCTTCATTTAGCAGATATCGTGAAGGCTGCCTCTGCTCTGTCATAAAAGAGGTTTGCATTAATGATCTTGGTGATCTCAAAGGATGGCTGGACTATTTTGTACTATAACCATTAAAAACACATTGAAACTAAACATGAAAAGATCTAAAAGTAAGATAAAGATTGTTATCTACAATAGCAACAGTAAATATTTTTCAGTTCTGTGAACAGTATAATCCTGCCTTTGTCTGTCATTCTGAATCACTAGATAAGGCTTACTGAAACAATGCAGTTCCTTTCTAATATAGGACTAATTCAAATGGTTGTCCTATTTCAATCACAATACTCAAAATAGGTGTATACATTAGCACTAGGCAACCAATATTTATTATTATAATTATTTCAGCTATGGTGAAAGGCACAGAAAGTGGAAAGCATGTTCTTATTAATCTAGTTATCAGTAATTCTTTTACCTAATGATGATGTGATTCATTGTTTCATCTGGAAATAATGGGGATTATCCTGTAGGTTGTTTGCAAGGATAGACTATAGTAATGTCTTTCAAGCACTTGACACCATCCCAGTGCATAAAAGGAATTCAACAGGTGACATTCTTCTAAGCGGAACCCTTAAGATTATTTCAGTGAAATCACCATGTTTTGCTATTTCTTCATAAAATTTATAAATATACTCACCATAAGACCCAGATATTCTACTTCTAGGCAGTTTCTCAAGAAAAATGAGGGTGACATATATGCTGATATTTATAGCAATGTTATTAATAACTCTAAAACAAGTAAAATGATGATCAACTGGTGAATAGATATTCACATTGCAATCCTCAGTGTAGCATTATTCATTGATTGTAAAGGAATGAACTACTGGCGCATGCAGTAATGTAGATTAATCTCTAAGTACATTATGTAAAATAAGCAAGAGCTAATGGTTGTGTTCCTTTTACAAAATGTTCTAAAGATGGCAAAGCTATAGGAGCAGAGAATAAGTATAAAAGGTTAGTGGCTGCATTGGTGTTCAATGGGTCATTGGGAGATAATGAGAATTTTTTATATCTTGATTGTGGCGGTTGTTAAGTAACTATATATATTGGTCAGGATTTACAAAAGCAACCAGGTGTGGTAACAGATTTGGCAGCATTTGGAAAGCGGAAGAAAGGATTACCTCAAGACCAAGGCTGTATAGTGTGTTTCAGAACAATCTGACCTGAAGAGGTCTTACTTTGTATCAAATTATAAAAAATACAAATTTATAGATTTGAAATTATTGAGTTTAACTTTCTGAAAATTATAACTCTATACACCTATTTTTTAAAATCTATGTGTGTATTTATTTGGTATTATATATTTTATCATGAAAATTTACCTAAAAATAAGACTGTAAGTAGAAAAGGTACAAAAAGTACAAACTGTAAGACAAAAAATACAAGCTGTCTATAAGTAATAGAACTACATAAAACAGAACATATTTTCAACATGGAAATGAGAGTTTATTTTGAGTGTTTTCCTAGTTTGGGAGGATATCTCACCTATAGTTATGGAATACAGAAGATTAAAGCAATCATTCAAACATCTTAAATTTAATTACAGAGTAAGTCTGTTAGAATTTCTTAGCCCAGATAGAAAACAAACTAATATCTTTGTACCTAAACTTATATGCAAATATCCCGGCTGCTGCATGCTTTTATAATTCTCCATTATTAAAATAGAAAAGTTGCATTATCTAGTGTTCATTTTCATTACACTAATTAATTTTCTCATAATTGAAGTTTTATTATTTTTCTTATTTACTGCATTCTTATGCAAGAAACTAATTCCAATGAAAGCATATGCATTCAGCAAAATGCTGAAACTCTTCCTCCAGACTTTAAATTACTTTTAATTATTGGCAGTGTAGTTTTCAAAGTTTGAAACAATTGCATGTTAGCTGACAAACACCATTTAAAGTGAAAGAAAACATTTTCATGCAAATTGAACTTTGAATAAACAATACTGAAACGACTTACTAGTTCCATATTTTAAAAGTAATGTTATACTCTTTTTTTGGCATTTCATAAAACTTGTGGAAATGATGGTGGAACCATGGGAAATTGTTTTAAAATTATAACTTTGAACCCTATCAGAATAAAAATACAGATAAAAATTCATTGTAAACAGCTAGGAGAAAATACCTTAAAATTTTGCACCACAAAAGACTGATAAATCTGTTAGAGAAAAGTTTGGTTTGTTTCAAACATCATACAATGTATACATGCATGTAAATGTCATAGTTCCCTTTAGTATGTATGATGATCATGCTTTATTAGTTAAAATAAACTCGATTTAAAATTTTGTAGACCTGATTGCCTATGCTTTAAGATAATATCCTTGAACAAAGTATCTCTAGTAATGGAAGTTGCTGTCTCTCTACTTTTAGGGAAAATTGTTCCCCTGCAGAAAAGGAATTGAAAGAGTTAACTTATATCTTTAAGAATCAGGTCATAGTTTTGTGTATCAGAGATGGCTTGACAACATACTTAAGATTTTCTGAGTTTTACTGTTAATAAAGTTAAAAGAAAATCTAGTGAGATCAGGCAGCAAAGCCACATTATATTCGTATATGAAATGCTCATTGTGCTTATCTCTACTCTAGAAACTTCTCTGAACCCATGTTCCACATTCTGAATTCTGTGTATAAAGTTAAACATTGCAGAATGGCATAATCTGATAATACAGATAAAATAAGGTTGAAGTTTAGTAACTAGCAAAGTTAGTATACTTACTGTAGTTGTGTCGTTAGTATTTAAATTACCAATGCATTTGGACTATTTTGTGGGAACTTGGAACTGCTAAAAATGTGGCTACAATTTTAAACAACCAAAAACGTTTAACTCATAGTCACATTTCATCCTGTGTTTCAACATATGAAAACTAATACTCAATTTTAAAACAATTACTTGCAGGCGAAATTATTATCAATGCAGCAAGCCAGAGAAACTGCAGTTGAACAGTACAAAAGGCTGGAAGAAGAAATACAAACATTGCGAGTTTACTACAGGTAAAACGTTCTATGCTTCAGTTCAAGAAAATATTGTTTGGGAAACTCCTGTACCTGATATTGTAATTATGAGTGAAAAATTTCCTCAGTGAAATTAAACTCTGAAGATTTAAAGCATTGTTATAATTTCTAGATGACATAAAATATTATTATTCTCTTTTCATTACCATATTTGGCAAAATTTAAGTTTATATACTATTAAAATTTGCATAACTCATTTACATCATCAGTTGTCTGAGTGAAGTCTGGTTAGGTTGAAGTATTTGCTCATTTAAATGCCACCTCTAGAATCATATAAACATAATACACATATATCATTTCACCTTTAACAATGTGCTGTGAGAAATTTCTAAGGAAACATTGCTAAAGGCACTTAACAAAATTATTTCATTTCTATTCTTTGACTATTTAGAAAAAGGAATTCAGTAGCTTAAAATTGGCATTTTATATTAAAAGGAAGTTTTACAGACAGTACCAGAGTCCATACTATATAATAAAGATAACTGTTTTATGATAGTTTTGTTTCCAGTTTCTGTGGGGTGTATTAGAGATGTAGAGATGGGGGACATGTAAAATTTGTATTTTCACAGTGGATCTTGGTAAGAGAAATTGTCTAATGTACAATATCATGTATGGTTCTTGAATACTAAGTCAAAAACTACTTTATGTTGAAGTGTGAAAAGCCATTGAGAATACGGATTAAATTCTAGTTGGACTTTTCTCAGAATAATGTTGTTAAGTGCCTAAAATATAATTAAATCAAACTAAATTGTAAATAATTACAATTATGAAAGTATTATAGAATTATATCATAATATATAGATTCATTATTAATGCATTAAAAAGCTACACACCTAGCAGTGCATATATTAATAACTGCAATTTTATACTAGCGGTGTTTATGAATGCTATTTGGGTGATGATTACAAGTGCTACAGAATAAAAATACCAGTCATTTCTGGCTGAACAGATGTCTCAGACACTCTGTTTTTTTATTTGTATTGAGAATTGTAGGAGACACTGTACCTCCATGAGTGTTCATGAAAAGAAAATTCTTTAATTTTTTCCCAACAAAAACCAAGAAGCACTGCTTTGAGAACAGTCAATGACATCTCAGTGGTTGGCTAATTTTATGGGTTGAATTGTGTTCCTCCCCACAAAACTAGTCTGAACTTGAAGCCTTCGGCAACTTCCTATGTGATCATATTTGAAATAGGATCATTTAGATGTAGATTCAGTTGTTGATTCAGGGCAAAAGCAGTTTATTCTTTGGCTAATCCCTGGTCTAGTCCTGGAGCCCTAGAGCATTTCAGCCTCCATATAATTCAGTCTTAAGCCTAGAACTGGAAGGCTTCAGCCTCCACGACTAGAACATTTAAACCTCCATACAATCTAATCAACCTCAGTGAT
Organism: Cricetomys ansorgei; assembly: GCA_026225945.1. Classification (NCBI taxonomy): domain Eukaryota; kingdom Metazoa; phylum Chordata; class Mammalia; order Rodentia; family Nesomyidae; genus Cricetomys; species Cricetomys ansorgei. The sequence goes on from JAMJFZ010001131.1 coordinate 15,321,427, forward strand.
TTACTGCTGACTGAGCCACTCTGACAAGCTAGCTCTTTCTGAACTCTCACTCTTCTGGTTCATCTCACTCACTGTTCTGGCTCAAACTCTTCTCCAAGCTGCCTGGTTCAAACTAATCTTCTGAGCCAGCTTGCTGTTTCTGGCCAAACACTTTTGACTCTGGCATGCTCTGGCTGCCTCAGACAGAAGTGCTCTGCTCGGCTTCAAACTGACTCACTCTTCCCATCTGATACTGACTTCTGCCAAGCTGTCTCTGTGTCTCTGCCTCAGACTGCCTCTATATCTTACTCTGAGCTTTCACTGTTCCATACTGCCTCAATCAGCCTCTCTGCTTCTCTCCTTTATATCCTGTCAGACCCCTTCATTGTCTCTGTGTCTTGTCCCCCAGCCTGCCAGCTTGTGTAGTTTACTGCTTCAGACTGCCTCTATGATTGACTGCAGTATACTGTCTCAGTATACAGTAAGCCTTTCTGCTTCTCTGCTTTATCCTGTCTCTGAGCTGAGAGCCTGCTTTTCTACTGTGTGAGTTGGGCCTGTCCTAACTCTTACTCACTCTGCTAACTCTTCCTCTGATTCATCACTTTGCTTGCTCTTCACTCTGATTCATCTCAGACTTCACTTCCTGTCTGACACTGACTCCTTCTCAGTTCTGCTTCCTGTCTTGCTGTTGCCTTCTGAATATGGGGATAAAAGGTTTGTATCAACCTTCCTTCTACATTCCATCCAGACCACACAGGCCTCTGAATGTGATCCCTTCATATGGACCCTTGGATTTGATCCCTTCCTACCTATCACACTGGTCTGTTCTTCTTTACAGGTCATCACAGAGGGAAACAAGTCAAAATGAGGTCATTTGGGTTAGCTTTAGTCACACATGATAGGTGTTCTTATTAAAAAAAAAAAAAGAGGAAATTTGGACAATAAGCCAGTTAGACACTGAGGAAATGCATCTTGATGACACACAGGCAGAAGACTGACATGTAAAGAAACGATGCTAAAGATTGCCACCAAAATGCAAACACTAAGTTTGTTTGGAAAAGATTAACAGCCAACACAGAGAGCATAGCCCACCTGATACCTGATCTCAGACTTCCTGTGTCCTTAACTTTCTCTTGTCTTAAATTATCTAGTTAATAAGTACATTGTTACAGCACACATAGAAAATTACCATGCTTGTAAAATGCCACATATGTTTGTGTGGTTAATTTGCTTCTCTAATTGCGGTCAGCATAATAGTGAAGGAAAGCATCTTGCTGTACACTTTTTGTTGTTTGAGTTGCAGAATGAATATTACAATATTTGTATGGTTTTTGTTCTATTCTTAATTGTAGCTATCATCAGAATCACCTAATTTAGTTAGTCACTAATAAACCCAGATTTAGTTTCCAGTACCAACATCCAGCAACTCCCAACTGCCTACAATTCCATTTCTAGAGAATATGACATCCTCTTCTGACCTCCAGAGTCACCAGGGCAAGTGACTATGTGCATACATGCAGGCACACACACATACAGAAAGTAAAAAGGAATAAATCTTTTTGTTTTGGTTTTGATTTCTTTGGAGTTTTTTTTGTTGTTGTTTTGTTTGTTTGTTTCGAGACAAGGTTTCTGTGTTGTAACTCTGGCTGTCCTGGAACTGTAGACCGGGCTGACCTCGAACTCATAGAGATTCATCTGCCTCTGCCTTTGAACAGTAGGATGAAAGGTGTGTATCACCGCTGCCTGGCTGGAATATATCTTTTTTATAAAAGAATCACCTTAGAATCTACTGAATCTAAATGTTATATCTAAACTCTTCCAAACAGAGTTACCAATTGTCGCCTTTAAAGTTATCTCTACATACCTTTCTCATTGCTACATTTTGCAATTAGTCACACACTGGTTTTGCATAAATGAACCTCACCTTTCAGAAGGAGCCAATAGAACTGCCTTCTGCAGTAAATAATGGAAAATAATGAGACTAAGGATATTGGCCAAAAATTGAATGATAACCTAAACGGGAATAGGCCAGAAAATAAGGCTGAAGGGACATATACTAAGAGAACACATGAAGGATCAAGAAGTCATAAATCAACAGGAGATCACTATTCCTGATTTCAAGCTGTAGTACAGATATATAGTAATAAAAACTACATGGTGTTGGCATAAAAATAGACATGTTTATCAATGGAACTGAATAGAAGATCCCGACATAAATCCATACACTTATGGATATGTGATCTTCAATAAAGAAGCCAGAAATATACAATGGAACAAAGAAAGCATCTTTAATAAATGGTGCTGGTCTAACTGGATATCTACATGTAGAAAAATCTAAATTGATCCATATTTACCACCATGCACAAAACTCAAGTCCAAGTGATCAAAGACCTCAACATAAAACCAGACACACTGAGCACAATAGAAGAGAAAGTGGGGAATAGCCCTGAATGCATTGGCACAGGAGACAACTTTCTGAACAGAACACCAATAGCTCTGGCACTAGGGTCCATGATGAGTAAATGGGGCCGTATGAAGCTGAAATGCTTCTGTAAGGCAAAGGACACTGTCAAAAGACAAAATGGCAGCCTACAGAATGGGAAACAATCTCCATCAACTCCATTTCCCATAGAGGGATAATATCCAAAATATATAAAAAATTCAAGAAAGCAAATCTAATTAAAAACAGATCAAAACAAAGAATTCTCAAAAGAGGAATTTCAAATTGCTGAGAATCACCTAAAGAAACGTTCAATGTCCTTAGCCATTAGGGAAATACAACCACGTTGAGATTCCATCTTGCACCTGTCAGAATGACTAAGATCAATAACACAAAGGACAGCTCATGCTGGATGTGGAGCAAGAGGAACACTCCTTCATTGCTGGAGGGAGTACAAACTTGTACAGCCACTATGGAAATCAATATGGTGATTCCATAGGAAATTGAAACTCAATTTACCTCAAGACCCAACTATACCACTCCTGGGCATATACCCAAAAGACATTCCATCCAACCAGAAGTTGCTCAACTATGTTCATAGCTGCTTTATTCATAATAGCCAGAAGTTGGAAACAACCTAGATGTCTCTCAACTGAAGAAGGTATAAAGAAATTATCGTACATTTACACAATGGAGTATTACTCAGCTATTAAAAAATGACTGCATGAACTTTGCAGCCAAATGGATAGAACTAGAAAAAAATCATCCTGAGTGAGGTAACTCAGTCACAGAAAGAAAAACTTGGTATGCACTCACTTATATGTGGATACTAACTGCTAAGAAAAGGAGAAAGGTACTAGTATCCACAGACATGGAAAAACAACACAAGACAAAGGGTCCAAATTGGAACACAGGGATCTCCCTGGTAGGATGTATTTGGATCAGAGGGTGTAGGTGGGGTGGTAGAAGATAGGAATGGGAGCAGAGGGGACCAGGGGGAGGAGAAGAAATGAAGCGAGAAAATATATGGAGAGACAATAATAATTGGGAGACAGTTAGAGGGTGATCCGGAGACCTAGTGTAGTTGTAACTCACAGGAATCTATGAGGGAGACCCTAGCAAAGATCCCTAATAATCCAAGATAGGAAGCCTGAACAGGTCATCTCCTGTGGCCAGGCAAGGTTTCCAGTAGTGAAACTGGGACACCATCCCAGCCCAAAACCTCTGACTTATGGTCTATTTGCCCTGCAAGATCCTCATTGGCAATGGAAAGGCAGAACTCCAGGCCAAAGGAGAGAACCCATGCCTGAAACTTAAGGACATGCCAGGAACTAGAGACTGGATAAAGCAGAGATGATTTCTAATGATGTCATGCTCTGCTCATAGATTGGTACCTAACCCAGTCCTCATCAGAGCGGCCCCCCTCAGCAGCTGACAGGAGATATGGAAAGGCTCAGGGAAAACATCATGCAGAGATCCAGGAACCACACAGAAGAGGGAGAGGAGGGATGGCAGAAACCAGACAGGCTCAGGATACCAGGAGAACAAGCTCCACATTGCAACTGACTAGCACTCTTAGGGGCTCACAAGCTAAAGCCATAGACACGGAACCTGTAGGATCCCCTAAATATATCAAATGGCTGTCTAGATTGGTATCCTTGGAAAACTCCTACTGGCTGGAGTGGGGGTATCTCTGACCTTGAGACCCTTTTTTTCCTGCCTGGCTTCCTGACCCACTCTTGATGTAGGAATCAGTGCCTGGCCTCATTCCATACCACTATGCCATGCCCTGATTATACTGTAACCCTGGGGGAATGATTCTTTTCTGGGGAGAAGGGAGGACATTAGTGGGTGGTGATGGAGGTAGATCTGGGGGAGATGGGAGCAGATGGTGGGGGGAGGAGAAGAAGGGCACTGGGATGTATTCTGTATGTTGTGTAAGAGAAGAAACATGAAACTAAATAAAAAAATCATTATGCTAAGTAAAACAAACAAAAACATTGCCAGGAGTGGTGGTACACACCTATAATCTCAGCACTTGGGAGGTAAAGGCAGCAGGATTAGCCATTCAAGGTCATCCTCAGCTGCATGAGACAAGTATTGTTTGCTGCTTTTATATAAGATAGCTAAGAATAGGGTAAATTCGTATCAATAGAAATTAGGATGTGCCTTTTAAAAGTATCACTGTACTAGAAAAAGAAAGGTGTCAAGTGATAAGCAACTAGAATCCAGAACATATTTTGACTTCAGACTCAAGATAAGTCCAGATCTCCTTATTGTCTTCTATTTACTTCATGTGCTAGTGCTGCAGCCAGCTCCTGAACAATCCATCCAGGAGAACTCAAGGACAGTGGCCTCAGAGATGCCAGATCATAGGAAGCTTCTGACAATGCCAGGATGTTCAATGGAGGTGCTAACAGCTTTACCCTGCTTGGTGTGGTTGTCTTCATGGAAACAATGAGTAGTATCCAGAAAGTCTCTGCAGACATGTTAGGCACTCTCTATGTACAAAAAGATGTAGGCCACCTGCTCTCTGATGAGTGTACCCATGATGTGTTAAAACATATGGTTGTCCAACTCACTATTCCAGAACTTGATCCTTAAAACTCTGTCTGATAGTATATTACCACATTACTGAGGATGAGGATGGGGTCAGGGGCGGCTCTGTAGAAGGAACTGCAAAGGAAACTACAGCACCTGGAACTGGAAGAGACAAGGATAGCCCATGACATGGAGAATGTGGACAAGGACTGTTTAAAAAGCAACAGTATATCTCAAGGTAGCCCAGCTAGAGACTTCAGTGTGCCTTCTGGAAAGACAGCAGTTGTTAAAAGTACAATCAATGTTGCAACAGCTAGAACCAAATGAGCAACTGGTAGCATGGAGATTTACCTTTGATACACGCAGGTCCAGCTGGAAAAGATGAAGAGGATTAAACAGCTGCACAGAGGCTGTTGGGCGTGATCAATAACTTCATATCATCTCTGCCTGGGGAAAAGCTGCCTTTTGTTCTGTTCAGTACAAGCAGATTGCAGTTCCATTTCCACCTTTAGTCTCTGACTGTGGTCCTATCGAATTGCCATTGCTATGTGACGTTTAGTTGACAGCAGATTCGACCATGTGTTCTGTAAAGCCAGTCTGGAGAGTGTTCTATGTGAGCTGTGCTTTCTGTCTTGAATTAGTTTACTTAGTTTACTAACTATATAGCAATCAAATGTAAAAGGATAAATAGTAAGTGACATTGAAGCATCGGGTACCCAGCAAATATCATCACATAGCAAAATACCATCACATCAGGAATTTACCACATTCAGCAGTGATGACTGGAGTAAGCCTGTCTGAGAGTGCAATCCAAAGTCACATCAGCAAACTGGGGGCTTTCAAACATCCAGCAGAAACACTGGGGAAGCTGAAGCCATCAGCTGAACCTCACAATTGAGAGTTCTCTCCATTATGAGCTTCTGGCTTTGCGTTCCCACTGCAGATATATTCATATAGGAGACGAGCAATAGCAACGTCTTTTGGAAGAGGTTCACCTTCTAGCTGCCCTCAGGGACACAGTGCTTATGCTCTGTGGGCTGCATTGCCATTCACGTTTCTTCCCTCCTACAATTGCTTCTCCTCCTACCCAGGAAGAGACAGGAGGATGCAGAGTGACGATGGGACTGATGCAGGTGATGAGAAGAGAAGGAGTGGTAGGAAGAAAAGTAATGGTTTATAATTTTTATGAAACAAGAACTTCAAGGATTATTGGGTGTTCAGGGAAGAAAATGCTCAGGCTTTGTTAGATAGTATAAGTCATTTCTTTTCATTTCTAAGGAACTATCATTAAATCTCTACATTTTCTTCATGAAGAAAATAAAATTACCATATGGCTTATGAGCAGGGTGGTGGTGGCACACACCTTTAATCCTAGCACCTGGGAGGCAGAGGCAGGTGGATCTCTGTGAGTTCAAGGCCAACCTGATCTAGAGAGTGAGTTCCAGGACAGCCAGAGTTACAACAGAGAAACCCTGTCTCAAAACAAACAAACAAAAAAAAAGTTGAAAATGTTTAAAAAGAGAGACCAGGGAGACAGAATAGGAAATTGTATAATAGCAATGAAACAGTACAACATTGTATATGTACTGACTGCCAATGAATCAAACACTTTAAAGTGCTTAAAATGATGATGTTATTTTACTACAAAAAAAAAAAAACTGTTGTACAAAGAACTTTCTGCCAGGATCTGCAGACATTTATTTTAAATAACATGAGGACAACATCCCTGAGATGTACAACTCTATAAGAATATAAGAATACCTTTAAACAGCCAAACTTAAATTTCCTGGACTCTCAGAGTCTGATTTAATTTGGTTAATTAAACTTAATTAAATCTAAAATAATTAATTTTAATTTTATTTAAGGAAAGTAAATAGTATTTCTCACACACTTACATAGATGGTACTTAACAGGTCTATATGTGAAATGCAACTGATTCATACAGGAATCCAGCTCCTCCTGAAAGCTTCTTATGTTACAGAGGAAAAGGAAAAGTTCCATTCTCATGGCATAAAACTAACACTAGTCCTGTACTTTCCAGAGAGATACATGGCGAGATAGATCTCATAAATAATTAATCGTGTCTAGCCAAGCTTAAAGAAAAATACCTCTTCAGCTGTTCAGATAGATTTACATTTACAAAGAAATATGTGTGTGTGTGTGTGTGTGTGTGTGTGTGTGTGCACGCGCGCACCTTCACGCGCATGTGTGTGTGCATATTGTCATATTAAAGGAAACTGTTTATTGATAATTGAGAAAATGTGTCGCAGAACTGTAGAACCAGGGTACTTGGCTAAAGCTGGAAGTTAGAAGTCAGCTTAGGAGTGTGTGCCACAAACCAGCTTCTGCTTCTCACCCTGTACAACACTGGAAAGGAGAAAAGAATAGTAATTAGTTTTAGTGCAAGTAAAACCACTCATGATTTTTATTATTCTTCTGTTTCTAATTTTACCAATTATTTCTTACTATAGTTATTTCTTTTATTATATTTATTATATATATATATATATATTATTATTATTATACTTTTTCTAGGGCTTTTTTTTGAAAAATTATTTGCTTTAGTTAGGTTCAGAGGAGAATTTCTGTAACTATAAGCATTACTTTTCTTTGTATAGAAATATATTTTTGAGTGTATTATCTTGAGTTTTAGAAAATTTAAATGCTAGGCAGGGTGGCCCCTTCTTCCCTTTGGCAAAGATAAATGTAGGGACCAGTGAGGAGATGGCAAGGATGCTGAACTTACCACTGTATGTGGTAGTTCTTCCACATGAAACCCCTGTAACGGGCAAGAAAGAATGACATGAAAATAAAAATACCATTAGTAAAGTATTTGAACCTAGTTATTGATGTGCAAAATGCTACATCTCTTTGCGACAACTTAATATAAGCTTAAACAGTCTCGTCGGGGAAGAACCTTAATTTGTAGGGATTGGATTTGTCCTCTGTGATGGTATCCCTGTTGTCAACCTGTAGTGCCACATTCCTCAGCTCAGGAGCCACAGTAATCATAGCCTTTTGTAATTTTGGGAAGGCCTAACTTTCAGAGGTTACAGGCTTCATAGTGCTTCCCTCTCTTTCTTTTTTGTTAAAGGAAGTGAAAATTAAAAGCACTTAAACATGAATTAGATTCTCTTGTTTGGTGCCAGGAGACTAGGATTTAATATGCTTATTTATCGTAATAATAACAATATGCTTTAAATTTTAATTATATCACTTGTGATTCCATGTGCGGTATTTTAATGTCAATCAGAACATGATAAATTCACATCAGAGCAAAAGTGTCTGGATTATGTTTATTTTAAGGTAATATCTTTAAGTGAGTAAACACATATTTTTAATAATTAAATACAGTATTATGTGTTTTGACATAGTGAAAAGTGGACAAGTATGGACCCTACCTAATGGGTTTGTGGTATACATTTCAAAGTCATAGACGTCATAAAGGCAGAGTATATTAAAATATAATCAAAAAGAAGCTTTCTCCTGCAGCAGATGGGAACAAATACAGAGACCTACATCCAGACAATACAGAGTAACAGACCTTGGAACCCTCAGTCCTAAATGGGATGTTCCATCCAGTCCCTCCCCTCAGGCTCAGAGAACTCTGTGGAAGAGGATGAAAGTGTGTAAGAGGCAGGGGAGATGGAGGACACCAAGGAAACAAGGCCTTCTGAACACAACAAGATGGACACACATAGGAACTCACAGACTGAGGCCGCATGCACAGGTCTGCACAGGTCTGCTCCAGATGAGGCCCTAGAGCTGAAAGGACCATCACAGCCCCCATCCATAACCCAAAAGCTATTGATTACAAGTTGATACACTTGCAAATGAAAATTTAGTTTTCTTCAAGGGAGTCTCACTGGGGAAGCAAACTGTGCAGATGGTCAAGAGAAAACAGACTCACTGGCATCTTTGGAGTTTCCTTGTCTCATAACGTCAAGACAGGATTTTTACTTTTTTAAAATACTTAACCTTTTTGTTTTTATTTTTTTATTTTCTCTTTTTATCCTGCAAGTCCTTTGTGTATATATTGTGGCTTCCAGTTTGTGTTTTTTGGGGACTCCTGGATGTGTGAATGAGTGGGTCTCTGCATCTATATTTGTTTCTTATGCCTGTTCTTGGGGCGCTTTTCCTTCTGTTTGTTTGTTTTGTCCTATTCCAATGTGTTTGCTTTATTTATTTAATTTTTTTGAGACAAGGTTTCTCTGTTGTAACTCTAGCCATCGTGGAACTCACTCTGTAGACCAAGCTGGTCTCAAACTCACAGAGATCCACCTGCCTCTGCCTCCTGAATGCTGGGATTAAAGGCATGCACCACCACTGCCTGGCATATTTGTTTTTATTTTATTTTATTTTATTTTATTTTATTTTATTTTACTTTATTTTATTTTATTTTATTTTATTTTATTTTATTATTATCCCTTATAGCCTCTTTCTTTTCTAATGAGAGACAGAAAGGAGGTGGATCCAGGTCAAACAGGAGATGGGGAGGAACTGGGAGAAGTGGAAGGAAAACTAATCATGATATACTATATGAAAAAAATCTGGTTTCAATAAAAGAAAAATTACTCAAAATGAATTAAATTCTTAATTTCTCTACATGTGTGACTCAATCTAGCTTATATGGACTATGTAACTATGTAAGATATATGTGCATATGTATACATATTCATATGAGCAATGCCTAGAGTGGGTAATTGATAGTGAACAGAGCCTGGCAATGGCCTCTGGTGAGGGTTTAGTGCTGCAGTTTCCCATGGCAAGAGGCAGAAGGGTGAGAAGGGATGAAAGTGAGCATAGAAGAAGAGTGAAACTTGCTTTATGTGAACACACACACAATTTTAAAGCACTGTGCAATGTAAATATTAATAGTGTTACTTATAAGCTTTCATAACCCGTTTTCTTTTTTAAGATTTATTTTTATGTGTATGAATGCTTTGCCTGCATATATCCACCACATGTGTGCCTGGCACCTGGGAAGCCTAGAAGAGAGTGTTAGATCCCCGAGAACTGCATTTACAGACAGTTGGTATCTGCCATGTGGATCCTGGGAACTGAGCCCATGTCCTCTGCAAGAACAGTCGGTGCTACCACTGAACCGTCTTTCCAGCCCAAAAGTTTTTTTCTTTATTGAGACACAGAACACTAATGAGTAAAGATATCATTATTACAGAAATAGTTGTCTCTTCACTGATGTTGTATGCAAGAAGGATAATTTTACATTATCAACTTGCATAGTTTTCTTTGCCTTATAATACTTAATAAGTTATAAGTCTAAATGTCAGTGTTTATATCTCTCAGTTGCTATTTGTTATTCTATACAATGACTCAAAGTCCTTAAGAGGATCTTACAAAATGTTTTGTCATTAATGGTTTGCCCAGCAAGGGACATAGACTAACGTAAGAATGGGTTTTCCGATTGTAATTTGTGGGTTTTTCATTTTACAAACATTATTTCTATCCACTCAAGAAATTTATATTTTATATTTTGTTAAATAAATGAACAGGTTCCCTTAACACTCATAATCACCATGTTCTTAGTTCTTAGGTGTCAGTTGATTCCTACACAGGTAATCTTTTCATTTCTTAAAACTTTTCACTTATTCTTTGACATATCCACATGCACGTGCAACACACATGTACACACACACATACACACGTAAATGTAAAATTATCTGCACTTGGATCATATTCTCCCCCATTATCCTGCCTTATCTTCTGCCACCTCCCACAGGAACCTTTCTTCCCAATAAGACCCCCTCTTACTCTCACAGGACTTTTGATTGTTTGCGCCCACTGCATTTAATTAGGACTGCCTGTCTGAGCTGGAGTGGGAGAGAGGAAGGGCTATTTATCAGAGACCGCCATTGAGGAATATGAATTCCCACATCCAAGCAACCATTACCTGCTATAGATCATCAGGGAGGGGAAGGGCCTTCAGAGACTCCTTCCCTCCATAATGGAATGTTGATGAACCCAGTCTTGCGTGTGCAGGTTCACAAATGCAAGAGCCATGTCACACCTAGAAGACAACTTTCCACAGTGTACTTCAATATCCCCCAGCTTTGACATTCTTTCCACTCCCTTTTCTACAGTGTTTTGTCTCCTCAGAGAGGGGGATGTAGATTCCTGTCTAGGATTCACATGGCTTTCACCAGATAGGGATAGCTGCTTGCAGTGGACAATGGTTAATATTTTTTCTTCATTTAAAACCTTGTCTTGCTAGATTTTACCCTGCAATCACTGCCATGTTTTCCTTCTACCACAGATGGCAAGAGAAATTTCATATCCAAGTATTTCTTGCTACTTTTCAGTGGCCTTCAGTCCTGTTCCCTTCTATGTTGCTGAAACATTGTTTTCAACTTCACACTCAGCCATCGGTAATATTTAGTAATAATATATACAGTAAATCCCATGCTATTTACCTAACATACATAAATTTCTAGATATTTCACCACCTGTTCTTTTGATTTAAAATTTTATCCTTTTTTAATTATTTTATTTTTTGTGATTCTTGTATAAGTGTTTTGTTTTTTGTTTTTTGTTTTTTTGAGACAGTTTCTCTGTTGTAACTCTGGCTGTCCCGGAACTCACTCTGAAGACCAGGCTGGCCTCGAACTTACAGAGATCCATTTGCCTGTCTCTGCCTCCTGATTACTGGAATTAAAGATGTATGCCACCACTGCCCAGCTAGAGAGAGGTATTTTTTTTGTATGAGTGTTATCTAAATATATGTCTGTAACCATGTACATGCATTGCCCATGGAGGCAAGAACAGGGGATTAGATCCTCTGAAACTGGAGTTAGAGAGTTTTGAGCCACCAAGTGGATGCTCGGAATTGAACACAGGACCTCTAAGGAAAAGGCAGTGCTCTTAACCATTGATCCATCTCTCTAGAGACTTTCCTTTTGCCTATGACATTCATTCACTATGAAATTTGCTATGAAATCTGCACCCTCCAACAGTGATCTGCCTACAAGATACACTGGTACAATAGTGCCATAAATGTTATGGTCCGAAGAAACCACTTTTTTTTTTATTAGATTTAAGGCCCATTAAGTGAAATGGAACTCACATCTGACACTATTAATGAAGCCTAGAACCTGGGACTAGATAGGTCATAGGTTCTAGGGTAAGACCTGCTGTTATTCTGTTAAATGGGCATAGAAATTAAAGGATTTCTAAGGGCATGCTGATATAATCATAGATCAGTGCATCACTCAACCCTCATCAGAGAAGCTTCTTCTTGAGTTAGAAGGGAATTAATACAGAGACCCACAACTAGACTGTGCATGAAGATAGTAAGCACTCACTTATAGCACTCAGCACTAAATGGAATGTCTTTACCAAACTCCTTCCCTCAAAGCTCAAGGATCAATTGGAAGATGAGGAAGTCAGATTGTAAGGTGGTGGATGATTCCTGGGAAACAGTGTTTTTGAGACACACAGGGCCGATGTACATATCAACTGACAGAGACTGTAATAGCATAGGCGAGACCTGTACAATTCAAGCCACACACAATCCCAGCACAGAAAAGGGGAAGTGGGCACAAAGTCCCATCCATAACCAAGAAGCCGTTTACAATTCACACTTGCTGGGAAAGGGGAAAACATCTGACTCCTAGTTCTCTCTATAGCCTCATTTCTTAATATTTCTACTCTTGACTCACTCCAGCCATTTGGCTATTATCATAGACATCTCTATCTAAGCATGTGCTCTCTGTGTGCAGTTTCACCCAGAAGGCCACTTCAGTCTGTTCTTTTGATTTGTTCAACTTCCTGTGTAAGTATCCCTGACCACACTGTCTAAAATAGCCTGTCCCTTCATGACATCTTTCTGTTAGTTATCCCCCTTTTCTTATTTGTTTGCTTTTTGTTTTTTGTTTTTTGAGACAGGGTTTCTCTGTTGTAACTCTGGCTGTCCTGGAACACTGTAGACCAGGCTGGCCCCGAAATCACAGAGATCTGCCTGCCTCTGCCTCCTGAGTGCTGGGATTAAAGGTGTACACTATCACTGCCCGGCTCCTTTTCTTATTTTCATGATTATGCTTTGATGACACTAGACTATATCATCATCTTTGTTCATCGTTCTCTAGAGTAAGTTCTTCAAGTAAAAAGCTCTTTTGTTTGTTGTCATATCCTGCAGCGGATCAATAACTGTTCATATTTGACACTGAACATATTTTTTAGAAAGGGCGATAAATATGTATGAGTTTAAGGACCTAATAGAAGGTGGCTTGGGAAGTGAAACTGCGTCTGCAGACTTCCTGTAGAATGTATGGCAAATGACAAGAAGGAAATTTTAAATTTTATTTCTCTCCATAATCAACTGAATTTTTGTGTATAATACTTCCATTAAAAATATAAAAATGGGCTTAAAAGACATTGAACCTTAATAGTCTTCATAAATTAGTACTATCCTTAAATAACCTGCCCAAAAACAAGTACCTAGGAAAAGCAGTTTTTATTAATATTATACCTTATAATGAGGAAAAGCATAAGGGAGAGCTGAGGAGATGGCTCAGTGGGTTAAAATGCTTTCCTACATGAAGACCTGAGTTTGAATCCCCAGAACCAAGTTAAATCAGATGCAGTAGCACGCATGTCTGCAATCTCAGTGCTTCTGCAGAGAATAGGAGGCAGAGACCTGTGAATCTCCTGGAGGTCGGGGCCAACCATGCTGGCAAGGGAAGCAGAAGAGAGACAGAGACTGAGAGAGATCCTGTCTCAAATAAGACGGGAGGTGAGAATATACACCCAAGGTCGACCTGTGGCCTCTGCACGCCCATCATGGCGTGGGCATGCTCACCTTTACTGATCGACAGTTTGATAGTTTCATGAGTGCTGCATCAGCCCCATCCCTGTCCTCTCTCTAGTTTCCCCTTAGTCTCTCTCACTCTCAACTTCATGTACTTTTTCTTTAATCAGAATTGTTTTGTATTTGTAAATTTATAAATTTAAGCTGCTGAAATTGTGTAGTGTTGCTCAGATGTGTTTAGGGCTAACCTCTTGGAATTAGCTAACCTAGCAGGACAGTTGTCCCTGGAGAAGACTGATATTCTCTCCCTCTCTCTCTCTCTCTCTCTCTCTCTCTCTCTCTCTCTCTCTCTCTGCATTGTTAATTACCTGTATATCTTCTGTGGGGAGCAGCCTTGTGATAATGTCAGCATCCACATTGGCATTTCTATTGCTATTGTCATTTCTTAAAGGTCTTAATTAGGCTGCCATATTATTTAGATTAGCAGTAGAAGTAAAGCTGTAACCAGTTGTAAAGAAAGAGGGTGTCTTTTGAAAAATCCAGTCCAACCCAAGCAGGGTGACACATGCCTTTGATCTCAGCACTCAGGGGGCAATCAGGCAGTTCTCTGAGTTCAAGGCCAGCATGGTCTACAGAGTGAGTTCCAGGACAGCCAGGGCTACACAGAGAAACCCTGTTTTGAAAAAATAATATTAATAATAATTAATTATTATAATGATAATAATAATATAATAAAAAATGGGAAGTTCAGTCCTATGAGCATAAGTATTCACCGGAAATGACAATGAAAATATACAACTCCTCTCTTCCTTGGGAAGCTTCACACAGTGTTAGACTTTTAGCATATGTAAGTTATAAGTACTTCATTTATTTTCTAATTATAGAACAATGTATGCTAATAAGTTCATTAAGATGCTTATCAACTAGTTAAAATATTGACAAGTTGAAATAGCAGTTAATAATTGGAATTGTTAAAGAACATTTTGATTATTAACATCAAAGCAGTGACGCACAGTGGTAGCACGCAGCACGCGATATAGTAAGCTGACCTCTTTACGCGACTTCTGATGTGTATAAACTTTGTAATGCCGCTCCTATCGTAAAGAGCTTAGTCAATATTGACTGAGGATATGGATGATGATGTCCAGCAGTACTTTTAAGTCCGGGCATGACTGTCAGCACCGCCAGAGTCCTGGACTTTGCATGGTTGTTTTGCCATGGGACTCTTTCTACATGGTTGTCTCCCAGGAGGATAGATGTTTACCTGTAGTGAGACATTTAAATGTGTAAATGTGCCAGATTCGATTATAGGATTTGACAGTGATGCTAACAGACGTTCATTACTTAAAATGGATTTCATTCTTTCCCCATAATTACAAGCAAAAATCAGATCATGTTAAGTCAGATAAATGTAAATGTATTGTGCTCCACTTAAAATTCCAAACCTAAGTTATGAAACTTTTGAGTTTATCGTGACTTTACTATCATGTTTTTAAGTTTTAAGTTTTTTTTTAAGATAGTATACATTATGTCCTCTTCCTTTTATGCTTACAAGGATTCATGTCTATTAGTATTCTATCAATAAAATACCAGTCATTCCCGCAAATGGCTTCTAAGACTTCCTGGTTCCGACTGAAATCACAAATAAGCAATATTCAATTGCTCTGTAAAACAGGAAGTTCAGAAGCATAAGCATTTACAAATTTAGTTTTAATAGATATTAGTCTGAATAATGTTTTAATTTACTTTAATTCATATAAAGTCCAGATGTTCTCTCAAGTTTGGTGTGCTGTTTTAAACAAACTTTTTTCCTAAAACATCAGTTGTATGAGACAGGGTACAGGGTAAAAACTGATGTTCTAGGAAGCCGAGCACTGATGACTCTAGAATCTGACATGGAGACGGCATGACAGTCTGCTGCTTTGAGTTGGTGTTTGCTCATCTTTCAATTGCTAAAACTTGTATTCTGCATCCATTCTTCCCACATGGTATAATGCTTTAATTCAGAACCAACATTGCAGTCAGACAGATGGTGCATATTCTTTCTAGAAAATGACCTTTGACAAGTAATTAACCTCTCAAATCCTCAATTTCCTGACATGTAAAATAGGAATTCTGGTTATCTCTGCCTCGTTGTAAGGAATAATCAAATAAAATGATGCACTTGTAGCACTCTCTACAGTACCTGGGTAGTAGACTCAGATAGGTGAGCTGTGATTATGGTCCTGACATTGAGTTAGGTTGTCATTAACCTTTCCTTGAAAAGTCTATTAATTCATATCAGAAGTTCAAGTTGGGGGATGGTTTTGTTTTGTTCTCTTTAGTTTTTTGTTGTTTTTTTTTTTTTTTACTATTTTAGAGTCTGAATGCAATGTACCAGAGTGTTCCACAAGAGTGTGGAATCACTGAGTTTTTCTTTAGGAACAAATTTTTGCTAGAATTAGAAGGAATTTTTGTTTTGTTTGTTTTGTTTTTGTTTGTTTGTTTATGTTCTTGTTTTAAGGCACTTTAAAATTCCTGAGTCTGGAGTGATGGCTCACTAGGTAAATGCTTGCTGCAGAGGTTTGGGAACCTGATTTAGACTCCAGAACCCATGTGAAAAAGCAAGCTGCATCATCCTGCATATGTGATCCCAGCACTGGGGTAGGAGGCAGAGGCAGGGCGATCCCAGGGACTTGCTAACCAACCATCGTAGCCAGAGCAGAAAGCTCGGCTTCAGTGAGAGATCAAGTCTCAAACCAAAAAGTGGAGAACGTCAGAGAAAGACACAAACATCAACCTCTGGCCTTCACATACACACACACAGGCGAGCAAACTTCTGCGTGTGCACGCGCGCACACACACACACACACACACACACACACACATTCCTTGATAGATTGGAAAGGTACAAGAATGTCACAGCAATAGAATGGAAAAGAGCATGAGGAAAATCATCAAGAAAAATTTTAATGTCATAATGAAATCAGATAACTTGTATGCTATTTAAAATAAATAAATAAATTAGCTCATCAAAATGAGCAATCTTTGAACCAAAAGATACATAGTTAACAAAATGGCGTCTTGAACTCAGATTTAGCCTTTTATGATTCACAATTTATTCTCATAAGTTCTTTTTTTCATACAAGAGTGCTTTAATGCTCAGAAATCTGTTGAAAATTATCAATTTAGTAATTTTTATCCTTTTCAATATATCAAAAGATTTTCATGGACTTCACCATTAATATTTCCATTTCCCACTATCTTGTATCTTACAGTTCGATACAAGAATTATCTGATAGCCCTTCTGCATCTTTGTGAGACATTATCCCTTTTACAGACTGGAAAACAGAGTCACAAGGAAGTGAACTAGTGTGTCTTAGATCCAACCATGGCCAAAGATAAAAGCATAAATATTACCAAACTAATCTGATAACATGGACATTCACTTTACCTACTAGAGAGTGTTTCCTACCCCTGCCTCCTTAATACTCCTGAGGTAGAACTGGTACTTCTTCCTGATTTGTCTCTGCTTGTTACGTTTTGCACAAAACATAACACTAAGACTATACTAAAGACGGGTTAAACCACTAGAAGAACATGACATGCTTTTGAGTTTAGCTGTCTTGATCTGTGTTCAACTAAACTGTACAAATTATAACTATGGTGGTGTCTGGATTTAAAAATAGACTACCCCTGAATATTCTTTTGTGTGCTTTTAAGCTCTAGCATTATATCATGTGTCAGGCTACAGAAAGTAAATACTGGGCCTGACAGTAATTTTACCCCTACACTCATAATACTTTATTTTTATTAGTAGGTTATAGTATTACTTTGTTGTTTTATCAGCGTTCTAGCACAATTATTAACATAACAGTAACCATATTAAGAAGTAATCATTAACCAGATAGCCCATCAGTTCTGAATGACTTATTAAGAGTTCAGGACTGTAGGAGCCTGTGCACAATAGAATATCACAGGGAAAAATGCAATCATTCTCAAAGAAGTTGGAATTATGCAGAAAGAAAAATTACTGTTCAAAATCAGCAAATAATACCACATATTGTTAAATAAAGTTATTGGACATCTCAATAGATAAAAGTCATGGGATGTCTGGGAATTAATTCAGACATGACTGAATAGGATACTGAGAGAGGCCATTGTGCTCTGGAGGCAGAGCTTAGGCAAAAGTAGAAAAGTTGTAAAGGGTATATTATATCATATCATGGAGTTGAGAGGAATTTGTAGAAATTTTAATGCCAATGTGCACTTAATTTCTAAGTCTGTACTTCCTATAGTGCTTTAGGAACATAGGATGAATTGCTTAAATCTTTAACAAATTATACTGAAATTTTTCTGTAGTTTATAGAAGTTGGGATTTTTAAAATGTAAGTGAAATTTTGAATGGCATGTTTGAGAACTTCTGGGTGTACAGTTCAAAGGTACAGTGCTTGCCTATGGTGCACACAGCCTTGGGTTCCACCCTCACTCAACAACAATAGCAAATAGCTCTTCATGGAGAATTTTGAGTGTATTCTAGACAAGCCCAGTGAAGCCCACACTGACTCATTACCTCCCTCAAAACATCAGCTCCATCCACACTTTTACACATAGACATCTGCTCCCTTGAATTATTTTAAAGTAAATCTCGTATATTGTGTAATGTCTTTTTATAATTGTGGAAATAGTTTCTAGTATTTTAAATTTTCTATGGTTAATTCTGCTTGGTACAGCCTTACAGTATAGCTAACACTGACTGAAGTCTTCAAATTCTCCTCTTTAATCCACCTTATAATTAGAGGAAAGAAGGACCCTTATTTATACATGCAAAATCAAAATTATTTCAGAACTGGTATCATTCATTTCATTCTTCATATGTTCCTTTTAGCTATTGCAATATATATTAATATATAGTTCCTATTAGCTATCATAATATTTATCATTAATATTGTAATATTGGAAAATAGATTAAAATCAACATTTGAAAGAAAAATAATATATAATATATTAATATATATAATATAATATATAATAATAAAAGTATAATATGATAACTATTTTGTTCATGGATGTATTTTATATTTTTACTTCTAATCAATACTTATTTTTAAGTTATAATAGAAAAATTCAAAAAACAACCCCAAGGATAATAAAACAAAAAGTAAAAACCATGTGATCATTTCAGTAGATGTACAAAAGGATTTGATAAACTATGTGGGAAAACAAAAACACTCAGCAAACTAGGATTAAATGTGACCTTCTAAACCTGGGTGTAGAGAAACATCTATGAAAAACCACAGTTACCATCACACTTGAGGAGAGCCTTTTACAGTCACACACAAGACAAGGATCTCCTCCCTGCCATGTATATACTAGAGGTCATAGTCAGGACATCTGAGGAACAAAAAACACATTAAAGTTTTCCTGATTAGAAAAGAAATAATACCCTTAGTATTCACATATGGCACAATCATAGCTGAAAATCCTAATAAATTCAGCTAAAAACAAAGCAAAACAAAACAAAAATCAAACTAATAAAAAAAAGTTTGGTAGATTTTCAGAAACGTGTAGAAACACATTGTGTAGAAAAACAGTGTGCAGAAATCATCTGTGATTTTATACACTTTCAAAAAATAGCATTTATGTTATCATCAAACGTTCTTCAAAATTAGAAACCAGTGGAACATCTGTACATGTGAATACAGTGTCACATAGTTAAGATGCTAGGGCCCCCTAAGTTGATGTACAAATTCAGTGTGATTCCTACCAGAATCCCAGAAACTTTGTTGTAGAAACCAAAAGCTAATCATAAAATAATCCTAAATTGAAAGGACTTAAAAACACAAAGTGTTCTATTATTTTTTCCTTTTAGAGATTACATAGAATATAGAGATTTTAAAGATGGTCTTTTTTGTTTTGTTTTGTTTTGTTTTGGGGGGGATGTGTTTTGTTTTTTGGTTTTTTTTCGAGACAGAGTTTTTCTGTTGTAACTCTGAGTGTCCTGGAACTCACTCTGTAGACGAGGCTGGCCTCAGACTCACAGAGATCTGCCTGCTTCTGCCTCCTGAGTGCCAGGATTAAAGGGATGTGCCACCACAGCCCAGCAAAGATGGTCTTTAAAAAGACAAAACAAAGTTATAATTCTTGCTCTCAGAACTCACTACAGGCAAATATTAACCACAATAATCTAAACCATGTGGTACTAGCACAATGATCGACACCTGAGTCAGGGAATAGAATCTAGTAGTGTTGAGAAATAAGCCTGTAGCTGGCATTAAAAAAGGAAAGGAAAGGAAAAAAGAAAGGAATTCTGGCCATTTGCAGTTCTTCCTTTAGGAACTATCTAAGTCATTAGGCCATTGTGTCGGTCACTTTTCTCACTGCTGGGACAAAATGCTTAGCAAAAGTAACTTTCAGGAGAGAGAACTGACTTTATTCCCAGGTGGAGGATATAGTCTATCCTGGCAGGGAAGTCATGGCATGATCTTGGGATCAAATGCATCTGTAGTCTGTAGAGAACAGGGAATGCTTCCCCGCTGCTAGCTTCCTCCTTTTTATGCAGTCCACTTTCCAAGCTTAGGGGATGATACCACCTACTTTTAAGGTGGGTCTTCCCACCTCAATGACCTAATCAAGATAGTCCTTCACCAGCATGGCCAAGTACTTGTTTTCAAAATCCTTCAAGTCCATAGTCTATACTAACTCTAGCAATTATTTAATGCAATATCCAATAAATGTTTGAAAAATTAGTTCAACATTCTTAGTATCAAGGAAGTGAAAATTAAAACTACATTAATATTTTACCTCACTCAGTCAGAATGGCTATCAACAAGAAAATAGACAGCAGCAGATACTGACAAGGATGTGGCAGAGGATGGAGAGGGGGTGCTTATGTAGTATTATTAGGAATGTAAACCTGGGCTACCAGTGTGGAATAGAGTTCCTCACAAAAACTAAAAATAAAACCACTATATGACCCCATATACTAGACGTGGGTAGTATATATTCAAAAGATCCTAGGTCAGTATACCACGGAGATGTTTGCACATCAGTGTCTATTTAAAGCTTTACTGTTCACAATAGCCATGGCAGTGAGCCAACCCAGAGGTCCGTCAACAGATAAACAGGTACAGAAAATGTAGTATATATACACAGTGGAATTTTATTCAGCTGTAAAGTCACTGAATGACATAGCAATTGCAGAAAATGGATAGAACTAGAAAATATTATGCTAAGTCAAGTAAGGCAAACTCAGAAAAACAAGTACCATGTGCTTTTCTCTTAAATACATAAACTTCATGTAAATTCAATATACATGTAGATATATAGAGAGATATGTCAAATAGGAAAGTAGAAAGTTGCTACAAGGATGCTTAAAAGGAAAAGAATGGGAAACAAAAGAAGGTGATGGAATATATGTGTCAGAAAAGGAGAAAGGCAGTTAGAGGGGAGAAAAGGAGCCTCGCAAGAGCGGCAGAGCAAGGATAGGTGAGGGCCATGGGTTGGTGGTTAATTAAGGACAAAGCACATATATTTGCAGATTTCCTGATGAAATCCATTTCTCTGCATATTAAAAATAGTAATTATAAAAGAGAATCCCTGAATATCACTAAGTTTGCTGAAGAGATGGACATAACATACTCAACAAAGAAGCTCCAGGCCCAGGTGTTGTTACAATGAGTTTTGTCAACCACTGAAGGAAGGTTACAGTTGTAATACTTTTAGAAAATAGAGTAGGAAATATTTGCCAACTCAACTGATGATATATTTTATGTTAATATGAAAACCATTCAAGAACACAATGAAAACAAAACCTACAAGTTAATACACCCTCATGAATATAGGCTGCAAAACTTTTGGCCAAACTAGAAAACAAATCCAACAATACCTAAAAATTATACAGCACCATGGCAGTGTTTTAACATTTGAAAATCAGTGCAATTTACACTGTTAACACAGGAAGGGACGAGAAAGGGATGCAGAAAAAGAACACGAGAAAATTCAAAGCCTGATTTGTTGCTTGGTCCAACTGATAAATGTCTAGGGGAAAAGTTCTAGCTATCATCATTACTGTTAAAGTCTCAATGACTTTTTGTAAAAACAATAAAAAGGTGCTGATATGCAACTTACCACTTCCCTTGTTTGACAAGAAGTTATAATCTCTGGAAATTAAAATGAAAGAGAAATTCACCTTTATTCATAAACAGTACAATTACATTAGACAATGGTGAGGTTTTCTTTTTAATTCTACTGAAATAGGTTAATTCAGATCAAAAAATGAAAGCTAACTATATTTTTATCTGCTAGCAATAGACAAAACCTGATATTTTAATATGCAGTTTTTTACGTCACATTGCAAAAGAAGGCAAAATTTTAAATAAAATTGCATCTTATTGACTTAACTCTCTACCTTGAAAAATACTGAAAGGTCCTAGGAACAATTATGAAGCATCCATATAGAGAAACACAAAGCGTAGACAAAAGAAAAATTCTGTGTTGCCAAGATAGTGATCCCCTACAAATTGAACTGTAAACTCCACATGATTCAGTCAAAAATTGCATGTGTTTTAATTGCAGATATGCAGGCTAATGATAAAATTTATATGAAAATGCAAATGACTCCAAAGAATTATTTAAGTGATTTGATAAAGGAAACAGTTCTGGAAAGTAGACTATCAAATTGCAAGACATAGTCTATGTACTCTTATGCATCAATCCAGTCACTCAAATTGGTAAAAAGACCAATATTCATATATTATTAGAACAGAATTGAGAATCAAATGCACGTGATCAGCTTGGTAATATTTTCAGCAAGAAGACAGTGCAACTTGTATGCCAAAGACTACTACTCAAGAAATAGTAATAGAACTGAATAATTACATGCAAAGAACAAGTAGCTTTAGCCCTAGCTTCACATATGTCAGGTAAACATCTTTGAGTAGAACTTTTTGCTAAACTTTTGATTCCTAAACCTAATAGAATATTTGGCTGAAAATGCATTGTAATACCTATTTGCATGGCTACATTCCCTGTTGGTTTCTGGCTATTACCTAAGTGAGGGAAGCTTCTCACCATTTGAGGTAACTGTGAAAACTACATTTCAGCTTTTAAAAAGGTGCTAGGTAAACATGACCCCTCTCCTCACCATCAGTACATTAGCTCTTCCAGTCGCAGCTTCCAGATATACTCTCCTGGTGCTGAAATGCTGAATGGTTTTACAAATATGTCTTTGTGCTGCTGTATTCATATGTATTACAAGCTACAGCAAGAATATGTTAAACTTAAATAAAGGTAGAACACTGATCCCAGTCTATGGATGAGTCAGTACAATTCGTTGGTGTTACTGATTTGCATTTTGTTCCCACTGGTAGCTAGAGTCAACATGGTTTATTCATTTATTCTAATACTTTAATTCCAGTGAGCTCTCTGTTTTCTAATAAAATAGATATAATGTGACTTTATTTTGCCCAAAGAACTTAAAGAATATTGGTGCCTATCTTTTCAACAGATGGTAGCTAGAGATTGGTGTTGGTAGCTGAAGTAAAGAAGTCAAATGACTTGGCCATTGACATAATAGAGCAAGGTTTCAGCAAAACTTCAAGATTTCTGATGACTGATTTCATCAAACATGGAACTCTGTACTTTCGAATTCCCCCCTCTTGATGGAGAAAGCAGAACAGCCGAGGCAAAGTGATTCTCCAAACATTCAAGCATGCTCCCTGAGAGAAAACTCCAGTTAGGCTCCAGTAGTCCATAACTCCCATTTCCTTAGTCTTCCTTACAAAGGGACAGATTCTATGCTGTTAGCATTAGCAACCATTCACTTTATCTCGTAACATTCTTAATAGCTCAAATCCTTACAGTGAAAGTAGCGACATCATCTGTTATGCCGTCACCTTTTAAATCCATAGTGGGTTCACAGGAAGAGTGATGAGAGGGAGGAGGCTTACAATGTGTTTAGAGGCCTTTAAATCATCCTTTACGCAGGTAACTATATTAAAAGGAAGCAGAATCTGGAATTTCAGAGTAAGTATTCTGCTTACTCTTCATGTATATGGAGACTTAATCAGTGTTCGTAAATGAATATATACTGACTTCACATTCCATGGAGACACATTCCTGTATGTCTTATGTTTAAGTTCTTGAGATATCTATTTTGTATTTTTTTAGGATAATTTCAAATTCTTCTGTCAGTTTTTACTCCACAGACATTCTTAAGACCAGTCTTAAAAAATTTCTGGTTTATGCCAACAAAGGAGGGATGGTGGCAAGATTACATTCTTTCTTCTGTCACCAGAAGAATATTTTTTACATTCCATGAATGGTTCTTGATCAGACAGGTTGCTGCAATTTGTGCCATGTTAAAGACATTTTAAGAATCAATAGCTTCTTCAAATCTCATTCTTATTTTCCTATTTGTAAGTTCTGTAGTAGATTTCACCTGTAAAAATGGAACGAATATTTTTGCTTTGATAATCTACAAACCATTGGCAAAATACTTGAAAAGGCACACATTCACTGAGACTCTGTTTCAAATTGTCATGTTTATCAGTATAAACACTGGTGAAATGCAGAACCATAAAGAATGTGCATGCAAGTCACTGCTGTGGTTTGAAATCTAAGTAACAGTAGTATTAACATTGTGCTCTCCAGATAGTATTCTAGAATTACAGTAGTCTCCCTTTGGATTGAATTTGTCAGCCCTTTGCCAAATAGAATATTCTTTGGAACAAGACAAAAAGATTTTTTGACATTCCATCAAGTACTGAAAGTTGTCATATCTTTGTGTTTGTCTCTCTATCCAGCCACAACTTTCTTATGAGATACTACCTTAAAATTCTGAGTGTGTGTTTTTCTTCTTGGATCTCACTCTTTATTATTTCAGCTTTTGCATCCTGTCTATTAACTGTGGTTTGAACCTCCTACCTGCTTTGAGGGCTTGCTCATTGATCAACTCTGATATCTCTTCACTTCTCTTCTGGGTTGATATCACCGTTTCTAGGATTCTGTCTTCTTTCTTGCTTTCTTCCTTAAGTAATAACTTCCAGAGCTTCTGAATATACATTTCAAATTTGAACATTATGCCCTTTCACAACTTTTAAGATATTACGCTTCTCTTTTCCTGCTGATTCTACACGGAACTGATTCTACAATGAGTCAAATCAATTTACCTTTGTAGACTTTTATTCATGGAAGATATTAAATTTATTTCAACTTGGTGTTCTGAAATCTCTTAAGATATCTGGGAATATGCTTCTTTCATTTATTGTGATCTGTTCTTAAAGATTATTTCAATCTGAAGATTCTCTCCTTTCATCCCTGAACAATATTCCTTAAGATTATTTGAAACATGCCCTCCCTTTACCTCTGATGTTTCTTTCTGGTTTCCTAATTGCCAGAAGTTGTACCTCATAGACAAATTAATATTTTTTCTTAATATTTTAAATCCTTAAAGTTCTGATGTGTACTCTTAAAAATAGCTTCAACTTTATTTCAAGTCCCTTTTATCACTATATTTGAAATACTTTGTGCAGCATGAATAGTTGTTCAATCAAGGACTCTTTCTAACTTTTAACTTAGAAATGTTATTTTTCTTCTCTAAAAAAATGTTTTTATTGTAGCTCTTTTAAAAAAGAGCATCTTGATTTTATATGAGCAACATACTGTTTCTCCTATCTTTATATATCTATTAATTTTTATTACCCATAAACTTAATACATAATACTTAAAATACACACTTTCAACCCCAAATAACTTGAATACATTTTATAACATTTGTTTTGAATATGAATGTATGACAGTATCTGAACTTCAGAAGCTTTTTACCCTGATATTTTTATCCCATAAAACTTCTGTATTACCTAAAAATTCACTGTGCTAAGTTTGTAGAAGTATTCACAAGCTAATTGAGTGCCAAATAGAACAGCGATTCTCAACCTGTGGGTTGTGTCCCTTTGGGGGGAGAGTTGAGTGACCTTTTCACAGAGGCCACCTAAGACCATCTGCATATCAGATATTTACATTATGACTCCTAACAATAGCAAAATTGAAGTTATGAAATAGCAAGGAAAATAAGTTTATGGTTGAGGGTTACCACAACATGAAGAACTGTATTAAAGGGTCATGGCAATAGGAAGGTTGAGAACTACTGAAATAAAGGAATACAATGTGTTTCTTTTACTCAAATTATCCTAGTTTTTATATTTTTGAAATGTACAGAATATTTGCTCATCAGGATATTTTCTGTGGATTTCTTGGCAGCTCTTCCCAAGGGCAATCTTAGTGACTTAATAAACATGCCATGTACTATGCACTCATCTCATAACTCCTGAAGATGGCTAATCTTGCTCATTTACCTATATACCAATCCTACATCATCCCTTTACCTTATCTTTCATGTTGGTGTATGTGTTCAACTGACAGTTATAGATGAAAAAGAAATCAGCTACTTAGATGCTTATATAAATACATTAGATGCCAGTATTTCTTCTTTTTTGTATATATTTGAAAATAGCTTTATTTCACAGTGAATAATAGTTTCAAATACGACAAAGTCTCCTTGGTTTAGAAAAGATTGTATTAAAAATCTTCCATGCCCTTATCATTAATAGATAATTAACCTAGTTTATGGATAGTTCTGTCATTTTTAAACAATTAACTTTGCTCTATAGATGCTGATTCATATTTATAAAAATTAATTCGACTATAGTTGGTTGTAGTAGTTAGCCTATGGGGCATCTCACCAACAGGGACAAGGAGACATACTTCTGGTTGCAAATCTCTGTCAGACCTCAGGAGAGGGAACCACCATCATGGCCAGTGCCATACTCCCAGTGGAATCCCAAGCATCTGAGCTCGGGTGTTTTATTGATTCAGAACTGCTCAGGTATTCTGTTGATAGCACATGCAGATCATTAGCAATTAAAAACCCCCACAGAAATCCAACACCTACAAACAATATGAAATGCCCTAGACAGTCCCTTACCCAACAGTGAATGAAACAATTATTTTCTACATAACTTAAAATAAACTTCTGCAACAGTTGATGATACTCATAGAATTGAATGAAACAAAATATACATGGTGGAAAATAAATTATTGATACCTAGAGATTTTTAAAATCAAAGCATGACCTTGCTATGACAAAGGATTGTTTTTCAGGGAGGGACAATATAAAATAAATGTCCCACTGATTTGTACTTGTCAAAACATCTCAAGCAAGTTGTTCAGAACCTTCAGATTCTTTTGTCTGTCCTCTTTGCTTACTGCTTCACCATTAATAACATGAGATGAACCCGGGCGATAGTGGTGCCTTTAATTCCAGCACTCTGGAGGCAGAGGCAAGTGGACCTCTGTGTTTGAGGACAGACTGGTCTACAGAGTTCCAGGACAGCCAGAGTTACAACAGAGAAACCCTGTCTCTAAAAATACAAAAAACAAACAACAACAACAAAAAAAAAAAAGAACATAAGATGAAGAGAAGGAGGTATGACTAATCAGCAGTCTCTCTTTTCATTACAGCTGGAATATCTGGAATTAAGCCAAGCCTTATTTATAATAATCTTAAAACGATTTTAACTGTAGCTTTGCATTTAGTAAACTCTAATTTGGTAGAAAAGCACAAGTTGTCGAAATAAGCATAAATAGCATGTGAGAGCTTTGTGAAAGGTGGCCATGTTGAGCATTCTCTACTTGAAGTGTCTTGCCAGCTTTTGAGTGATGCTTTGATTTGGTTTGAAGCTTTTGTGAGTAACATATTTTAGTGCAAGTTACTACAGTTCTTTCTGAATAATATAGGTCATGAGGAGTTCACTTGTAGGTGTGTACTGCTTTGGAGGACTGTCTTTAATAGATCCATTTCATTAATCGTCATGATTTTTTATTAACAAAACCAGTACATCAGGTTTAACCAGCAAAAACTGTTCTCATAGTTGTTATCTTTATTGTCAGAAAGAATATTGTGAAAATAGGGAATTACTGCCCATGCTTTAACTCTTGGCTAAACATAGAAATGGCACTATCCATGAACAATAACTTAGGGGCATATTATCAAGTTGACATAGAGTGTTTCAGTTGTGCAATTCCATTAACTTTAAAGCCCTGTGCTTTAGTTTCAGTGTCTTCCAGTTAGGAGTAATGCCAGAGCCGTCTTCTAGGTGCTGTGAATTAATGTGATTAATGTCAAGTAGCAGGATGTTCATTCTTTCTTCTTTAAGCCTTAGTCCTTAGGTATTTTAGGCTAAAGGGCCTGCTAAGGGCTCGCCTTTCAGAGAACAGGCAATGGTATTAAGAAGCAGCAGTAATGGTTGGAAAAATAAGTGTTAGCATGTACATTCTGTTTACCAATGAAAGAAATTTTCCATTTGATGATCTTTATTATTAAGTAATGCATACAACATATAACTGTGTACTTTTCAACTTTACGAAGTTTCAAAAGCTTTCTTAGACATAGGATTGTCTATCATATTATTGTCTATGCTCTCTGTCTCTTACATATGAAAGTGATAAGCATTTGCCTCTTATTAGGCGATTGGTAGCAGAAATTGTCTTAATTTAAATGATTTAAAAGTGAAAAAAGAAGGTGTTGCTGGCTTTCTCTAAATCTCATAATGAATCATCTCTTTTAGTGGAAATGATGACCACTTTTGAAGTTTACTGTATACATTACATATAGTGGATATAAATATCCAAAGAAGACATTAAAAACAATATTTACCATTATTTTTTACTACTTATGGATTTATAATCATGCCTTGAAAAGTAGAACAATGTTAGACAAAGTGACATGGTTTGTTAGTGGTGCAAAACAAATTAAAACCAAAGCAATATTCTTTATGTGTGCAAAATTATTTTTAAATTATTGAAATTATCTTGGCTATTTAGTGTTACCTATTTGTTCACACTATTGAATGATATCTCCATTTTCTTTTTATGAACTCAAAATTCAAATTTTAAATCTTTTATATGGCTAGAATCCTAGTTTGTTTGTTTTTTTTAAGAGTTTGTGATACAGCAATATTATTTCAGAGGGATACTGTCCTCAACCTCTTGGGGTTTGCAAACTGCCATTTCTCAGAATCTGCAATGTGAGTCTAGTTAGCCATGACCTAGAGTAAACAACATAGGATATTTTCATAATACGCCATGCAGGTACCCCAAGATCAATGTCTGCTTACCCGTGAAAGCAGATCCTTGTGATTGTTGCCTGGCTCTGCTCATAACCCGCATGCCCCTGTTCTGAACTATGGCCATGATTCCAGATCCTTCCTTCAGCTGGGTTACAGGCTTCACTAGGCTCCTTAAGTTTGGTCTTCTCTAAGGCCACCCTGTATTTTATTTAGTCTTGGAGTCATCAGTCTAAGACTCCACCACAGCAAGGGTAATGTTAGTGCTAGCTAACATTCATATAGCACTCTACTTTTGGCAGATTTATTTCTTATTCCTAACATAATTTTTATCCATAACTGTGTGAAATAAACAGTACTATCTATTTTACAAGTATTGAAGAATCTAAATTTCAGTCAAACAATCTGTCCCAAATCACATAGATATTAAATGGAAGAACCAAGGTTTTACTATAAAACCTCATATTCCTTTTCACCTCTCAATAATATTTCCCAGTCCCCTTGCATTTTGTTGATAACAGAAGCAAGATTATATACATATTTCCCAACCTAAATAAGTGTAACTACAGGCACAGATGATATCTGCCCATAGTTTATTCTACAGATGAAAAACAAATTATAGTCGACAACCATTTTCGTACTGTGACTAAGCTCAACAAAATTGTAGAACCTCTGCAAAAGAAAAGCAAGCATATCATAACTGGATTTTTCACATAAAGGAAATTAAGTTGGTTTGTTTATTGAGATGACCTAGTCTTTTTGCGACAGTAAGATATTATAAAGTAAAACAATCTGCCCCAAATTGCATTAAATTCCCTGTTACATTTGAATTAAATTTGTATTTTAGATTGGTTTGTTGTTTTGAAGATATATATAGTAGTTGTGTTTTTCACTCCTCAATATAAATTCCTTATAACAAATAATTACCAAAACAGGTAAAGATATTAGAGGACAACAAAAATCTCATGTTCTGGTTTCATTCTTTTTCTTAATACCAAAAAACCTTCAGCTCATCCTAACATTTTTTTCCTCAGAGGAATTATAAAATCTTTTGAAAAACAATGATATTTGAAATTTTTAGCAGATATTCTTCCAGGAATTTTAGTACTTTTCAAAAATTACAGCTAATTCTTTTTTTTTAATTTTGTAAATCATTTGAATATATTTATATTTATAAAAATGCATTTTGTTGATATACTCTTTATTCCAGACTATGCATAATTTTTAAAAGGAGGACTCACCGTGAAAGTCTTTCCTAAAGCTGGGTAAACTTTATTCTTATGTTCTGTAAGATTATGCATATTCGTGTATGTCCTTAACCATAACACCTAGCACAGTATCTACACCAAATAAACAACTGTGATGTGGTTGTTCCCTGAGCGAGAATGTCATGTCCTCAACCAGACCTATAGTTTCCTCCGTTGACTTCCCAGCAACTAGATGACGGGATTTGTGTTGGTGTCAGAGAAATGAGGGCACTTCTGTTTCTAAGAAATCTTTCTCTCACCTACTTTGTAAGCATCTAAAGTATATGAGAACTAGCCAAATTTGTAAGGCCATGAAAGTTAAGTGTTGTCAACAATAGATTTCTCACACTTCCATAACAATAAGCACAACCTGCTCTAGTTTGAATGCCCTGTTTTTCCTTGTTTGATGTACTTACATTTTCACCTCAGCCAAGACATCATGTCTTCCATGAAGTCGTCTGTGATCCCCTACGCAGTCTGGGTTAGGTACTCCTAGTGTGTACATCTGTAGGCTTCTGTTTGTTTTATGCAATGTCAGAAGCCAATTTCTGAGAGGAAAACATATTAAAGAGGGTTTAGAACCAAATCCCCTGTAGCATCATGCCATATTTTTTCCAGTTTCAGAACCCAACTTGCTAGTAAAATATCCTTGATACAGTTTGTCTTCGTCTTTGCACATATGTGCAGTTGTGACTCATAGCCTGAAAAAAAATTTTAATTTCCTGTTAAAGTGTTCATCTGTTTCAGTGGCAGGATACTCAGTTCATATTTTTCCATTTACATGGTTAATTGGTTGCCTGTGCAACCTGATCATATTTTGAACTTATTCCAGCTGGCTTTTGTGGCTATTTTAGATTGGAGCCCTAGACATGTACCTGCTGGCCTGCCTTTAGTTCTTATTGGACCTTCATCACCGTACAACTTTTGAGAAGTAAAAAAACACATTCATATTTTATAGCATTCAGAGATAAAAATCTGTGTAGACATGAGACCCAAACCAGAAATATGAGTTATATAGTATTTATATCATATTCCTTCTTTCCAAAGTTTGATATTTTCAGGTCAGCAATGGACAAAATGAAATTCATTTTAAGACTAGGGCATATTTCCTTGTTTTATTAAGTATACATTACTATTAAATAATCGTTTGGTGGAGTCTTAGGAAAAATTCACAGCACTCGGACTTTTGATAACATCTTTAAAATTAACTTTATGCATCACTGATGATATGAAGCCATTTCTCTTCCATATACTACCCATGTCAAGCAAAGGCATACATATAAATGCCTTCCTCTCAGCCACCATAAAATGAAATAAGCAGATCAGTCAAGATTGCTAAATCTGCTGTTGCCACCTGAAATCTAGCACATTTGTAATGTTTTTTTCTCTTCATTCTGAAATGTAAGCTGTTATTCTAACACATTTGTTTTTCAGTTTTAACTCTTTTTAAGAATTTTTAGATTCATTTATTTTATATGTATGAGTGTTTTGCCTGCTTATATATGTCTGTGCACCATGAGCATGCCCAGTGCCAATCAAACCCAAAAAAAGGATGTCAGATCTCCTGGACTGGAGTTATGGATTATTGTGAACCACCATGTGGGTGCTGAGAATTAAACTTATGTGCTCTGCAAGAATAGAAAGTGCTGAGCCATCTCTCCAGTGTGGTATTTTGTGGGTGCACAGTTACCAGGGTGATAAGTGGCAGACAGAGTCACTTGCCCAAGAAATAGACTGCCGGGAAATGCCTTCATGGTTTTAATCTAGTTTATTGTATAGGCAAGTGGGTTTTTATGCAGAAAGTAGGGTGGTGCAGAAGGGAGATACCCAATAGCTTTGGTCTATGCTTACTAGACACTTCAGTCAGCCTATCTAAAGCTTGCTAATCACAGAGGAATGGGTAAGGTCAGTAAAGGCCCAATCATCCAGAGGCTTGTAAGTAAAGGCTCTTAGCCTATCCGTATTGCTGATGTTGCTAAACAAGGTTTCCTTGAAAACCAAGGAAGTGGGCACTGCCCTGGTGGGGCTCAACCTGTGTGCTGGGAACCGCCCTTTTAAAGAGCTACATGATTTGCCACAGGGCTAGGGTACTGGTTTAGTACAGGAACTGATGCTCTCCCCTCTCTCTCCTGCCATCGGGATGAGGAGAGACCAATACTCTGGCCCCTTTTTATATCTTATTATTATTTTATATCTTGAAAGGGCATTCATTCAATATCATGTTTTGAGTTACCAGTTCTTTTTTAATACTTAGGAGCATTTTTTTTTTTTTTACTTTCTATAGTTAGACTATTAAAATTCAGGTCAGTATTTGGTAGTTGTATTGAATGTTCTTTAAAATCTGTAAGTTAGAAATGAGTATAAGTTTAAATAAATCAGCCACATTTCTAAAAATTAACTGATCAATTACCAAATAGTCTAATAATACTTACGTTGATAATTTTTTTTCTTGTTTAAAAAATGAAACTTCCCGTTTTTTCTGCCTACCCAACTAGAGTCATTAAAATAAGGGGGCACAAAATTCAGCAGTAATTGAAAATATAAACTCAACCTTTGCTGTGTTGAATAAAAAAACAAAAAAAAATCTAATGTCTCCTAACTTTAGAGTATGCTGTAATTCTATAGCAACAAAAATTGTTTAGCATTTCCTTATGAGACCAGCTGTACAACAGGTTTTAAACAAGCCTGGTGTGGTGTTTACTAAAGTGAAAGGGCCGGTATTTTTTTTGCTGGCATTCTTCCAAGAAGAAAAGTTGGGTGCTTTTTTTTTTCCTTCTTATGTTTGTGTGATATTATTATACATAATTAAAATGAACATCCTTTTATATTAATTCTCATATGGTCTGAACAGGATACTAAGAATTGAAGTAATCCAAATGCTTTTACACCTACACACTATATTACTGAGCAAAATATTTATGGAGGAGAAGGAAAGATAAAGTTGCTTTTAAGAGTCCTTTAACATATCAGTTTGATAACTAGCAAAACACCTTTACAGCCATTAAATATTTACCAAGACTTGGCTTTAGGCAAGGGGGCAGTTTAGTGCACCAAATTTGACTCTCTGCAGCGCCATTGATTAGCTATCAGACGAACATAGTTAATAAGTAACTTTAAGTATCACAGAGTGCTCTACATTCCTGTCAAACCTTTTCTCTGAAGATGGCCTTAAAAAAAAGTCAGTTGCAACCAGCATTCACCCCACCAATGATTGCGCAAGCACAGCTCTGAAAGAAGCAAAGGCCAGGCGAAGCAGTTGAACAGTGCTTAAGCAATCCTTCCTAGTGACTGTTGTCATTGCTGCTGGACTTTAGAACTGAACATGTTTACATTTAATTAGAAAGGACACACAGTTTACAGCACAGTAGCTATCAATATCGGATCAGAATTGATTTCCGCTTTCTCTCCAGTGATTGCTTCCTTCAAGCTAATTAAAAAAAGGCATATAACCAAATGACTCACATAAATTTTAAAGCAAAGTAAACAGTATTCCCTGGAGAGCCAAACAAAAGTAAATGGCATTCATCTTGATTATTAGCTAATTTTTTTAAAAAGAATTCTGATGCCTATAAATGTGTCTTGAGTCCTGTTTTAGTGTTATCAGACTGGTGTGATATGCAAGTGTTTCCCTTTGAAGAAGCCTCAGTGAATTGCTTTGCCTGATACCTCAGCTCTAAAAGAAACAATAGCCTTAGTTTTATCTTTATAATCCCCAAGACATGGAGATAAGTCAGTCTGAGCTTGGGCTCACTTTGTCAGATTCTCCATTTCCACATATTATACAGAAAAGAAAAAAAAAACCACTGAAAATACAATTTTTAAAAAGTTAATTTTCTTTTCAGTAAGGGGCATAGAACACATGTGTTATTTGATAAAACTAGAGACTAGCAGTTCTTTTTTTAATCACCATAGGTAATTTTTTTTAGTTATAAAAGATTGTTTCTTTTCATTCTCTGATCTGTTGGAAAGAGACAGCCTTTCAGTTTCACCAGTTAATACTTTCCTAATTATATAAACTTCAGTGAAAATATTATAAAATCAGAGAAATAAAGAAAAATGGGAGAAAAGTAGAGATACCCCTGGAAGAATCATGCCTCTGCCCTCCTTTCTTTCTCTTCTGTGGGATCTACAGTGCTTGCCACAGCTCCCTCGGAAGGCCATCAACACACAAGAGAATACTAATGATTCAGAGTAAACATGGCCCATAAGGAATATGACGTAACTAATTTTCAGGTATTTAGTAAGCGTGCTGCCAAGTACTACAGATAAAATGTTGAGTAAAACCTCTGTAAGATAAAGGATGTGCGCGTAGCTCCATGATGGAGTGCACACTTAGCATTAAGGAGGCTCTGGGCTCAGTCCTTAGCACGCCAAAATAAAATAGAAATAAACCTAAGAGATTAGATTTTTATCTATTTTAGTTGCTATTATACTTTATACTTATGTGTGTGTGGTTGTTCAATAAATATGCAATGAATGACCCCGTCAAAGATTATTTCACAACAAGCCAATATTCACTGAACCATAGGCGGCCTCCAGTAGCAGTTGTTCTCAGTGCCAAGGAAACGTCTGCACTCAAACAATGGTGCCGTATCAATGAGAGTCCGCTCAGAGTCTTCCAAGGTGGACGAACTCATAAAAGGTTTTTAATGCTTGCTTTTCTTGATTTCATTTCATATGTTAAAATCTCAGGCTCTTTATTACTCTTGATGTTCACATAGCAACCAACCTGTATTCCACATTGTTTACTAAATGTTTAATATATTTACTAAATATAAAATAAATATGCAGGTCTTAGACACTTCACAAAGGTTCTTGTCAGCCATTAAGACACAAAAATTAAGAACTGAATGATCTGGAGTGAGGAATTAGGAATTCACTTATTCTACAGATATTGACTGAAAAATACTTTGTAGGTGATAGAGTAATATCAAATGATTAATAAAAATGAGATTTTTGTTTTGGAGGGGTTTTTTTCCTACTACATACTATCTATTCAGTTTGAAGCCCATGAGAGAGTCCCCTTGACCCCTTGATTCTCTTATGTGAGTGCTGGGATCCAAATTCTGAATCCCTGATGGAGAAGTAAACACTTTTAACTACTGAATCATCTCTCCACCATTAAGTTTTATTTCTTGAGGAAACTCATGTACTAGGTGAGATGGGAAAAAAAATATGTAAGCAGGGAGGGGTCAGGGTTCTAAGGAAACTGAAAGATATTCTTCCTAACTGAAGTTTTATGGATAAATATTTGTATAATGAGAAATGAGCTGAGGAGTAATAGGAGATACATATCATTATCTGTGTTTTAGAAAACTCACCCAAGGAAAGGAGCAAGGAGAAGACAATTAAGGTAATCCACTTACAAAAGTAATGCAGACATTCTATGCAAAGATAACAGCAATAAGAATGGAAAAAAATTGAAAGGTGAAGTGGGAGTTGAGTGTAAATCAGCGTAATTGATTAGACTGCAATTTGAGAGACACATATTAAAGATAATACACCAGTTTTGAGTTTGAAGGACAGAGAACATGACTTTGCCATAGAAAATGACAGGAAGAAAAAGCTCATTTTTGAGAGGGCTGCAAAATGAAATCATGAGTTCACATCTAGACATTGTGTGGTAGAAATTTACAGAATAGTCAGCTGGCAACATGTTCACAGTGTATGTGAAGATCTGGAGCTCAGTGCAGCCATCTGTACCTGAGAGGAATTTGCCATGTTATAGATGATTAACTGAAGAAGTGAGGGTGAGCTGTCAGGACGGAGGTGGGTGGGAAGAGAAGGCACCAACTGTCAAAGGCTAAGTGGAAGAGAAGCACTCTCAAGGAGACTGAGCAGCTTTGGGAAAGTAAACAGAAACGGAATGAATTGAATTGCAAAGCAGGGAAAGAATGTGTTTCCAGAAAGAACTGCCTTTAGATAGGCAAGATAGATACGGCTTGAGAAGCGTCTTCGTGTTTAGCAAGTTCGGTAGCACACTGTGCGCAGAACAGGTTGCAGCACCTTGAAGTGAAGTTGACATGAAGGCTGCAACCTTAGAGCTTGATTCTAAATAAGAGTTTCTTGACTAGGTTCTAAAGAAATCCTTTCCAATGCCTAACTGTAACAACTGGAGTAGTCAGTAAATCTGAATCCTGATGTGTAACAACAAAAGTCTTCGTGGATATTCTGGTTTGGGTAACTAAAAGTGAGTTCCTGAACTTGGTTCTATTTTGTAGATTTGGACTTTAGCATTGGTGCATCTCATCCAGCTGATATCTCAAAGCTGACCCATTTAGAAAAACAAGTCAAAGCTTACCTGTTAGAAGCATGGCGTCCAATGAGTAATCGGAACACATTAGCTATGTAGAAAAGCCCGTAACTAGAGCCAAATCTTAAAGCAAATCTCATTACCCTCCCTTTAAAATCATTCAGTAAACATTTCATTTTCCCTTTTTGTTTGTCTGTTGGTTGGTTCTTGGTTGGTTGGTTGTTTGGTTGTTTTTTTCTAGATGGGGTTTCTCTGTGTAGTCTTGGCTGTCCTGGAACTCTGTAGACCAGGCTAGCCTCTAACTCAGAGATCTGCCTGCCTCTGCCTAGCGAGTATTGGGATTAAAGGTGTGTAGCATCACCGCCTGGCTTCATTTTTCTAACCTAAAGACAAAATTTCTTCTAAATTTCCCAAATTGCGTTTTCATTTTAACTTTATTCCAATCTTTTTTTTTTTAACTTTCTTTGGTCCTTATGCATTTTTTTTTCGTTGTTGTTTTTGTCTAACTTCCAACTATTGTTTCCCTGCCATGTTTGTGTATTATTTTTTAGCTTAATCCCATAATGGCTTAAGAGCATATCTTATGACATCTGTTCTTTTAATTTCGCTAAGGTGTGTTTTACGAACCGCACTACAGTATACCCTGAGAAGACTGCAATCTGGTGTTGCTAAACGTATTCTACAAATGCCAACTTTATGCTGTAAAAGGATGGCTAGAATGACTATTATTTTCCAGAAAGAGTAGAGATCTCAACCACTGGTGAGGATGTAGAGAAGAGCCAACTCTCTGAGCCTATTGGTGAATGGGATTGTAATTTATAGCCACTATAGAAAATAGCATGGAGGTAACTAAAATAAACAAATAAATAAATAAATGTAGGAGAAAAAACATGGAAATAACTGTCAGTGGACAATTGAAATATGGCATACATATGCGATAAAATATTGTTCTGACTTGTTAAAGGCTTATCTTATTACTCATGACACCATGAATAAACGTGAAGGACATTACAGTAGATGAAATAAGCTAGACAGAAACAGATAATGCAGTAGACTCTCATTTCAATGTAGACTCTTAAAATCTGAATTTAGAAGCAGAAGATAGAATGATGGTTACAAGAGGGTATGCAGTTCCAGATGGATAATTTGGATTAATGAATTCTGATCATAGTTTAAATAATACGGTAACTACATTGAAAAGCACTGCATTAGATACTTGAAATTGCCAGAGATAGAAGATCTCATTATTCTCAAATAGATTAATTGACTAGGGGGGAGGAGGAAACAAATATTTTTAGAGAAATGTCCTATTTCTTTGAAGTTGCCACTCTCATGTGTGAGTGTGCCCTTGTTCTTAGTAAACTCTTATCTTTGTATATCCACGAGGTCAGCAGTTAAGTCACTGCTGCTCCTTGCATTGGTGACAGGTATCTCCCTTCAGCTTTTTTGTGCTTCTATTATTTTCTGCCACCTTGCTTTGCATTTGTTTTACTGTTTTATTTTAAGGCTCTTGAGGAGGAGGTTTAAAAGTGCAGAGTTAATACGTTTCACTTTTCCTGATGTGGGCATTCAATGCAGCAAATGTAGCTCTCGGCACTGCTCTAGCATTATCCCACGAGTTTCTGTGTGTTGTACTCATTACCATTAACTTCCGTGCATCCTTTAATTTCCCTGTTAAATTTCTGTCCCATTTTTAGGTTATTTAGATATATATTGTTTAGTTTCCAGGTGTTTGTTTTCCTGTTACCATATAGAACCTAGAGTGATGGGACTGGAAATACATTCTAATGGTAAAGAGCACTGGCTGCTCTTCCAGAGAACTCCAGTTCAATTCCCAGCACCTACAGGCAGCTCACAATCATCCATAAGTCCAGTCCCAGGGAATCTGCTAGCCTCCACAGCCATTGCATGTATACATGTGGTTCACATACATGCTGGCAAAGCACCCAAATTCATAACATAAAAATAAAGGAAAAAACTAAAAAATAAATAAAAGCTAGAGTGACATTAATTAGTTAAATAATTAGATAATTAATTAAATAGAGTAAATGCGAGTAACATTTCTGCTACTAACGTCTGGTTTGATTCCATTTTTAATAGAGAACAAACTATACATGGATTTAATTCTTTTGAATTTCTGGAAGTTTGTTTTGTGGCCCAGGATATTCTTTACCATGGTATATGTTCTGAGGGCATTTGAAAATCATGTGTGTCTTACTGCTGTGTGTATCTACCCGTGAATATTAGGTATATGCTGGTGTTCAGTAATGTTGAGTTATTCTGTACCGTTGTGTTGTTTTGTCTAGTTGGGAGTATTAATTGTCTTTCATTATAACAAAAAAATACTCTCTCTGAGATAATTTTAACTTATTTAAATTAAATCAGCTGTAACAAAGAGGAAACAACAGTGACATCACCAGGCTGTGTTTGCTTATTCACAAAAACCTCTTGGTCCACAGGGTTAACCATGCTGAATATTTTATTCCCTCAGTGTTATTCAGAATTAAAGCCTATTGGAATACAAGCTAATTTCCTCAAGAACAACAAAGTAAAATAAGCTATTGTTTTTCTGAAAGGGCCTTGCTAA
Source organism: Cricetomys ansorgei (assembly GCA_026225945.1). Taxonomy (NCBI): domain Eukaryota; kingdom Metazoa; phylum Chordata; class Mammalia; order Rodentia; family Nesomyidae; genus Cricetomys; species Cricetomys ansorgei. The sequence continues at coordinate 15,360,342 of JAMJFZ010001131.1, forward strand.
ATTAAGTAATGCAATTAACCAGAAAGTAAAGGCAAACAATCTCCTCTCAAAAAGGTAGAATATACTTAAGTTTTTCATACTTTGTTTTATTTAATCTATAAAACAAGCTAAACCTGCCTCTTTTTTTTTTTTTTTTAAAGAATGATTTAAGGATGTTATCAGTAGCTGAACAAAGGTTGAGGAATCCGGTTTACCTCTCTGGATTCATGAAAAACTTGTAGCAACAGGCAGTTATTTTCAGTGGACTATTTACAAAATATCTGAGTATTGCATAATATGTTGTACAAAATCAACTAGATATAAATCATATAAAAATTTCACAGATAAGAATGCCTTTTCTTGGCCACGGCTTGTCCTAGGAATTTTTACCCTTAAATATCATCATAATTGATTCTCCTTGGAACTCATGTGATTTTTCTCATTGTTTTGGAGTTGAAGAAGTTAGTATTCAGAGAGTTAAATATTTTCCCAAGGTTGCACAGCAGAAGACAAGACTAAAACTTAACCTGTATCCTCTGTGCAGTACAAGTCAGGAGCGTTTCATCTGCATCGCGTTCAGCACTCTTGAAGTAATAGATGGGTATCTGGGTAATATCAGGGCTGTATGCGACTATGTAGCAGCATCTCTTGCCCTTTTCCCACTAAATAATTATTTCATGGCTATGGTTTTGACAATTAAAAATGTCTTTGGACACTGAAAAAATGATCTTTAGGGGAGCGAACTACTCCAAGTCAAGAAGTTCTTGTTGAGTACTTTGTTGAGCTGACAAAGTGGTTCCATGGGTAAAGGACTTGCTATGTGTGCTCACAGACCTAAGTTTGAGTTCACAGAGCCTACACAAGGCCAGATAAAGTACTTACCAGTCCTCCTTCGACAGTTTGTAAAGCAGAGAATCAGAAAACAGCTGGCCTGTCTTATACAGAGGTGAATGACAAAGGGACCCTGTCTCAAACAAGGTGGAAATTAAGGACAGGCATTTGACCTCCACACATAGACCATGACATCCATACAAATGAACACACACTATACATGCATGCATGTCATACATGCATACATATACACCAGGCATGCACTCACACAAACATTTAAACAAAAGAACTACTAGCATATATTACCTTACCTCTTAGTGGTAAACCCATACCATTTATTAAGCAATCACTGCAAGTATAAATGAAGCATAAACTGAAGAGTTAAGTGCTTGTTGTAGGGCCGTGAGTGAAATGTTCTCCTTAGGGTTTGAATAATACACTATGGAGAAGAGAGAGGACATGAGAAAACTAGCAAATGGACAAGTACCTCAGCTGAACCCGTATGCACCATTACAATTGAGTTTTGACAAGCAGGTAAGCAGACAAGTTGAAGAGAACATATACCACATGAAAGTGCATGTTGTTATATGGTCATGGGCCTGTTAGCACTCAGATGTTTTAAGCTGAAGCAGTACAGAGTCAGTGCCCAGAAAAATCATAGGGCTGTAGAGAGGAGACATCTAGGAAATACCTAAGCAGAGAAAAAGCACTCCAAAAAAAGAAGTCTAAGCTAGGTGTAGTAGCATATGACTATAATCCCAGCCTGAGATGACTGCAAGTTCAAGGACAACCTGGACTGTATAGCAAGTTCTAGACCAGCCTAAAACGCAGCAAGATTCTGTGTCAAAAAAACGAAGTCTATTGCATGGCACTTATTGGAGAAGTGCACACTGAATGATGTTTTCTACCTTGATCCTCCACGGTATTTAATGTAGTAATCAGGATATAACTCAAAGTCTTACGAATTTTAATTTAGTGAAATTTAAACGTGAAATAGTACTGCATTACTCTTCTAATTGCTATGACAAAACACTTGACAGGAGCCACGAAGGAGAAGGATTTATTGAATAGACTTAGGGCTACTCAAGTACAAGAATAAGTGACAGTTGAGTGTTCAGCCCTAACATCATCCCTTTCTAAGTTCAGAGAGCGTTACAGAAGAGGAAGTAGAAAGAATGCAAAGACCAACAAATAGGAAGGAGGGCGGTAATATACTGTATTGCCAGGTGCCAAATTCTGAACAATACACAGCCATTATAACAACCTCTCAACACCTGCAGATGCCTACACTGGATCTGGACAGGAATGGGCGGTGGCCACTCACCTCTGAACTATTTCCTACTGGCAGATTCAGAGAAGGGAAGAGTCTTTGTCTTCAGTTGTGAACCCACAGGTGACCCCACCAGGTGGTCCTGATTAAACTAAGTGGATCACAAAACCAAACCAAAATCAAAGTCTTGTGTCTGGGAAAGGGACAGGCAGGAGAAAATGAGGTTGATAAGGGTAAGAGGAAGATAAGAGGTGTGGGAGAGAGTAACCAGAGTGTATTCTATGCTTGTATGAAATTGTCCAAGAACAATTTAAAAAGAAACCATAAAATTTGACGAGTTTCAAGGTTTGTCTGGGGAAGCAGTATTTAGCTGAAACTTCTCTGATGAGTAGGAGTTTGTTATGCAGATTCCTAGGGCTAGAATAGATTTCTGTTTAAGAAACTGGCTCAAGGTTGAAGTAGAAAGACCAGGTAAAGAAGAGCTATGTAGATGTGGGGCGAGTACAGAGGAGTGATTGTTCAAAGGGGAGTGGGGTGAGGGAAGACTGGTTCAAATGCAGGCTCTGCTAGAGGGATGGGATTGACTAAATTACCTGCCTCTCTTTGCTTCACTTTCTTCATGCATAAAGCAAAGATAGTAAATAGGGCTATTCATGAAGGTTGTTTGCAAGCTTAGTGAGTTAAGATACAAAATGTTCTTTTTAGAGATTTTGCCATTGCAGAATATCACTTGAAAGTGATCACTGAAGCTACTGCTTCTGCTTGATAGCGTTCCTGATGGAAGATGAGTGTTTGTTAGGCAATTTGAATACCTTTTTGAGCTAAGATGTAAAGAGTCCAATCACATCTCCATCTGTACGTCATTCTAATTTCACACGGGATAACCAACTGAACAGAGTTTATCAACCGTCTCTATTGTTAGGGATTAATTTAAATCCTGAAATGATTTCTTTTGATATGGCAACTGTCTTTGTTTCTATACGATACCTACCTCACAATGAGAACACTATAAAAGTTTATCTGTAACTTTGAAAAGAATAAAATTATAATCACTTGCATCTGAACAGTTTTCGATGAAGCATCAGACCAGTGTTAGACTGGTACTGAAATTCTCAGACTACCTTTTTTAAGCGGCTTTAAGAATCATATTGCTTTCATTCATATTATCAATTTGTGTCATATGTCTCAGTGGTTGTACTTCCAACACTTCAATCGACATTTCCTTTGTATGCATATACCAGAATGATTTTATTTAATAAAAAAAGAACATCTCCTATGTGGATTTTAAATTTCCCTTATTAAATATTTATATTTTCAAAATGTCTTTATTTAATTGAGTGAGGTGCTTGGTGCCATTTCAAAATAACCTCAGGTGGTGGGTGTAATGACATATCAAAGATCTGACCTTTAGCATTTTAGGATTCTATTTGTCTGCATTTTCTTCTGCATTCATTTAATCTTAATTTATATGCTCTTTCACCATATCACTTAATGAGTAGATGTATTTATCATAAGATTCATTAACCATAAAAATATAGCTATGAATACATATATGACGAATGATTGTACCTTCATTCATATTTCCACTATGGCAAGTAGAAGAGTCTGCATATAAGGCTGATGGGTATTTGCACAGACCTCATTCATTCTCATTAAGTGCTTCGATAGGCCCTGGATCTCCTCAACTGATGTCCATTCTCTTCTCACATCTTTGCAGTCAGCTTATTATACTTTTTATTTATCTAGTGATACTTTATTTTATAGTTCTGTGGTATCCCTTTAAAAGAAAATTGAATGTAATATTTACACTGACATAATTAAATTAACATTTTACAGCATCTTTCTGTGTGCTTTGATAGCATAGATAATCAGTTGTCTGCGTAGCTTTCGGCCTAGTAGCAGAGTTACAGAACAATGATCAATTATAATAATATGATAGAAAAACTATTTACATTTGCTTATTTAAGTATTTCTATATTGATTTCTACAAGTGGGGATTCCAAATGAAATTTTTTTTATTAAACAAATCATTGGACTGTCGGCCTACATCATTTATATTTGTGTTTTTATATTTTCTCAGTTTACACAAATCATTGTCTCAAGAAGAAAACCTGAAGGATCAGTTTAACCATGCCCTTAGTACCTATGAAGAAGCCTTAAAAAACAGAGAAAGTGTTGTTTCCATCACTCAACAACAGAATGAAGAACTGGCCATCCAACTCCAGCAGGCTCTGAGGGAGCAAGCAAACACAGAATTACAGCTTCAATGTGCTGTAGAGGCCTCCCAAGCAGCCAATGAAAAAGTTCAGAAGTAAGTAAATGAGTTCACTGATTTTAAAAGCATGAAACATTTTTTTAAAAGCCACTTTCCTTAAAAACTAAGCAATATGTGTGTGTGTGTGTGTGTGTGTGTGTGTGTGTGTGTGTGTGTGTACACATATATACTTGTTCATATTACTTTTTAATACTTTAAGGAAAAAAGTAAATAAAATGAACTCTTTAATTTACATATGACATCCTTTTTGATATCAAAAATTTTTTTCTTGGGATTTGTTACAATAATAAGGGACAAACTGTATACAGTAAATGACTTTGACCTGTTCGTGGAGACTATGGAGCTTCAATCATCCCACACTCTCATACTGAGAAGCAGTGTTATTTGCAAAGGGGAGAGACAGTCAGGTTCCCACCAGCTGTACTCACTGAGCCTCACTGTCATACTCCTGGAGCTGAAATCTCCTGTGACCGTGTTCGCTGAGGCCTCTAAATGCACTGAACCCAGTACAGAGAAATTAATTTTCTTGTGTTGTTCTTTACAAGTATTCGGTGCAGCTTTCAGAGTTGCATAATTATATTTGTTTATTTTGATAATCTTTGCATTTTTATTAAAATTTAAACAAAGCTGCATAATCATTCAGTCCTTACAACAGTGTGCAGAATGTTAACAGTTTCCCGGAAAAGAAGTCCATTATTAATTTATGGAACTTGAACATTGTAGCAGCACTTTCTGGGGAAGCTTTATGGGAACTTCTTGTGTACAGTTAACCGCATCACATCATCATGCACAAATCTCGTCATCTCTGCTTGCCTACACAGTTTCTTTCCTTTATCTTCTGTTGTTGCTTGTTTGTCCGTTTGTATTTCCACATTAAGTTGTATGCCCAAGGATTGTTACTACCTTTTACTTCCTTGTTGAAATAAGTCATCTTAGCCATTATTCCAACATGGCTGCAACTTTATTTAAATTGCTAGCCCAAACTCAGGTAAATCTGGGCAAAGCCATTTTGAGATGGTTTGGGAGTTGCACACTTTAATCTTTACTACCAGTGTGCCCTGAAGCTTTTGTTTAAGTCCTGTGCATTATTATCTTTTTAAAGACTAGGTCCGAATCAATCAGAAACTATATATCCAGTCATTCTTGATGTGCTTTAACAAGCTAAGAATGCCACAATACATATATCACATATAGAGAGAGGTGTGTGTATTTTGTTGTAAATCATAACCAATAACTTGGACAATTATGATATCATTTACTTTTATTTGTACAGTTGACAAATAATTATACATTTTAAAGATTTTTTAATGTGTAAGTACTTCATTGCTATATAACTAAAATTCCCTAAAACTATGATTCCTCAGACCAATTAGGTTTCAAAAAATGTTGGAAATGTCAAGTTTTTTTTTTAAAGAAGTCTTACCAGCTAGCATTATCATGTTTTAAAAGAAAGAACTTTAGCACACCAGAAAGTGGAAAAGTCATCATCTCAGATAATGTCTTAAACTGGGTAGTCTTAACTACTGGACAAACTTAGGTCATTTTTATTTTGGGAATTTAACCACAAACAAAATCTTTTTAATGGAATACTACCAATCAGGGGATCATTTTAAGTAGCATGTTATTTCTAAGAGCAAAATGTTGAAACTGTTTCTCAACTCTTTCATCCTGATTTCCAATAATACCTAAGTGAAGTATTAGTAGGCTTTCTTTTACATATTCTATTTATTAGCCACAAATTAGGCAATGTGTATCTTCATCACTGTTAGATGAACATTAGTCTGTACATTCTAGGGGATTTTAGGAAGATTGTCCTCTGAAAAGACGGTAAATAAAATTATGTAGGATGGGCTTAGTATGCTCTATACAGTCTAGTTTTTCCTCATAGTAAATTCTATGAAAACATGTAAATACTTTATGCAATATAAGATTTGACTGAAAGAAGTCTCTTCTACCTTTTATCTTGAATAGATGATCAATAATCCTTGAAAACTAAATTTTTTGACTAGCTGATCAATAACCCTCTAATTTTCAATACCCGTATATGTTCATTACATTGTTGGTAACCAGCTGAAATGGTTCTCTTTAATATTAAAAGTAATCCTCGAATTCCAAAGTCCATGGCACATATTAACACATATTCTTATCATACAACTGATTTAAAATCATGATACAAACAAATATGTGCATATATTATTAGCAATATAACATGGTGATTTCAAAACTTAGGATTTGGGTTAAAAATCTGTGGGTATGTACTTGGAGTTTATTTTGCAACTTTATGCTGATATTCACAGTGACATGTCTTCATCAGCAGTGTTTTAGGAACTAGGTGAAATATACAAAGCTGTTAAACAATGCGTGTTACATATACTCTCTCCTCTTGTTATCTCGCTCTATGCTGTACTTTCTGTCTCATTCCTCAGAAGAGCTCTGCCTTTTCAAGACTAAATGCCTTTGCAAATGTTGATCTCTCTCCTTAGAGCCTTTTGCCCTCCCTGCCAGCCTCCTAGAAAACATTGTTCTTCCTAGAGAGTTTGTGCGGCATTGAGCATAGAAAAAAAAATTGGTCTAGTGGTGAAGTCAAATAGTTCTGGATTTCCCTGTTTTCCTACTAATTGCCTAGGAGATTTGAGGCACATTACTTACCCCATAAGGAAAAGTTTGTAGATCAGGTTCGATAATAATACTGGATTCGCAAACCACCTTCTTATAAAGAAGAAATTGTATACCATATAAATGCCTAGTGTAGTGCCAGAACTATTAGAAGTATTCTAAAACATTATATTATTAATAACATCATATTTGTCAATATAAGACCAATTCAACTGCTTCTTCTTGGCAAAGTTGTCTTTAACTTCCTAGAAAGTAAAATCTCTCTATCTCTTCCAGTCAAAAATATGCCCAAATATAGCTATCAGGCTTCAAATTTATGCTTTTGTGTCTTTCCTAATAGACTATATATCACTTGGACATGCAAGTCCTTAGGACATATAAGCCGTAAAACTCTACATGATATATCTTACCTATTGAGTGCCAAACAAATGCTGGGGAAACTTGTGTTTAAAACCTTAGGAATACATAAATACTGAGATATGGCTATATGGTCAATAATATTATTTTAAGACTTATTAAGATTAGTAAATGCTACTTTTACAAATGCAGTCAATTCTTAGAATATTTGAAGAACTTGAACTCTCTTTATCTTTAATACCATAGCATTCCTGCCTGATGTCATTGGACAGGGATGATATAACTCCATTTCCTTTTCCTCATACTTCCCTGCCTATTTCTACACCACCTCTTTTGGGGCGTGTATCTTCTTCAAACATAAATAATGGTTTATTTAAAGATCGGCTCTATGAAATTCACCAGAAACACATCCATTTCTATAACCTACTCAGATAGCCTCCAGATCACGTGTCAGTGCTCACCTCCCCCATGAGATCCTCTCGCACACCCCAGGATTTGTACCCTCTCTGGCCAATCAGATCTTCCCCATTCCCCTTGGTTCCCTATTTCGGTTTATGGACATCAGCAGTCTCAGCACTTTCTCTATTCTTCCGCTCCTTTTACTCTTGGCATTCCTCTTGGCACCAGTGTCCACTACTGCCTAAATGTCTCCCCTTTGCCTCTAGCCAGCCATCACTAATTAATCACTGCTTCAGCTCCTCATTATTCTTTGATCCAGAACATGGCAATAATCATAAAACCAGCCTTCCTGCCTTGAGTACTGTAAATTTGCCTTCCTTTCTGACATCACAATGAAGTACTCTAAAACATAAATAAAATAATCGTATTTTCCTATGAAGGATTTCTCAGGTACCCTTCATTCCCTACAAGCTAAAGCATAAACAACTTAGCATGATGTCTGAAGCCAAATGAAGGCCTTCCCTCATTGTTCTAATGTCATTTCCTCCTATGACCACACATTTCACACATGCTTCTGAAAGCTTTCTAAAATAAAAACGCATGCCTTTTGCTTCATTGTGCCAAAGTTTTGTTACTCTCTAAAGTACAGCCTAGATATTAAAACCCCTGTGGTAAATCCTATGGTGTTTTTAAAGTTTGTCTTTTGGGCTGGAGAGAGGGCTCAGCGGTTAAGAGCATTTGTTCCTGCAGAGGACCTAGGTTCATTTCCCAGCACTCACAAAGCTGCTCTCAATCACCTATAACTCTAGCTCCAGGTCCACCGCCCCCTTCTGACCTCTGGTGCATCAGGCACACACATGGTACACAGACATACATGCAGGCAAAGCACTCACATGCATAAAATATATAAATCTTTTAAAAGTTTTTTCTTTTTCATCATTAGTCTCATTATTCTTAGTCTGTGCCTTTGCTAGCAGCCTTTAGTCACTTCAGAGCTATAATTTTGAATGGTTGTTTTACTCTACTCTACTCCATAAAGTTTCCCAAGACACAGGTACCATCTTCATCTCCAAAATCTCACCCCGATGCTGTCTGCACAGTAGGCATTCTATAACACCTACTAAAAAAAGAGCGTAACAGTTGATTAGAGAGAACAATGAAATAAAGTAAACACTGGCCAGGTCAGGAGCATATGGGGTAGTTTGACATGTACTCTGATCGATTTTAGGCCCTAGATGAAATCTTCTCCCAGCCCAGTGTGTTTCTAGAGAAGAAGGGCCTTCATTGTTGATCCTGCCCACTCTCTGGCAGCACACATCTTCAATCACTCCCCAGGGATCTGGGATCTGATGACCAGATTATGATTCTTGTGCTAACCAACCACTTCTATCAAGTTTAATTACAATTAAGACCTACTATCTTCAAGAATAGTGAGGAGAGATCATATAATATTGCTAGTTATAATTTCAATTTTATATTTAATTTCTTTCTTTTATAAAAAACTGTATCTAATATTTTCTGAAAATTTTAAAGTTTAAAAGTATTTCTGGAAAGAAAAGTTGTATGGAATTGCTATGCTTAATATGACATAAATATTTATAAACGTCAATGAATGCTAGACCCCATTGTCCAAAGATAGTTCTTAGCCTATTGTCATAAAATCTACAGTTTCAAAGGCAGGTGGGTACCTTAGTCATTAAGAACATTTGCTGCTCTTCCATAGAGCCTGAGTAAGGATCCCAGCACTCATGTTGGGCAGCTTACAACCGCCTGTAACTCTAGCTCCATGAGATCTGACACCCTCTTCTGAACTTTGCAGGTACCTCAACAGGTGAGGCATACACACAGATACACACACAAACAAATAAATAAGCATAATTTTAATCTAAAATTTCAGTAATGAAAAGCCATTTCTTTGGGTGAAGCCTGCTTTGTTTCTTTGAATTTTTGCTAGCTATATGTACTTCTATTTTAACATATGTGTAGATCTGAGGAATACCACATCATAATTTAGCCTTTAGATTGTTTCTGATAGGTATGTTGTATAGCGAGGAGCTGTGTAAATGTAAAGGGAACTAAACAGTAGGTTAAGAGCACAGAAACTTTGTAATAAAAACATCTTTTAATAGTTTTTCTAAGAACCACCTCTAATCTCCTTTTACTAAAGAAAAAATAGGCATGGCATTCTAGTAAATGATTCTTTTCTCATCGTGAGGATTTAAGACTCAGATATGCTGTATATAATATTTTATTTTCCATCTGTAGACTTATGCCTTCTGTAGCCCAAAGCAAAATTTCAAAAGATTTTTTAAAAACAAACTTTGCCCTACTTAGCCTGCCTAAGCTTTATGTACTTAAGTAGAAGGGACGATAACCATAATAATAAGGTGAAACAGTTTCCAAAAGATCTGAATTCTTATATTCAAATGATTTTTGTTAGATATCATCTGTCCTGTAAGCCAGATTTACAGCAATATGACTCAGAGTCCCGCATGGGCTGTAACTATGTGATGAATAAATCAGACAAACGGACTTAAGAATTTTATTAAACATTTAAACATATTTTTAAGAAAAGCTATCTCAGCTCTTCAGAACTTTTTATTCATCTTTTTAAAAAATGAATCAATTGCTTAAAAATTACATGACTTCTTTCTATTTAGATTTTATAGGGTTATCAAAATATCAAAGATCAGGATAAAATACTTCAGTTAGTAGATTTTCAAAGTTGTCTTTGAAAACCGCATACTGCCTTTTTTTTTTTTTTTGAGTGATATTGACAGGAAAAAGGAAAGAAAACATGTAAAGCTAACAAAGTCTTTCCTGCCTCTTAGCCAAATAACCGAATTCTATGAAGAAGTTGACGTTACAAAGAAATTGTGAATTCTCAGCCTGGTTTCCCTGCTGATGCCTAAGAGCTGTCTGCAGTTCCCTTCAAAGTGTCAGGGGAGTCACCATAGTGTCACACAAGGGTTCTTAGCATAGAGCAAACATGCTTTCCACAAACTCGGCTGCTTAATCTGTTTGCAGGTTGAATTATAAAACTGGATAGATAGCTCTGGTGCTGGGAAGAGGAGCTGAGCATTTCCACAGTTGCTTGACTTAAAACAGAAATGAAAAATAGCCTGCTATTTTCATCAGAAGACTTCACTAGATGTTTTATTTTGGCTGCTTGCTCCAGCAGAATATGATTTTGACCATAAGGAAAATTAGTTATGCAAAAATATTCTTAAGTAGCTTGATGAAAAGTGAACAGTCTCTTTGAACATTTTTTAATTACATGGTCTCTTCAGTGCAGTGTTTCCTCATCAACTTTGCCTGTGATGTTTTCCTTATAAATTCTTGGTGGGACTATATTAATTCCATGGCAGCATTAGACATGTAGTAATATTGTGAATGTTTATGAATTGAATGGAAGAATAAATTTTACAAACTCTTAACTCACCATCCAGTGTAAATCACATGTAAATTGATCTTTAAAGTTGCCTTTGGTGCTCTAATATTGATAATAAACTAGAAGACGCTAATCTTAAAGTAGCTCTTCAAATGTTTTTAGTGTTTGAGACTAAGACTTTTCTGGAGAGATACAGCTCTCAACATAGTCTTTTCAAATGCTCGCCCAGATCAGCACCTTCTAAGTCTGTATCTCATTAGATACAACTTTACTGTCATTTGCATGTGGAAGATGGTCTCAGATGACTCCTAAGTCACTGTAAGGTGCTTAGCATCCAAATGTGCTGTTTCTGTTAGACACATGGTGCGGTTTGGTACAATGTGATATTCTGGATTTGTGAGTTAAAAACTTGCTTTTTTTTTTTTCAATTATCTGAGTACATATTTAACTTACCAAACACATAAATCTTGGTCTCTGTAAAACAAGTATATATTTTATTAAAATTATCAATTCCAGCATATATTTATCTAGTGGAGCACCTGTCTTACTCAAGTACCTAAAGTAATTTTCTTTAGATCTACTTTCCTTGTGTAAGAAAGCTATACACTTTTCTACAGATGTTTAATTGCATTCATTTATTTTTTAAAGCTAAAGAATCTGGGCCACAGCTTAACCTTTAGAGAATTACTCACTTTAACATGAAGAAGAAACATAATTTTAATTCTCTGGCTCTCTCCTTTATACGATGCAAGGATTAATGTGGGCTTACTAGGATTGGCGCCTAACCCAGAATTAGAGTCCAGTGGAATAGAAAGTAAGAAAGGAGCTCACTGAATCCAAGACTCTATGCTGTCCCGCCTAAGACAGACCCATAATCAGAAAAAATAAAAACAGGAGGGAAAGCAGGAACTAATAAGTTAAATTAATAGCACTACTTCTGACATTTCATCTGCTTCTTCATTTCAGAAGCTGTATTCCAGTGGTATGCAGAAATGTGCTAGAGTTGAGCTAATATACATTTCCGCATACTAAAATAGATAAACATGTTTCAGGACAGCACAATAGAAGGGAACAAAAGAAAAAAGATCAAAAGACTGAAAGATGAGAGATCCACATGCATGCATTTGTGTTTTGTTTTGTTTCATTAATCCTAGTACCACAGTGATTTAAAAAGCCAAAGACAAGACTTATCACCTAAGGCAATTACAGAATCTACTTAAATAATCATGTACATTTTGACTAGAAAATTGATAGACAGAAAAATACAACAGTAGTTTTTATATCTAGGATCAAATGTGACTTTCACATTAACGTGTGCGTGTGAATGTAACTTCTACCTAGCATCATTGTCCTTAATTCTGTTCTCAGACGCAGTCAAAACTCTTCTACTAATTAACTTTAAATGTGTAGTTCCATAAAATTAAAAATCTTACTTGAGCATGGTCTAATAGCTGGAAGAAATAATATGTATAAAGTGTTTTTAATTTTCTAGGAAAAGATTGTTAATGAAATTAATCACTGGTAAAGGGAGATGAAGCTATTGTAGAAATTAGATTTTTATTTTTCATCATTCCTGTTTGAATGGTGCTTTATTATATTTAATGTGCTTGGTATAATGGATCATTATATGTATATTTTCTGTAACTCTCAGATCTTCCCCTTTGCTTTAAACACATAAATTGGATATATTGTATGATATTAGCATAGAGAATTTATGTAACTTTGCACAAGTCAAAGTTTAGTTTGCCTATAATAAAGCCTCATTGAAAATCTGATATACCTAAGCAGTCATTTAAAATTTCCACATGAACTCAGTTGAACCCATGGGTAAGTAGGAATATAAATTTCATTTGAATTTGAAGATTCTGTAATTGACTAATGCTTCCTTCTGGGACAGAGATATTCTCAATAAATCCATAGAAAGAAAAAAGTCTTTGCTTGCTTCAATGTAACTTTAATAGTGAAATCATGAACATGTTATATGCCTAAACTTCATTCTTGATCCTGTACATTCAAAAGAAAAAAATATCTAATGGTACTATGTACAGGAACAGCTGAATTATATTTTTTCTTACTTACATTGTTGTATATTCTTAACCAGTAAGCCATTTCTTCAGTCCCAATTGTTACATATTCTTAAACTCAACAGAGGCAGATTTTCCCAGCTGTTCATAACCTAAGTAAAGTATAATGAAGAAATTTTTATATTACTTTATAAAACGTTTCTCTGTAACAGTTGGTGAGAAGTAAAATTTAAGATTCAAAAAATAGTACAGTAAATGATATTTTAGAACTTAATAACTTTAATTTTAAGGGTTTTTGGTAGTTACACAAACTAGTCCTAGTTCATAGAACATTGTGATATTTTACTTTTTCCTTTGAAGTATCCTGAGAACATGCATAAGCATATGTGATTTGTCTTTATATTATCATTTATAAAATGACTATAAAAAGACTAACAAATAGCCTTTAATATTTTTAAACATTTTCCTTAAGCTAATCTGTCTTCTAAGCTGAGTTATGTGTTTTCACATCCGCCTTCCAAGTTCTCTACTCCTGACTGTCAGAAGGCCTAATCTTTCCCAGAGTGATGGGAGAGGCGCAGTTCAAGAACAAGAATGAATCTCTGTGTAATCACACCACAATGTGAGGTGACCCTCAGACAGAGAACTGACCAGATACACATATGGGTTTTAGGAAGACTTTCTGGTGCTCTTTTTTAACACAGCTGTGAGAAGAATGTGGCTAAGACCCAATACTCATTCTTGAGTAGAACTGGCAAAGGAAACCATGAGGAGAAGAGAATTTAACACATGGGCATAAGAGAGTACGGCTTCATTGATGCGATCTGAGGGGAATGCCTAATGACTGCAAGAATCAAACTTGGCAATGAAAACACAAAGCTCTTTTCATTGAGAGAGGTTCAAAGGCAGACTCTAAAGCTGCAGATGGTCACCTCCAGCCTTGGCTATTCAGTGTGCGGTTTTATAAAATGGCACTTTGGTGAATACTAATAGATCAAAACAAAGATTTAATAACGTAAAGATGTGGTGTTAAGTTTTAGATGAGTATACAGGTCAGTGTCTCAAAAAAAAAAAAAAACATAAAAGGAGCATCTATTATATGTGGGTCGAATGTCTTTATTTTTCAAGATCAAAAATAAATGTCATCTTTAACATACAGATTGTACTTTCTGCTGAATAGTGTACATTATGAAAATGAGACAAAATTGGGGCTTATATTTGTGCTCATTGGTCTCATGACTTTTGTTTAAAGATTCAATTTCAATGCTGATTACTGTCCTCTGTTAATATTTTTATGGAGCTCACTTGGTAGATAAATATGTTGCCATTTGACAGGGCTGAATCAGTATTATTAAAGCAGTAGGTCAAACATTTTTGTACGTGAATAGAACTTTTTCTTACCTTTTTGGGGAATATAAAAGAGATGATATTTAATGCATAAGAAGCCTTTGAATACTGACCCAGACTTGAAATTATATTTTTGCTTGACATATATAAAAATTGAGCATTTTTATATAACAAAGGATAATCTATCATATTTAACTTGTTGCTTGTATTTATGTAATAGAATCTCACTTTAAATTAAAATGTGACCTATATTTTTTCATGGGTAACTTACTAGATTTGCATAGTCCTATAAAGTTCTTAAATTAAACCCAAACAATTGAAGCTTTATCTGAAATAAAATGAAAATATAAAGCTAACTCAGTAATATTTTTCTTATTTCTGCTATTTGTGAAGTAAATATAACTGTCTATATCACTAAATCTTTTATGTAACAAGTTATGGGAATACGTGTGTTTCCTCTCAGTGTTCTCATATGGAAGATGGAACTAGTGGGTTGTTTGCGGTAGTTCAAAACATAGCCGTAAGGATCAGATATTCATATTCATAGAAGTTTAATAAAGACAACTGTGCTCTATAAATATAAGTCAGTAAATGGCTTATATTCAAAATTATAATTACATTTTTGGATCCAGAAATGATGATAAAATAATAATATTTTAGCTTTTTGAGGAGATTTTAAAGCATAAAAATTAGAAACTGAAAGTAAAACATTATATACATTTTTATACATTACTTGTGGGAATGCACAGTGGCAAACAGAATACCAAAAAAGGAGGAATTGGCAGTAAATAACATGTGCACTTACCTCTTGAGGAAAGTTACTGCCAGGGCTCTGTTCTGAATATATACCTCTATGAATACAAAATAACCAAAAAATTATTACTATTAGTAGCAAGAAAAACAACCCAAACAGTAGAGTAGCTAAATAAACTAAATAGTATATTCTCATTAGAGAATACAATGCAACTATTAAAAGAATAAGAAGGATGTCTATAAACTGAGCTAGAATAGTTTCCAGGACATATTGCTAACGTAACTAAATAAATTATTTACACTGGAATAAGAGGGACAGGAGGGATAACCAGAAACCAATGAAAATACTACCTCTAGTTTTAACTTTAGAACCATGTCAGTGTTTTCCATATTCAGAAACTAAATCACATTTGTAAGAAAAAAAAGAGTCAAACCTAACAATAAATACAAATAGCAATATACATATAACTATAAAATATATAATACCAAACTAATACAATCCTTGTAAAGAGAAAGTAGTTAGCTGAAGTATTTTTTATTCGTATTTTCTTAATGTGTATATGATGAAGGTGGGCACACATGTCATGCACACATTTGGAACAACTTTGCGAAGTCTCTTTCCTTCCACCTTTCTGTAGGTTTGAGATATCAAGCTCAGGCTCACTCAGCAAATACCTTCCCCCTCTGAGTCATCACACCCGCTCTGAAGAACTTCCGTATCATGCATCATACTCTGTATATCCTCGTGGGTGTATCTTCTAAGGACCAAAGTGAATGAAAAGAAATAAATTTTATAGTCTTGTTCATAGATGGTATCAACATTTTGAAACAATTTTTTTTTAATTTTGGATTGATTAAGTAAGCAATAAACATAATATTATTGTTAGAGGGCAAAGTTTGAACTGTAAAAAAAAATAAATGGCATTGGGAATAAGTACCTTAACATTAAATTTGAGCTAGAACTATCAATAAGAACTCATGATTTAAAATTATTTTTCTAAGCTCTATTCACTAAGGTCCTTTACAAACGTAGATGGATGTAGCTCGAATTTTAGTTTCTTATTAAATAAGAAATTAAATTATTTAATTAATTTAATTAAATTAAATAATAGTCTCCTATTAAAGGGAACTGAGACTATAATTGGTTCAGTGAAAGTATAAAGTGAGTGAGATTGTCATTTGTGCTTGAAGTCAAATTATGCTTCTCTTATATATCATGTCGTATTAAGAGGGACACGGGAACTAGCTTGATAGATTTGCTACAATCTTTGTTTGTGGAGAAGGAACTATAGTTACATATGTCGAACTTTTACATCTTAGAGCCTACAGAGACACTGAAAAAACAAAGATGGTAACTAAAAGGAGAAAGCCTTTTGTATAAATCCTATCAGTTATTAATTGTAGGCAAAATAACAGAAGCAGAAAAGACGACCAGTCAGGTAATTAGTGAAAAGAAGGTACTTTGGAACTTGGCGTGGTGGCCAGGTCTGCAGCCCCACTCTTTGGAAGGTTAGGGCAGGGGCACCCTGAGTTTAAGGCCACGAGGGCACCACAGTGAGACACTTACGCCCAGAAATGAAGCACATGGAAGTTTGGTGGTTTGGGTTTTGTTTCGGGTTATTTGTGTGGTTTTTGAGGTGCTGGGGGTGGAACCTATATGCTCAGACATTCAGTGCTCTGCCATTGAGCCTCATCCCTTGTCCAAGGAACTAACCCCCTCAACTCTCATCAAAATTCGTCTTTCAGAAGTACTCACTACAACGCAAAATTTCACCTTGGAAACCGTATCAATATTAGACTATCCGACATGCCCGAGCTACAGCCACGGGTCACAGGCAGCTTCATTAGGCTCATTCGGCTGGAAATGCAGCGCAAAAACAAACCCATAAAGCTTCATTTTATCACTAGGAGGGGCAATTTGCAGATTTGTTGGTGACTTTACTGTATGATTCTTGAAGATGAAATTGTAGATGATAATGTCATTTTGCAAAGTTGGAAGGTTAGATATGTCTAAGTTAAATTTTTGGTGTTTACTGTAAAGATTTAAATTAATTTTGTTTTTTTTTAAATATTTTATTAAAATGTCTTGATTAGCAAGAAATGTTTTATATCTCTTTACATCTTAAGCTGAGGTTACTGTCTCATTCACCTCACCATAGTTCTAACCCTAAGTATTGTATAAAAGATGAAGCAGCACAGCTGTTGGGAAATAGACTCCTAATTCACCTTTACTGATAAAAGTAAAATAAGCAGTAACTTACCTAATTACCCTAACGTACTGTGATTTCTATTGAATTATGAAATACAGTGGTATGAGTCTGATTGATCAAAGTGTTCTTCCCAGCCTTCAGAATCTGACAAGACATTTTTAATGCATGCTGTGCAGAAAACATAATATCTACATTCTGGTTGGTAGCTTTTGTTTGTCAACCTTTGCTTTATCTTCATTATAATCATCTTTCAGACTCTGTAAATCGGACAACGTATATATCAGTGCAAGGGTCCTAATTACATTCTAGACCCTAAATGTTCATTTCAATTTGGGATGTATGGTTTCATGAATCAAAGTTAAATCCGGCAGAGAAAATGTCTGTCACCATGCCAGCTTAATAAGTTGAATATTACTTTACTTTGTAGGCCGGTGGCTTAGTCTGAAATTTGAAGTTGTATTGATATATTATCTCTACTAGTCTCCCGAAGGATGTTGCTAGTCTTTTGAATTAAACTTGAATAAGGTTGATTTGTATTCCCTGTTAATCAAAATTTGAAATGTTGACATTAGAAAATTTCATTCAGTGCTAATTATATATGACTTTTATGAAAGTTAGGAAGGAAAGAATCCTACATTTTAAAGTTTGGTATCAGTCTAAAGCCCTGTGAAAACAATAGTGAGGAGCTTAATAAGCTATCTTAATAAGATACCTTAATAACACTAACCAGTTGCTCCAGCTTGCTGCATTTCACTTGACAGTATGAAAATCAGTGTTTTGCCTCCTCCATCATTAATTGAAACTTTTCTGGCTTTAAAATGATCAAAAACCTTAGCAGTATTTCGCCAACATTCCTCAGCCATCCCAACTCTTGAATCTCTTTAATAGCAGTGTATGAATCTCTAGGTAGTGTTTCAAACACCTCTTTTGCCTCCGCATAAGAGAAGAGGTTAATTTACATTGGTTGCTTTATAATATTTTAAATACAGTTGCTAATATTCATTAGATCTATGAAGTTGTCTTCTGTTGTGTAAGAAAAGCGAAAGTGTTGGATCTTACAATGGTGTATTATTTGGCTTAGGATGGAAATAAAGACAGTAGATGGACGTTTGGTTCTACTGCGAAGAAGCTGCTTCTGAAAGGGTGTATGAATTCTTAATGTTTGAGTTTTAAAATGAATTAACAGAGTTTTCTGCGTTCATTTGCTAGCGTATTTTACACGTAGCTTTTGTGGGTGCGTTAGCCCTTACCCAAAACATGCGAAAACAAAGTAAATGTGAATAATTTGACCTAATAATACAACTCACTGATTTAGTGAATCTTAAATTTATCCCCCTCATTAGCTTATACTCGGCATTAGTGTACTTTATGCTCCCTCTGAGTAAGTATCCAATGGTACATTAAGAATGAGAATCAGGGCCAGGAAGTGGTGGCACACACCTTTAATCCCAGCACCTGGGAGACAGAGGCAAGTGGGTCTCTGTGAGTTGGAGGCCAGCCTGTTCCAGTACAGCCATAGCTACAACAGAGGAAACCTGTATGGGAAAAAAAATTTTAATTAAAAAAAAAAAGAATAACCAGAGAGAGAGAGGAGGGGGGTGATATTAGGTGTTAGAGAGTTGACTCAGCAGTTAAGGGTACTTGCTCTTCCTGAGAACCTGAGCTCAGTACCCTGAACACTCTCGGTGACTCCCAGCCATCTATAACCGTAGGCCCTGGGCATCTGAGGCCTCCTTCTGACCTGCACAGCCACCAGCCATGCACATGGTGCACATACATACATGTAGCCAAAACACCCATAGATATAAAATAATAAAGGAAATAATTATTTTTAACAAATTAAAGATTGAGAGTTGAACATGTAACTGATAAAGGAAAAAATTACTCAAAACTCATGTGTTGGCTGGCTGTTTCTACTTCATAATAATAATCTACCTGAAGACCTGAGTCCTACACAGGCCCTCATCTTTACCCCAGTTTTACTTTTGCTTATTGCTATATACTCAGAAGTCTTCAAGCTGTTTGATTTTTAAAAAGAAAAAAATTAACATAACTTTATTCTTATACTTCAAAAACAGACCTCAGAACAGATGACATTGTTTTTACTTCATGGTCTCTGAATTATTGTATTTCATAATTTTACAATGGACCTCCATGGGGGCTGCTGAGACGGCTCAGTGGTTAGGGGCATCAGGCGCTCTTTCATAGGACCCTGGTTCAATTCCCAACACATAACTGACTCACAGCCTTCTGTAACTCCAGTGCTAGGGGATTCACTGCTCTCTTTTGGCCAGGGTGGATACTACACTTGTAAGAAGTACATATGCATATATGTATAGACATACATGCAGACAAAATACCCATGAACATTAAAAAAAAAGAAACTTAAGAAAATTTTTAATGTATTAGTTTTGCGTAAATTTTTTTATCAGTTTTAGCACATTCTTCTTTTAACCTTATCTTCCTTTTGCTGCAAATAGATTCCTCTATCATACAATAAATCCTAATTGCCGCAGCTTCCCCTTCCTCTACTCTTCTCAATTCCCCTGCACCTCTCCTCCCACCCAGATCCACCCTTTTTCTGTCTCTCATTAGAAAAGAACAGGCTTCCAAGAGATAACAAATTATAATAAGATTAAAAAGGCAAACCAACAGGAGGAAAAGAGCCCCCAAAGAAGGCACAAGAATCAGTGACTCACTCAGGAGTCTCGTAGAAACACCAAGCTGAAAACTATAATGTATATGCAGAGGACTTGGTACAGACCTGTGCAGGCCCTGTGCTTGCTGCTTAAGTCCCTCTGAGTTCATATGAGCTTTGCTCAGTTGGTCTGGAGGGCCTCCATCTTCTCTAGCTCCCACACTCCTGGCTCCTCTTCTGTGGGGTTTCCTGAGCTCTGAGAGGAGGGATTTGTTAAGAGACATCCCATCTAGAGCTGTGTGCTCCAAGATATCTCTCTCACTCTCCTTGTCTCCCTCTCCCCCCTCTCTCTCCCCACAATACCTGACTATGATTCAGTGTGTCTGTTCACATCTGCTGCAGGAGGAGGCTTCTCTGGTGATGATTAAGGCACTGATCAATGAGTATAGTAGAATAACATTAGGAGTAATTTTATCAGTATTTTTTTCTTTTTTAAGACCAATAGTATTTGGTTTTACCCTAGGTCTTGGGCTACCTAGTCTCTGGTTATTGTCCAGTATGAGTTTTAGCTCCTAGAGTAGGCCTTAAGTCAAACTGGGTATTGTTTGGTTACACCTACAATGTTAGTGCCACCATTGACCTAGTATATTTTGCAGGCAGGACAGATTGTAAATCAAAGGTTTTGTGTTTACATTTCTCTTTTTGTTGCCTACAGAGTACATTCCCTCACCAAAGACACTAGAAGGTAGGGGTGAAGGTTCTATGTAGGCACCAGCTCAACCACCATGTTCTTTGAGTTTTCTGAGTATGTCTTCTGCAATGGAGCTTTGCTGTCAGTTTGTGGAGAGCAACCTATTATCTGTCTTGGCAACAGCCTGAGTTGTTTGGGGGTCTCTGTGGGACCCCTTGGCCAACAACTCAATTGGATGTGACCCAGTCCCAGTACTAGAATCTTCATTTGGTCACTAGAGATTTTCAGTTGGGACTCTATCTCCCTCATTATTTGGAGACTTCATTAGGATTGCCTTCGTATGTTTTAGGAAGTTTCCACTGCACTAAGTTTATATAACACCCCTCAATTCTAGCTGTCTTTCCCTGCATTCCCTCCCTCCACGCCATCTCTCCTCCCCTCCCTACCAGATCCTTCTCTTCCCTTCTCCAACCTACTCCCCCCACTCCCAGTCCACCCATAAAATATATTCCATTTATACCTCCCAGGGAGATCCATATATCTCCCTAGTTCCTTCTTCTATACCTAGCCTCTCTGGATCTACGGATTGTAGCTTGGTTAATGTCTTGAGCCCAAACCCAGAGAGATAAATACGGCATGTATTCCCTTATATGTAAATTTTAGCCATTAAATAAATGATAACCAAGTTTTAGCAGTTTCTTGGTAATATATTTTTGTTCTTTGAGAATCTCATGAAGCATATTTTGATTGTATTCACCCCACTCCTCCCAGTTCCTCCGAGATCCAACTACTCCTCCTTTCACCCCTTCACTTTGTATCCCCTTTTATTCTTTTCCTTTCCTTTCTTTCTTTTTTTAAGAGACTATCTTGTAGCAGATGCCCTAGTATTCTAGCTCTTAAAGTTTTTCCACCCTCTTCCACTGTGCTCCCTAAATCTTAGGTGTCGGGGTTGTGTTGTAACTGGGGACAGGAATCCTACTCTCTATTGCTCTCTGCATTTCGACCAGTTGTGGCTTCTGTATTAATTTCTGTCTGCTGCAAGTAAAGTCTTCTTTGATGAGGGGTGAGAGTCACACTTTTCTGTGGATTTAAGGATAAGTATTTAGAGTGCATACAGAAACTCTGTTGATTAGGAAAGCAGCAGTAGTGGGTTCTCCTCTAGGTTCCATGGCCTCCCCAGCCATGGCTACTTGGCTAGATTTACAGTACCAAGTATGAATTCCCTTCCTGTTGAGTAGGCCTTAAATTAAGTGACTGTTGGTTAACCCCAAGATATACAGGACACTATTATGCCTTTCAGAATATCCTGTCCTGCTGATCATTTTTGTGGTTCATAATTATTACAGCTAGGTTAGTCATGAGTTTAAAAATCCTTATTTATAGTATTCAAAAATGTAGTTTGGAGCTGGTGAAGTAGTTCAGTTGTCAAAGCACTTGCACAAGCACAAAGTCCTAAGTTCAATCCCTAGCATTCATTTAAATATCCAAGTGTGGAGTGCATACTTGTAATCCCAGTTCAAGATGGCAGAGACAAAAGATCTCAAGGTTTGTGGGCAAGACAGCCTACCTGAATCAGTGGGCCTTGGGTCTCAGTGAGAGACCCCGTCTTAGATCAATGATATAGATAAATGGATGGATGGATGGATAGATGGATAGATAGATGGATGGATGGATGGATGGATAGATGGATGAGGTGGATAGCTTCTGAGTAAGGACACCCAAGATTGACATCTAGCCTTCACATGTGCGCGCACACGCACGCACACACACACACACACACACACACACACACACACAAAACCATTTGGGTCCTCTACAATGACACTTCGTACTTTTTAAACTGCTGAACAATCTCTCCATTCCTCCCTTTGTTATTGGTGGTGGTGGTGGTAGTGTATGTGTTTAACAGAGTTGCTTTTCTGTTACAGTTTGTTGAACTGTAGTAATTTCAGATAACTGAGACCAAATGTCTTTTTTTAAGTTGCTTATTTAAGATTTATTCTTATTATTTAGTATTACTTTCAAAAAACATTAGGCTATTTTGTAAACATGAGCTTTTTGTACTTCCTTCTTTACCAAATTACTTTCATTAATTAGAAGTCAAATAGATAATTGTTCTCATACTTTAATGCCAATTCAGATTGGTTTCTCTTAGCAAATAAACTATTTAGTCATAGTTCTTCAGCCATGAGTTGTCTCTTCCAAAGCAAATATCCTTAAAGGATAAAACAAACAGGATCAGGACACAATGAAAGAACTTAACCCTGAGATGCCAGGTTTGGCTGGTTTGGTATGCCAGATAAAAGGATGGTCTTGACTGTAAAAGGCAATCTGTCTCAGTGCACAGAGGCTTTTGACTACTGTAAATGCTCAGCCAGGAGTGTCGTGGAGCCTTCATTTATTATCTTAAAAAGCTTGGGCTATTTTTGATCAGTTGTGTACCATATGTCCCTCAACTTATTTTTCTGGTAAAAGTCTAGCTATTTAGAAGTAAAAATGTAAAACCTACAGAGTCCATGTAGTTGACATAAACCCTGTAAACAAACAATCACGTATGACCTTGAAACCTCATGCTCTGTGCCAGGAAGGTGACACTCCCAAACTTATGGTGAGTTAAGCAAGGATAGGAAGAGAGAAAAGAGGCTGCATTTTTCTTTTATATACCCTCTCGTTGTCCATAGTAGTGTTTATATCATTGTGTTAATCTTGACTGAGAGAAATGTTAAATTCTTGGAAGGGCTGTTTTGATTTTTTTTTGTTTGTTTGTAAGGGGCTTTTCTTAGTCTGGGCTTTGGTTTTTTGTCTTTTCAGTGCCATTTATCAAATCCAGGGCCTTTCTTGTCTGCTGGGCAAGCACTGTGCCACCGAACTGCACTTCAACATCCCCACTAGCTGTCTAGTGGGCTAAACATTTAAACCTTAAACATTCAAACTACTAAAGTGATAAATGTTAAATTTAGAAACACAGAATAGCTAAGCAACTTGAACTTTTGATGAAATATTTTATATAATACAATCTTATAAACCAATTATCACTTAACATATAATGACATGTCTATGAAAATGGCATTTCTGTTAGTATATGTAACTTTTTACTAAATAATAGGTGAAGCCTTTAGTAAATAGACAGTTTTTTGTGTTGTTTCTGGCTATGGAGCAAATTATATTTTCTATGATAAGAATGGCTTAATAATAAAATCTACAATATACGCATATTAATAGTCATAAGTAAATTGTATTTACTTACTATATGGTTACAAGTACTGAGGGAATAGTATTTAAACTCTCTATACCTTTACTGCCTACATAGAGCAATAATGCATGTGTGTATGTAAAAGATCAGAAAGTCATGAAGGTAGAAAAGGCAGAATGTGTGTTCCATCTAAGAGCAGCTCTGAAATCTTTGGATAGAAGTCTAATGCTTAGAAAGGAGTTAGTAATTTGCTTCATGGAAAGTCATCCTTAACACTTGTGACCAGTTATTATGAATGATTTAAATCTTCCCATAAGTGAAAATAGCATAGTGAACACTGCTCATTTGGGACTGTTTGATAGCTGTGAGTAACGTGACTCTAGTTTTAGGTAGCTTGTTATACTTTTCTCCTCCCCAGTTCATAATAATCATGAATACAAAAAAAGTTCCATTCATACCACGTGCTATTTGAAATTTTAAAACATTTTATCGCATTTTGAAATGATATGTTATTTTAAAACACAGAAAAACACAGACCAGTCCAGGAGAGGCAACAAATTTGAGGTTGACTTTCAACTCCGCCGTGTAATTACTAAACATAAAGACAGGTCATCAAAAATCATGTCATGGGACTGGGGAGATGACCCATTCAGTGAAGTGCCTCCATTGTGAGCATCCAAACTGGAGTTCAGATCCCCACCACCTACATAAAAAGCACAGCAGGGTGACTCACATCTGCAGCAGCAGACCTTGGGGCAGGAGAGAGACAGACAGAGCCCAGAGGCTTGACAGCTAGCTTAGCAGCATAGCTCAAACAGTAAGATCAAGGTTCAGCCAGATATCAAAAAATTAGAGGAGCTCTTGCTAAGAACCTAGGTTCAGTTCTCAGCATGCACGTAGCAGCTCACAGCCATCCATAACTCCAGTTTCAGAGAATCTAATGCCCTCTTCTGGCCTCCGGCACTGAGCACTCAAATAGTACAATACATACAAACATATATACATACATACATACATGCATAAAAACACCATACACATAAACTCTAAAAATAAATAAATACAATTAAAATTAAAACATAGGATTGTGATAGAGGGAAAAAAAGCCCGATGTAAACCTTTGGCCTCCACAAGTGCACCCATGGGTGAGAACATATATACATGTGCATACATACAAATCATATCCTTATCATCACTGTACTAAATTTGGTGAGTTATATTAAAAGTGTGACATACATACTTTGCTCACAGTTTATAGCATCAATACTTGGGAGTGCTTTTTTTTTTTCTTTTCTACATGCTGCTCCATTGAACACACTGTACTAAACATTTGAAGAAAGCACAGATTCCTGCAAGTGAAATCAATGAGTTAAAGAGAATCTAGAATCTGGTATCTACATATCATACTGGTACTGTATCTTCCTTTATTATTTCATAGGGTGCACTGGTGCTAAGTGTTCTTTTCAGTTTTCAGTATAGACAACACCAGAATTAAAACATCCTACAGAATTGTTGCAGTATAAATTAGTAAAAAGGAAAGAAGAGAGGGAAATACAGAGGAGAGAAGTCATATGAATAAAGTTAGGTCCAAGTTTGAATATAATATGAGAACAGTCCAGAGGTCACCAGACAAAAGCAGTGGTTCCCATTCAATGATAAGTCTTGACTGAATTAGCCAGAGTTTTCAAATTATCAAATGAACTCAGATTTTATGTGATAGAACTAAGAACCATATAGAGTTTTTTTAATCTAATAATATAATTATAATCGGTGATTATAGTGATTGAGAAACATCAGCCTACTGTTTTATTGAAAAAGTAGCTGAGACAGGTTGGTGTTAAAAGTAAAAGAACTAGCTCAAAAGGGATCGTAGCAATACAGTATATGAAGGCAGACAGATGGTGTTCTGGTATGGACTGGAAGCAGTAAGAATGGGAGAAAGAGGTTGATATTAGAAGCACTACAGAGAAAAGAAAATACGACTTAGTGACCAAAAAGATGTGCGGAGTAAAGAAATCAGGGTGTTAAGATTCTCTCCCTAAGGATAGGAAGAATACCATGCCATTAATAGAATGTCTTTAGTTCCATGCTAAGATCTAATTTCATTTTCTTTCTGTGTAACCCTAACTTATAAACTTATGAGAAAAAATATTAAGTTGAGCACAGTACTGCCAGGTGGCAGATATAAAACTCATCAAAATTGGCTTCCAGAAACTGAACAGCCAAAGAAAGGAAAGGCTTCAACAGATTCTTCTCAGGGAAATATAGAAATACCCATGAGAGTTTGTCTGGAATGATAGCAATTTAGATTATATAACCCCATTTCCCACATAATTAAACTCTCCGTGGAGTTTAGTGCAAAAAGTCAGAATGTCCAAAGTTATTCTGAATCATAAAGCTTATGCTTTAGAGCTGCATCTCAAGCCATTCAAAGACAGGCCAAATGTCAAGGCTGCAGCTTGAGGTGTCATTCTTCAAAAGGCAATATGTAACTCCTCTGCTGGGCAAACAGCAGATCAGCTCCTGAGCTGATGTCATTCATATTGGTAGAACTGTCTGAACCAGGCTGGAGTGTGAATATTTAAAAATTTAGAAATAGGCAGCTGATAGCAGCATGTGGAGGGAAATTTATTAATTATTCTGTTTCAAAGGCATAGGATGCAAATGGGCTCTTAGCAGAGATTTACAGCCACTGTTCATTGATGCTGTGTAGATGACTCACTCAGTACACTAGTTCTTCACCATTTAGGAAACAAAACACATACCTTAAGCAGCAGAAATTCCATGTTAGATAAGCCAGGACTAACTTAAGGAAAAAATAACAATAAATTACAGTTTTCAGGCATTATAGTTAATAAAGTATTAGAAAATTCTGAGAGATTTCTATCAGGAGATGAGTTTAAGGCATCCTTTTTGCACCAAGTTAACAGTTACTCTATTTGTTAAGATGAAAGAATTTTTTTTTTTTTTTTGCTGGGCCCAGTGGTTCATGCCTTTAATCAAGGCCCTAGAGAGGCAGAGGCTGATGGATCTCTGTGAATTCAAGGCCAGCCTGGTCTACATAGTGAGACCCTGTCTCAAAAGTAACCCAAGAGTCATAATAATATTCATAATAACAATAGTTTTCAATGCCTTTATAAAGTGTCCTTCCTCTGAGGGCTGGAGAGATGGCTCCAGGGTTAACAATGTATACTGTTCTCATGGAGGTCCTGAGGTTGGTTGTCAGCATCCACGTCAGGGGGCTCACCACCAACACCTCTAGGTCCAGGTCCAGGGGAATCCTTTGCCTCTGGTCTCCGTGAGCACTGCATTCACATGCACATAATTAAAAATAATTTTTAAACATGTTCTCTAGCATTCTGTAAATCACAATGATTGTAAATAGATGAGGCTTTGCTTATCTTTGATGCCAACATGAAGTTGCTAAATATAAAATCCGTATGTGTTGTTACTAGTATCAGTGATCTAAGTGTCAAAGAATTCAAAGGGGAAAAACACATCTCTATGAATAAATTTCCCACGGAAGATGTATGTGAGCTCTAGTTTAATTCACATTTAAGATTCTCATTCCTCACAAAGTTTAGTAAATAGTGTATTAGCTTGAAAGAGTTATGACATCCCGATGCTACTAACTACCAAAGATACTAAGAGTAAAGCCCATTAATCCTTAATACCAACACTTTAATGCATAAAAGAAAGATGTATGTGATTTAATTTTGAGTCACCTGTGATTCTCAAAAAGTATTAGCCGTGAAGTGAATGGATATTAAAGAATGGAAATTACATTTACAAGTGGCATATAAAAATCAGAAATTTGGGGGAAATGAGCTTAGGAAACTCAGAAATGATATTATTTCTATGCTGCCACATTTTTTATATATAAAGTGTACGCACACACAATGTGTAGCATATGCTTGGGTTACATACATAGTATAGACCTATATAACAATTTCCTCTTATATGTGTGATTGCAATTCTAGTGAAAAGGCATCTACTGTGTTAAGTATGAACCCTAACATTTCAGAACAACCTGCCTTTGTGGTTATTCTACTTAACTAAATTTTGATTGTATTTTAGAAAAATCGATAGCTTTATATAAAAAGTTTAGGGCTTGATTGAATATTTAAATCTAGTGACATGAAATTTTAAGCTGCTAGAGGTCATCAACATCTGTAAATACTTCAAACTACAATGAATGAGATTTTTCTTTATTCTATTTATTGTATGCTTCTCTTAAAGCCAAGGACCAATTCTCCATGGGAAAGATCATAAGGATGACATAATTAGCACTTTTAAAAACAATATGTGAAAAGCAAATTTCATCTCTCTTTACTTTTAACAAAAGTGCTTTGAAAATAATGATGCTGTGATGTTTTAAATGAGACATTGATACAACCAACAAACAATCCATTTCAGGCCAAATGAAATAAAAAGTTTTTCAACTAGGGAAACAACTCAATGGGTAAAGAGCTTGACACATGAGAGTGTGAAACATGAGAGTGTGAGGATCAGAGTTCAGATCCCCACCACCCACATAAATGACATAGTAGCTGTCTAGTTATACTAGCAGAATCTGGGAGCTCTGTGTTTCAGTGAGAATTCTGCCTCAATGTATAGAGTGATTAAGGAAGACTTTACCCAGTAGCAATCCCTGTTCTACACACACACACACACACACACACACACACACACACACACACCTGCACATGTATACAAAAAAAAAAAAAAGAATTAAAAGTTTTCTATATGCTGTCAGTTGTAATTTACACTGTTCATGTGGGCTATCCCAGAAGCTGGAATGGTTCATTTATTTTATTTTAAAATCAACTTAAGGACTCATTATCAAAATTATAATCTGTTACATTATAATTTAGAAAGTAAGTAAAACTACTCCTTGGTCCTGGCATGTGTGTATACACAATAAATATTCATAAAAAATACCCTAATGAGTTTTGAAAGCTCATCCACCAACTACCAAATAAGTATGCAATGAACAGAGTACACATACATCGCTCCTCCCTGGCAGGGGCTTCATAGGCTTGTTCCTAATGCTGGGTTTCATGGGAATCTTAAATATACTTCAGATACCCTCTGATAGACAAAATAAAAATCACAATAAACATCTTTGATCTTAATTCATTCCATTATCTCAGTCATTTTCTGATGTTAAGTTAGGAGCTTACGCAAAGGAACTCAATTATCTTCCATTTAGTCCTTCCCTAATGGTATGCTCCTCTACACTTCTGCTGCCATAGACTAATTAGAGTCTAGTAAGCAATCTAGACACCTCACTTAACAAAATTCATCCCTGGGTAAGTCTCATGAAGTTTCTGTTCTAAGATCCAAAGCTTGAAATTCAATTACTCTAGAGATACTAGATAAATCCAGGTAGAGCTTTAATGCTCCCCAAGGTTCTATAGTTATGTGCCTAATATTATGTTTATTACTCATCTAAACAGATAATAATTTATATTATGATTTATTGGTGAAGCTCTATTTTTTTATGTTTAAATAAAAATAGTTAATGTTAGCTGGTTATGGTAGTACCCACTCACCTTTAATCGGTTTAACTTGGGAGACGGAAGCAAGTAGATCAAGTTTGAAGCCAACCTGGTATACATAGCCAATTCCAGGCCAACCAGGGCTACATAGTGAGACCCTGTCAACCAAAAAAAAAAAAGTTAATGTGCTGGGTGGTGATGGTGCACACCTTCAATCCCAGATCATGGGAGGCAGGTAAAGTAATCATTAAAATTAAATTTGAAACTAAAATTGATGTTATGTACCCCAACTTTTCTACTTACCTTCTTGTTTCTTCTTCATTCACTCAGATTTTTTGGTCCACTTTTGCCTTTTCACTCCCTAATTGTCTCTGGTCTCTCAAATGTGAATATGCTAACTTTTTTTCTCATTTGGTGACCCATGTATATATATATATATATATATATAGTCTATTGACAACTTCTACACAGAACACACTGACTCACTCCACCCTAAACTCTCTAAGATATCTCTTCTTGTGCATTTCTATGTGGTTCCTTGAGACAGAGTCTCACTGTAGTGCAGGCTGACCTTGAATTACTGCCAGTCTTCTTACTTCAGGATCCAAATGCTGGTATTACAGACAAAAACCCCAAGAGCATCTCTTTGCCAGCTGTCCCCTGACAGTACTCTTTCTCCCATACCCCATACAAGGATAGGTGCCGGAGAGATGGCTCAGTCCATAAAGCACTTGTTATGCGAGCATGAGGACCTCAGTTTGAGCCCCAAAATCCATGTAAAAAGTTGAAACTGTGGTGAACGCTTTTAATCCCGCTGCTGGTTGGATAGGAGAACCTTTGGAGCCTAGTGGCCAGCCAATCTAGACTAATTGGCAGGCCCAGATTCTAATGACAGATGCTATCTTTATAAAAGAAGGGCTGCTCTTAAGAAACAACAGCTGAGATTGTCCTTGCCTCTTCGTGCATGCACAAACTCACACACACACGCATGTACCCACACAACCACATGCACTCTTGAACATACACACATGAACCCACACACCCCTGAAAACACACACAGGTACTGCACACGTACACACACAATCACATACACACAGGGAATTCTTCTGCTTCCCTGTTAATTCTTCTATTCTCTTCTGCATCCATGAAAGAAAAGAAGGTTGACGCAATCTAGCTCTCTCAATATCTCAGTATCTCTCTCAATATCTAGCCCTCTCTTTTTTTTTTCCTCATTGATTTCTACTGAGCACCTAATCAATACTTCCCATTTAATGTGGATTTCAGATACTTTGTTTAATGCCTTCCTCTCTACTCCAACTTCTCCATGTATGCTGAGAATCATTGGCACATGGACAATATGCCTTATTCTTTTGCCTCTTCTAGATTCTGTCATCACTCAGAACTTTTCTAAAAGGTCCTGAGCGGAATGTTACTTCTCTGACAGTGATGACAGTCTATTCCAACTACTCTTGCCTTTTAACCTCAACACAAATTAAGACACCAGTTACTTGCCCCTCCATTTTTTTCTCTAAACTAACAAGACTTTATAAACTTGCTTCCTTTGGGCAATATAGATTCTGTGTTGAATCACTTTCTTCCCAAGACACCCCAGTCTCCTTATACTCATGTCTTTCTAAGCCTACTTGTCATATAAGTCATAAGCTGAATTACTTCCACAATTTCCCCTTCCCACTTCCACTCTCAATATGCAGCGCTGATGGGGAAATAAAAGTTATGCTAATAGAATGGCCAGTGCCTTCTAGAAAACTGCTGCCTCTACCCACGTAGAGATGGGATCAGTCCCACCTACGGATCCTGTTACATAGGCGTGATCACTTCCATTAAACCCCCATTGTTCTTTGTCAGACTTTTCCCTCAATCTGTGCTTTCATCAGAAATCTATGTCTCCTACTCCGTGGGGAAACTAAATGTAGCTTCCATGATTTCTGACAATTTTCTTCCTCCACACCTACACAATTGTCCACAGCTGTATCTGCCTCAACTCTTTCCTGTCAATCCCCAAGGAAAACCTGTCTAGTCATTTTCCCAGAGATTATCCTACAAATCCTGCTATGTCTATGACACCACCCTCTGAGACCTTACTTAGAAAAATATCTTCTTTTTCCCTTACATTTTAAAAAATCTTTCCGTGGTCTCCTTTCCTATGGTCCATAGATATATCCATGTCTTCCATTTAACACATGCCCTCACACTCTCCAGGGGCTCCTCTTGACGTGCTAGGTGAGCTTTTACATAACAGCCTGTCTTTGCTTTTCAGTTTTCATATTCCGGTTATGCTTCATCCTTCTTGTGCAACCATTAAAAATTATACCAAAAAGATTGTCATTTCCTCTGTCAAACAAATAGCCATCTTTCATTTCAACCTGTGTGTGTGTGTGTGTGTGTGTGTGTGTGTGTGTGTTATGTTTGTTTTGTTGTTTTGAGAGAGGGTCTCATTATGTAGCCTTGGCTGGTCTGATACTTGCTACGTAGACCAAGGTGGCTCTGAACTCATAGAGGTTCACCTGCCTCGGCCTCCCAAGTGCTAAGATTAAAGGCATGCACCATGATACTGGCTACTTCAACTTTCTCTAGGCAATCACCTCACCCTGGTTTTTTTTAAGATTAATTTATATTTATGTGCATTAGGATTCTGTCTGTATATATGTCTATGTGAGGGTGTCAGATACCCTGGAACTAACTAGGGCTACAGACAGTTGTGAGCTGTCATGTGGGTGCAGGGAATTGAACTCAGGTCTTCTGGAAGAGCAGCCAGTGCTCTCAACCTCAGAGCCACCACCACCCCCAGGCTTCACCTCACCTTGTTAATTTCTCCCTTCTTGAAGTACTCACTTTATTCTGTGACAGCAAGTCATCTTTGGTCCATCTTCTACTTCTCTGACTTATTCCTCAAATTCTTTTCAAAGCTGTGTTTTGTATGCTGGCTTCCTCTTGGTTTTATCCCCTTTCCTGCCCTCTTCTCCTTTCCTTATTTCTTCCCCTAGACTTTTTCATCCATTCATGTGGTTTTGGTTGCAAACTAGAACAGAACATACCCATGACCTGCCTGGTTCATCTTGCGCCCTCTGTCTTCCACCTCTTAGTTCATCATCCTGACCATGATTATTTTCTTATTTGTTAATACTACCTCCAGCATCACAAGGTAACCTTTGCAGACCTGTGCTCTGCTTCCATCCCAAACTAGATGCTCTTTGATGGCTATACTTAATCTTTCATTATAGCATTTGCCAATGATTTATTGACGAGGTGGTCTCACCTTGTTCCTCATTGCTCATAAAATATTTGTTGACTAAACAGAAATCAGCCTTTATCACAAATTCTTGTATCCATATAAGCATTTATTTGACATTCTCACATACATCTCACCAAACCCTAAGGTTTATAAGTATCAAACAAACCGTATCCTCAGAGGCAGAGCTCCCAGCAGAAATGTGCTGCTTCCCTCTCCATTGCCTCAGAGCATTACTATTTACCTAGTTATCGATACCAAACACCTGCGAGTTAACTATTTTGCCTCTCCTACTTTACTCTCTTCTAGCCTCGAAAGGCACTAAGTACTTTTGAGCATATCTTTCTAATCCTTTCACTTCTTCCCATCTGCACTGCTGCATCTCTAACTCAGACCTTCAAGTCTATGACCATTTAAACTTCTTTTTATTTGTTGTAGATGTATGTGTGTCTGTGGTATAAACATGCCACAGAGGACAGAAGAGGGTGTCAAATCTCCTGGAGATGGAGGTACATGTGGTGAGCCACGTGATGGGGTAGCTGAGACCTGAACCTGGGTCCACTGCAAGAGCAAGTGTTCCTAACCACTGAGACGTCTCTCCAACCCAGATATTTTTATTGTAGTAAAATATAACAAAATTTGCTGTGTTAACTATTTTTTTAATTTTAAATTTCAGTGGCAGTAGAATACCAGTAGAACTCACTGGTATTCTTCAGGATAAGAAACCATATACTTACATTAGGCTAACATAATTTCTGGCCAGTCTTTATATCAATGAGTTCCAGGTTCATTGAAGGACCCTGTCTCAAAAAAAAAAAAAAAAAAAGGTGGAAAAAAATGGAGGAGGACACTCAATGTCAACCTCTAGCCTACACACACACACACACACACACACACACACGCGCACGCGCGCGCGCGCGCGCGCGCGCGTAAAGCAAAAGTGATAAATTAGATCAACATTTAAAATTCTAATATAAGAAAAAGAGTCATAGCAGTAAAAGAAACTCAGAGCCAGAGGATTCAGAAATTTGCTGTGAAATTGTGTCTCCTAGGAATGTCAGAAGCTACATGTGGTTCTTTTGTTGCAGTCTAGTTGGGATTATAGGCTGGTGTCACCAGGCTTGTTTTAGGTTCCAGTTTAGAACATAATTTCTGTATTATCAATATGAAAGTATGAGAATTCTTACTGTATCCGGTGTTACAGAATGAGTTCAAGGCCAACCTGAGCAACTAATGAGACTCTGTCTCAAAATAAAAATTTAAGAGATCTGGGGATATGTCCCAGTTGTAGAGCACTTGCTTTGCTTTCAAAAGGCCCTGGACTCAATCTCTAGTACTGAAGTCAGAGGAAGAAGCTCCTATAGGCAAGTCATTTACTTCGATATAAGTAATTAATTTTGAGAAATTTGTTCTGTCATTCTTTTCTGTCTCTTTGCAATATATGGTACAGTTACTAAGAGTAATTCAATCTCATAACAATTCAGACAGAATCAGAAGGGTCTTGGTACTTTTTAAAGTAATACAATCCGTTGGAAAGATGAGGGACTTTGGTAGTTAAGGCCAGCATTAAGTCCCAGCTCTAAAACCCACTAGCTGCATGGCACTGGTCAAATTTACCCCAGTAGCCTCTATTTCTGTCGTCTGACTGTAATATCTTCTCTATAAGCGTTACAGTGAACATTAAATATGTGCATAAATGGCTCCTCAGGATTTCTTGGTGTGTAGGCATTACTCATTTCCTATTACATACAGAATGTATCACAGGGTTCATTCATAGTGAATGGGAGTAAAACACTTAAAATGGTAAATAACTTATAGATTATGTTTTATGGAAAAGTTAATTTTATTATAATGCATATATAATTAAATAACTACAAAGAAAAGATTACATTTCTTAATTGGAAAATAAGATTTCTACCAAAAATAATTATAAATTTAATTTTCAAATTGTACAGAGTTTTCATTAAAACAAATAATAGATTTTAACCATTTATTATTTCCTAAATGGATTAACATGAATTTAGGTTAGTTTTGTTTTGGTTTTTTGCAATGTGTTCTTGATAAAACAAGTTAAAAATGCCAGCAAATTCTTTTCCAATTTGACTTAGAATTTGAGGAGAGGGATGTAATGACCCTACTAAGACAGATGATCCCTTACCGTGTGATCTGAAATTTGTAGGGTTTTTGGCAACCCTAACATTGATGGAAATATCTCTAAGCTGAAAAAAAAAGGAAGCAAGGCCCACATGTGTCTCCGTTTGCCTCACAGCCCATATGAGAATTTACTTGACAGTGCTTGAGTTACTTCATATTCAAATCTGAAAATTCCTCATCCTCACTATAGCCCTTTCCTAGCCAGTGAAACCTTCGTGAATTTATCATTGATAAATACAAAACAGTTGGAGTCTATTTTAGTGAGCCACATGATTTTTTTTAAACAGGATGGTAATGACTAGCCTACAGGCAAATCCTGTAAGATGTTCAGTGTACACGCCTACCTTCCTGTTGGCACGGCCTCTGTTTGGCAGGTGTATTCCATTACTTACAGGAAGAAATAGGTGCTTCATTGTGTTTCAGAAGTCAGTACGTTTTTACAAAACGAAGTAATTGACATTTTTCTCATTTCTGAGATCACATTTTCATGAATCATTCAACCTGGATAAGCTGAGAATGTGGTTGATGTACTAGTTGTTGAAATATGGTAGAGACATTGCAAACATATTTAAGCATTTCCTCATAACCTCTTACTTTAGCAAGATGTCCAAATGCATAAAGAGGAAAGAAGAGTACGTCAAGTTTATCTATAAAGGAAAACCCAAAAAGATGTACAGCATAGATTTGTGTGAGCAATTTGGTATGCTGCTGAGTCTGGTTTTGTAGAGATAGTAATAGCAGTACATGGTAGAACTTATATTTTTACAAGGAACATTTTTTACTAGTTAGTATTATGAATGATATGGGAGGATACATTTCATTAACTGAAAAATAACATTTTATGTTAATAACGACTTAAAATATTATTAATGGCTTGCTAAGCTTTCTCTTGGGAGTCATTTCTTAAGAGTTGGTTCAGGGCCTTAGGTTGTAGTTTAGTGGTATAGCACTTGCCTACATACACAAGACCCTGGATTTAATATTACTATGGCCCAAAAAGAAGTTAAGTTATAACTAGTGTTTAACAATAAAAGTTTGGTATTTTTTTAAATAAATACTGGAATTTCTATACCTTCTTCCACAATTTAAGCTAATAAAACTTTGCCTTAATGGATTTCTGTAGTCCCATCAATCATAATCTCCAGAGTTTATCAGGTAGGTCTACTTCACCACTAATATAGGCTAATCTGTGAATGCAATGAGCTTTTCCATGAATTTGCTCAGATGTTTAAGTCCCTAGACTGCTTTAGTAGTTCTACAATACACACATAAAATTTATACTTTGAAAAACTTATAATAATAAACTTAGATATGGTTTACATTTTACTCTAAGACCATTGCTCCATTTATTTAAGCAAGACTCCTGAGGCTCTCTCTGGGTGTTTTTTTCATGGTCCTCATCACCGATAGCAGGATTCTTGCTATGTGCAGTCATCCGATAAATGTGCATTGGTTTCCAAAGCTGTGTGCAGTTTGTCCATCCCCTACTGCACTCTCCAGTAGTCCTTCGTGTCTTGCTCGGTGCTTTGTTTATTTGCAAGGACCATATAAATGAGGCAGACTCAAGTAGAAAAGACCCTGTTGCTCGGGGCTCTTTGCAGAGGGAACACAAGACTGTTGATTCTCGCATATAAAGATTTTTCTGTATGTGACATCAAGAGAGAAGTTTGGTCAGTGTTTATGATCCTAGTAAAGGAAATAAAAGAAAAAACTGAATTACTGTTCTGACTCCATCATATTTTGTTCAGCAAAGCTAGCTAGTCCACATGAATGTCCCTCTTCTCCATATAGTAGCTGAAGACCACTGCAGAGAACTTTTGAACATTAGGTAGTTGTCAGGTTAATTAGCAGGTTTTTAACCAACTAAAAAACTCACTTTTCTCTGGCCAAAAAGCATGTATATAGGTAAACTCCTAGCCTGTTCTACTCAGAATAGAAACTTTAAGAAACTACAGCACTGGAAGTCCAGTTGTATCAGTGTCAAATCACATGTGCTTTTTATTCCTATGCTACTAGAACGTTAAATTTTCCACATCTTTATACTTGTCGGTTGACTATAAAAAGGACAGGGATTTGGTGTGCAAGAGTTGTGTTGTGTGCCAACTAGTGCATCATCATTTAGCTAAGGAACACATCCAAGACTGCTAATATGTCTGTAGTGAAAGATTGTTTCTCTTACAAAACTCTGCTTGAAGCTGCTCTTCACTTGATATGCCATCTTGTCTCTACAGAGTGGATGGCTCATTCACAACTCTTATGCAAGTAAATAATGTATTCAAATGAGTGGGCTGTATATTTTCTATAACACCTAATATACAGGGGTCTGAGTTAATATTTATGCCATACTGTTTTGTAACCCCAAATTCTTAGCACCTTGTGTGTCCCTCGCTTGAAGTAATGCCTTGTCTCTCAACATGATTGTCAGTATGGCTGGGTCACAAGAACATACTGTCTCTTGCAGTCAGAATACTGCAGATAATATAATAATTGCACTTTTTCTTTGTGTGTGTGTGTTTTCCTTCCCCCTGTCCCTGCTTAGGTTGGAAAGGCTGGTGGATGTCCTGAGGAAGAAAGTTGGAGCAGGGACCGTGAGGACAGTGATCTGACTGAAGAACACCCAGTCTGGGGGAAGCAGTCACATCTGGTGACCAGGCTGCTTCATTCAACACTGTGCAAACACGAAAAGCCTTAACTTAGCAAACAGTTGTTAGAAGTGGGACACTCCAACCACATTCCAGGCTGAGATAAAATCAAATCACGAATGTTTAACCACTTTGCTGCTGACTTCAGTTATTTATCCAAATATATTAACCACAGCCTTTTACCAATTATAACATTGCAGCTTATTTTGTAACTATTTTATATTTGTGCCTTTATTGTAAATCTGTTTTGCCAGTGTACTGTAAAAATGTGTGAAGTTGGTCAGGATCTTACCCTCGCATATGGCCCTTTCTGAATCAAAGTGCAGCAAAGTCAATATTGTCTAAGCCTTAATCCACTGTGTTAGGTCAAAACTTCAAATAAATGCATTTTCTGTATAGAGTATATTTCTTAACTGATGGGAGAATCTCAGACATGAGAGAATGTAGCCTACCTTCAATGTGTGTGTGCAGCTCTTACTCTTAATATTGAAGAATATTAAGTATAGATGTGGTGAATTAAATGTATAATTTGTCTAAAGAGTACATTAATATGGCAGTCACCAGGGCATGATTTTTTTGTTTCACTATAAATAATGTGCACTGTTCTCAATAAAAAGGTTATTAATGTATACTTACACATGCATATTGTCAGTATTTTTAAATAGTGAGTCCAGTTAACTATCTAAGTTTCACTTTGGCTGTAGAGATAGCTAAGCTTTTGCTCATAGTTTAGAATACTTTTGGCTAGGAAATCAACATGTGTCTGCCAGTGAGCATGTCTCTCTCCTAAAAGGCAAGAAGACATCAAACTTGTTAGCATTCTTAGTTCTTTTTGTAGATTGTGTTCTTTTTCCTCTGGTGGGAGAAAACCTAATATATAGTATAAAAACATAATATCCAAATATGAGGACTTAGAAAAAAGAATTCTTGCAATTTGGTTCAGCTTATCTACTTCTTAATTTTGTAAGACATATCTTAAAATAATGAAAGTATAGTAAATCCACTCCCCATCATATGATGTTATGAATATTTATGGAAAATAGTGTCAGTTTTACAGATTGGCCATATCTGAAACACGATGAAATGAGCAAAAAAAATATTGAGTTAGTAAAAATTTTAGAAGCAGAATATTTTCTAAGGTCCTAATTTGTCTATAAAATTGAGTTAAATTATTGATCATTTTCGGTTGTCAGGATTATCATATTCAGAATGGTAAATTATGCCATTGGAAAATATCCGTTTACGTCTCTTTTAACTCCATAGAATACTTTGAGATGCTTTGTCATACATGAAATAAGAATCAGAGCACTATTTCCTCCTTGCCAAATCTATAAAATGAAGTTAACTGGTAATTAGAATCATCTCACTGCATTCAGATTTGAAATTTACTCCTATTGCTTGTTCTTAGTGGTTTTACACTATGAGACTTAGAAGACAAATGATAGCAGGTATTAAAAATAAACTAACTGCATTTGTTCTACAGTCATAGAGAGAGAGCATCATAGCCTCTGATAAACCAATGGCTGCTTAAACAGAGAATCTTAGAGTGCTGTAGTTGCTTGTTCCTGGGCTCTAATTGGAATCTGCAGCAGCCTCCTGTGTGAAGACATAGCACCTTTTAAGTTACCCAGGAGGTGCAGGTAAGTAAAGAAAACATCCATTCCTGAATGCTCTTAAAACAATCACAGGTAAAGTTGAATTTTCAGTTTAGTCTTGAGAAACAAAATTTCCTTAAGTGTTTTACTCTGAAGTCTTAGAATACTCAGGGTGCAAAATAAAAGTATCTAACAACTTTGAAGTGTCACTTAGAGCAACTGATCCGCGCAGTTGTACAGAGCAAGTACTAGAAAATGAAACTCATAGAACAATCTAACATCCACTATTTTTCAGTATAAGTGACCTCCCCAAAGCAGTCAAAAATATCCCAGGTAATTTTTGTCTCGATTTCTTACACTTAAAAATGTCCACTAGCAGTCTGTTAAGTAGTCATTATTTTGCATGTTGGAATAATCATAGCCTCTAAACATCAGTTTGCCACTTATTAAAAGCAGTGCAGCTGTTGAAGAGCTCCAGTCTGCACAGTGTGGCCTTGAGTCTGCTTTAAACATTACCACGTCTATTCCTATAGAAGCATAAGAATTTACTTCGTGAAAAATAAGCAAGGCATTTAAAGAAAAGATCGCTATTGGTTGTAACACTTGATCTGCAAAACCATCGTTTCACATTTTTTTATTTGACTCTACCAACAGCCACATGATAAATCATTATACAGATTTTAGTATTGATTTCATTGTTTATGTGCTCGTTATCATTGATTCTGATTAGGAAGCAAGCACAAAGCTTCTTCAAATTTCCAGAGGACTTAGGTCTTAACCCCCACATACACGTCCATTAAATTATAGGTCTCTAAGCCTCTCTGTACGAAAAAGTATAGTAAATATTTTTCTTTTCCATTTTCTCTCAAATATTTTTATTCTTTGAACATTTCCTACAAGATATCTTAATCATATTTCCCCTTAGCTCTTCTGAGATTCTCCTCCATATCTGTACCTGTCCCAACTTTGAATTCTTGTTTAAATTATTATTTAATAACCTAAAAACCTCAATTTGTGCTATTCATATAATTGTTGGTACAGGGTCATCCACAGGAGCATAGCAAAGATTTAAATGTCTGCTAGAGTGATGTCTTAGTGGTCAAGTCAGTTTCTGCTCTTGCAGAAAACCCAAGATCAGTTCCCAGTGCCCAACTCAGATGCCTCATAACTGCCTATAACTCCAGTCCTGGGGCTCCAATGCCCTCTGACCTCCATAGGCACCTGCGTGCACACAACACACATAAAGCTCAAGTCGGCAGACACACACAACCACGACTAAAAACAATCAATAAATAAGGCATCAATTAGAAGCAGTATCTCAAAAGATGCATTTTTAACTTCTGCAGTCTCTGCTACTATTGTTCCATTTCCTCTTTACGCACATGCATGAATCCTCTAGTAATCTAAAGATTATATGCATCTCTTTCTTTGTAGTTCAGTACGAACCAAATGCACAAATCCCTTGACATTACTGTCAGCTCTGTGTGCTATGTAGCAGCGTGAGCTTTGCCTTGACCTTCCCTCACACATAGGCCAGAGTTATTCAGAACTTTTTAATTTGGTCTGTTGCAAAATACCTAAGACTTACGTGTTATAAAGTGTCAGAGTATATTTCTATGCACATTCTGCTTCCTACAGCATGTATTTGATAAAATCAATTATAGGCACAGTTATGGGTTAAAAGTAACATATAATCATTACAACAAAATTAACGATTAATATATAACTTTGATTTTGATAAATAAGCCATTATGTCTTAAAGTAATTAAAATAGTAAAAACACTTTATGAAGTAAATCGTTTTAAGCTTCTAGTTTGTGCATCTCCTTTTCCTGAAGAATCTTTTTTATTGGGTCACTTACTAATAGAATTTGTTTATTTCACATGCAAAAAAAGGTTACAGAAAGATTTGTAGCTTTACTATTAAAAGGGCTAGATAGAAATACATTTATATATAGTTTTTTAGAGATGATAATAACTTCTCGAAGTTTCCACCTTCGATGGCAATTATACGTAAGGCACTATATGATTAGATAACTCATCTTGCGTATGGTTTGTGGTCCACCGATTTTTCACATATATTAATATGTTCTTGGTAATGTGTTTATAATAACCTCTGTGTTCACTTTTTGCATATTTAACCATAAATACAAAACACACAAAAGCACATTTGCCTTTTTAAAACTGATTTGTAGTCAGTTGTTAGGCTCCAGTGAGTTCAGCATTTTGTGCAGGTTTTATTGGAAATGCATGTGGTTTCTGAGGCTTTTAAACAAATACATGAAATGGTTGAAAGATTTATATTGCCCACGCTTAGCTAAATATGTCATCTCTAGAAAAGATGTAGTTTATTTTGGCACTGTTCTAAAACTCAAATATTTTAAACATTTGTTAAGTTGGAGCTTGCACATTTGAACCAGTAGCATGCGTTCCAAACTAGTGTCTCAAGTTACCAAACTTTTTGTAATCCTTTTACTGAAACAGCCCTTACTGAAAAGCTTTTCTCTTTCACTGTGTTCTTTAGTATGAGTTTAAGTTTATAAAGGTTGAGGTTGTTTTTGATGTAGGACTCTATAAATAGAGTTTGACAATGATAAATGTGTATTTTTAAGAATCATTAAAATGATTTTTACTAATGAGAGAAGCCTTAATATGCTTGCTCTTGATTTGTTGTTTTCTAATGTGTTTTCAGAATATGCTGGTAATTTGGAAGCCACCAGATTAACTATCTGATACCATCAAGGATATATTTTAATGTACCAACTCAAATATCTAAAATTTGTATTTACCTCTTATTCACATAAACTCTCCTATCTCAAATCCTACATGTTTCAATACAGTTCCTACACATTGATCTAATCAAATTTATAAGGGTACAATCCTGAAGACATTGTACTAGATGTGCATTATGAAATGCATTGCAATGAAGAAGACCAAGTTGCTATGAAACTATTTATTATTTCCTTAATAAAGATAAAACTTGATATGAGTCTCTCAAAACTATTTAGATCTGAACTGAAGTCCCCCCTCCCCCCCACTCAGAGAGTCTCTCTGGGGCTGGAACCTGAGCTGACTTCCATGATGCCTGAGACCCAGGACGGGCCTTTTCCACCAGCAGCTCTGCTATGGACCAACAGTTTTGCTCTTGAGTTGCCCTTGTCAAGTGTCCAATCTGTTTCTTTGTGTGGCATTTTGTACCTTTCCTTTGGCAAAATCCGTGGTCAGTGTATATGCAATTTTATGTTTCTTAAAAGCTTGCTTTCACTATTTCTGCTACAAAATATGGCAATGAAGATGGAGGGTGTATTTCCTAGGCATGCCCTCTAGCATACAAGAGTCACTAGCAGGAAAGAAGAAAAAAAAAAACTAGT
The DNA here is from genome assembly GCA_026225945.1 of Cricetomys ansorgei. Taxonomy (NCBI): domain Eukaryota; kingdom Metazoa; phylum Chordata; class Mammalia; order Rodentia; family Nesomyidae; genus Cricetomys; species Cricetomys ansorgei. The sequence goes on from JAMJFZ010001131.1 coordinate 15,402,825, forward strand.
CAGATGTAAAATGAGTTATGGTAATAAAATATTGAAGAGAAATATTATTTTCATAAGATTGGAAAAAATAACGAATACCATGTAATAGATTCATTTATAATTTTCGGAGGACCCTCCACGCTGGTCTCCACACCGCCACTCCAGTCCGCACTCCCACCAGATGTGAACGCATGTCCCATTGCCAATATCCATGCCAGCATTTGTCGTCATTTGTTTTGGTTTGGGTTTGGTTTTGGTTTTTTTTGTTGTTTTGTTTTTTCCTTAGCCATTCAAACTAGAGTAAGTTGGACTCTCAAAGAAGTTTTTAATTTGTATTTTTCTGACGGATAATGGTGTTGAATATTTTTAAATGTATTTCATCTTTTGTGAACTCTCTGCTTCTCGTGCATATACCCAGAGGACTGGATATCCTACTGTAGAGATAGCTGCTCATCCTTGTTCAGCGCTGCTGCGTTCATAGGAGCCAAGAAATGGAAACAGCCTAGATGTCCGTCAACTGATAGAGAAAATGTACATTTACCCAACAGACGAGTATTCAACTGTTACGGAAAAGAAAATTGAAAGTCTTCAGATAAATGGGTGGATCTGGTAATAGCGATTCTGAGTGGGGTAACCCAGACCCAAGAAGGCAAAGGTGGAATCTCATTTATAGATGTTAACTTTGAACCTTCAGATATGCTTCAACAGGAATACTCATGGAGGTTAATAAGTTAATAATGGGGCCATGAAGGGGTGATTTTGAAGGGAGGAGAGATAGAAATCAGTGATGTGGAGGCTTAAAGAAGGATAATGGAACAGGAAGGGTTAAACTTGGGTATGGAGGAGAGAACAGGGTAGAGGAGATAACACAGGGATAGCACTAAACACTTTTCAAAAAGATCATATTGAAACCTACCACTGGAGAAGCTTCCTAAAATATATACATACATATATAAAATGAGTTTAAATTGAATTACCATTTAACAGAACAATTATGTCCCTACTGTATATCACAGACTAACAAAAAATCCCAGGGCTACCTCTTTTGGAGTTGTTGAGATGAGTGAGATCCCATAGACACCCCCCAAACAGTACAGACTATTACAAATGCTCTTGGTTACTCTCAGGAACTTGGTAGTAAGATTCTATTGCTGAAGATACCACATACTTGAGTCATAGAACATGGAGAAATTAAGCTGGTACTGACCTGAAGTTTCATCCCTACTGAATAGCTTCCGTAGTGCTGGAAGGTGCTATGCAAACTACCAGAAGAGAAAGGTAACCATCAGCCTTATTCGGATGTGAACTCTGAGAGCTCTAATAACAAACAGCCTGTCAAGACAGGCACGCTGTGTAACAATGGCACAAATGTCATGGGAATAACTAACCATCTCTGATTGGATTTAAGGCCCACTCCATAATGTTAAATCTATACTTGGCACCATTATCTGGACCAAGAACCTATGGCTAGATGTGTCATGGTCCTTAGGGAAGCACCTACAACTATTATTCTGCTAAATAGACAAGTATTAAAATGCTAATCATTATACTCATAGACTATTGCATCTCTCAGCCTCACCCAAGACACTTGTTTCTACAATACTTGGAAATTAGTACGAAGACCTACAACTGAGCAAAGTGCAGAGAATAAGAGACTGAGGTATGTTCCACCTTAAATGAGACATGTGTATCACACTCCCTCCTCCCAAGGAATAGGGATTATTACAGAAGAGAGAGCAGAAAGATTTTAAGAGCCAGAGATGGTGGGTGGCTTACAAGGAAGCAGTATCTTCCAGACACACCATGCCCACTGCATATATGAAATCCCAGTGGTTAGCATACGCAAGACCCGGGCAAGCTAAAGGCAGACAAAATCATAGCATGGAGATGGACGAAGGGGAGGTTGTCTTTTCATCAATGTGCATATTTTTTGCATCAAAGATGATATACAAATGAATAATAAACATGAAAAAAAATGTTCTTCTTCACTAGCCATCAGAGAAATCCAGATTAAAGCTAGGTTGGTATTCCATCTCGCCCCCGTCAAAAGGCCAATCATTAGGAATAAAATAATGGGTTTGGGAAGATGACTCAAGGTAAAGGGCTCATGTGCGAGCACGAGGACCTGAGTTCAGAAGTCCATCCTAGAGTGCATCTAGAGCGGCATGGACACGGGAAGATAACTGGGCACTCACTCCAGCCGGTCTAGCCAAAACAGTGATCTATAGGCTCAGTGAGAGACCCTGACTCAGGAAAATTAAAGGTAGAGAAATGAGTAAGTCAGACAGTTTGATGTTAGCCTCTGGTCTTGATATATACCTCCAAGGGTGAGTACACATGCAAGTGTGCACACACGTGCACACACACACACTCATACACACACGCACACATGCATGCACACACATGTGCACACGCACACACGCACACGGGTGGGGAGGGGGAAGAAGGAATCAAGAAAACAAATGCTGGTGGAGGTGTGTACACTTATGGTTGAAATGTGAACTAGTCCAGCATTGTGGAAGTCAGTATGGGGATTTCTCCAAATCTGTCTTCCATATTATCCAGCTGTACTCCTTCTGGTCACTTACTCAAGAACTCCAGGTCAAATCAGTGTTTCTTGCAGCACTATTCATAATGGTTGAGCTATGAAAGCAACCTTGGATAGGGAACAGATAAGGGAAATTGGGCATATATACACAGTGGAGTGTTCAGTCATAAAGAAGAATGAAGTTATGTCATTTGGAGGAAACTGGCTGCAACTGGAGATGATAATATTAAATGAATTAAGCAGGTGTCAGAAACAAATTATTGGATTTGTATTTCCTAGATTTTATATAGATACATGAAATCATATGTGTGTGTGTGTGTGAGAGAGAGAGAGAGAGAGACAGACAGACAGACACAGAGAGAAAGACATGAAAGTAGTAAAGAATCTGTCTGAGAGAAGCAATGAGAGGTGAAGGGATAGAAAGAGGATGGTGAGGGTGCAAAGAATAGTCTCAACATGCAACACATGTGTACAAAAACTTAAAGCAGCACATTAATTAATTTTTTTAAAAACTGCTGGGCATAATGCCGCAGGCCTGCAATCTCAGCATTCAAAAATCTGAGGCTGGAAAATTCAAGTTCAAGGACAGCTCACTCCACATACTCACACCTGTCTGTTGTGGAAGTTTATTTTTATTTGTGTTTAAAATAATTGTTTTGTGCACTGTCGGAAAAAGGGATGCACAGGCCTTGGCATCTTGTATTGTCTGCAGTTGTTGATTTCTGCGGGGGATGGTTGATTGCTAAGGATCTGCACATGAGGAGTTCTAAATCAATAAAAACTCCTGAGCTCAGATGCTTGGGGTTCCACTGTCGAGGATGGTGCTGCCATGATGGTGGTTCCCTCTGCTGAGGTCCGGCAGAGTTTCTATGTATGAAAATGCCTCCTTGTCTTCTCTGATGGGCTGTCACAGCAGCCTAACAACTAACCTGTCTCTGGAAAAAATAGTGAAAATGATGATGATGATGATGATGATGGAGAAACCTGGAAGCAATGCTTCTGCTGTGCTGGAGTGTTGATGCATAGTGGGACAGCTATAAAGAGATTGTGTAATTTACATGGTATAATAAACCTAGGGTACATAAACACCACAGAGATTGGAGTGGACAGTAGGAGTCTGTGGAATAGAGATTCTATGAGGAAGTTAATGATTAAACTTTGATGTTATTACCTTTAAAAATAAGGTTGTCTCAACAAGGCCTTGTTGGTACACTTATCGTGTGTATACAATGACAATGTTGCATACATTATTTCTTCCTAGACCATGTTTTGTTTCTATGGGTACAGCAGAATGCCATTAGGAGTCATTTAGTTGCTATGTTGCTTTAGCAGAACAACAGTGCCTGGTTTTCTCCTATGCCCGTGACCTACCCAGTCTCAGATTCTTGGACACCCAAGCAATGTCAGGCAAAGGTACCAATTATTTTTAAGGTGACATTAAGTAAGAATGGAAATGCTTCATGTTTGCCCCCATATTTTCGGTGACTGACGCTCTTTGCTTAGATCCACTCCAGCCTGTTACCATTTTGTCGTATCACCGACAACAGTGCTGCCCGCCCGGCTCTGTTAATATCCAAAAATGTCCCCTTAGCTGCCTGCTTTCCATGAAGACTCAATCAGCTAGAAACAGAATCTTAGGGTAAAGAGGAGTTTTTCTTCTTCCCGGTGGAAAGCAGAAGCAATAGCATCTCCAGACCTGCTTGTTTTCATTCTCTGTGCATGTCGTTTGGCTGTTTTAAATTTTTTCTCCTTGTCACTTACGTTAACTGACCTTTGAGTTATGTGGTATATTTCTTTGCTTACGGTTCCTTGGATGTCATGTATCTGTGAGTTTGTAGTCTTGTCATTAGAAACCTTTCAGTAATAACTTTTTGCAGTAATTTTGCCCCAGACTTTCTTTCCCTGCCCTTCTGGCTGCTTGCCGTGTGTTCGGCACTTAACGGCCCCCAGAGTTTATTATTCGCACCGCCTTCATTTTTCAGTTCTTTTTAACCTCTTTTATTTCCAGTATTTCCTATTGCTTTACCTTCAAGTTTAATTAGTTTTTGGAATCTAATGTACTGTCTATCTGCCAATCTTATTCAGGGCCCTTTGTGTTGCAGATGCGCCGTCTTTTTTTTCTCTCTGAAAGTTAGAATTGGGTCTTAATTTCTTCCACGCATCTCTTTAACTTGGGAATACCTTACATGACCATCAGGATAACATGGCTACGTTACTCAGAAACAGTTTTAGGGTATTTTCAGGCAATTTGCAGCTTTGACGTGCTGGACCAGGGTGATCATCAATCTAAGGCAGACTTTTCTCCAGAACCCAGTCAGTCTCACACTGAACACATGGTTGTATGGCACACGTACTTGGAGATGCTTCTACTCCGACTGCTCATAGCAGAATCTATCTGTAGGCATTCCTAGGCCTAGGCCACTGCTTTGCACACTCCTGTGTGGTGCGTTTCACCATAGCCTGGGTAGTGTGCTCATAGGGAGACTCAGAAAGGCTCTGCACCTCTACAGAGCTTGCTCACTCTGACTCTTGTCCTGTTTCAGTTCCCCCTCCCCTCACTCTGCTCCAGAAACTCCCCAGACAGAGTCAGGACCAACACAGGACTCATGTTTTCTTTGATGTTTGTTCCCCTCTTGCCAGGAGTTGCTACCTATTGTCCACAGTTCAAAAACATTGTTTTACGTATTCTTGTGACTGTTTATCTATTTACTTTCCTGGCTGAATCTGGTTTTTATGTTTTTAAGGTTTTAGGATAAATCTAGACCCTGTTACTTCGTAGCTGAAAATGTAGACTCTGGGAGAATTTTAAAATGGAAAGGTACAGCCTCCATCATCCCTACTAGGCAAGCAGCTACCTGTCCTATCAATCTTTTCTTGCAATCTCACTTTTGCTGGCTGCCTTTTACATATTATCCATTTAATTTGTTTTCAACAGCTTTATTTGGTGCCTAGATGTCATCCTTGTATGACACCGAGAGACCTAGTGTCATCTCTGACTGGATATCCTTCCTCGGTGTCTAGACAAAACATAACTCTTACCTCGGAAGGGACAAGAGATGGCTTACTGTGGAGCCAAATATGAGTGACCGAGCCTGGGAACACAGAATAAAGTTACCCCAGATTTTGTGAGCGTGACGTTTTTATAGTAACAGCATAAAGGAAGTCATCAAGGAAGACACTAAATACATCAGTAGGAACATCAGGTAGGTGGGTTATATAGCGAAACCTCTGCTGTAGAACCCGGTCGCTGTCTGATAGCCCTTTGAGTGGTGGGAACTAGGGGTCTGTTGTAATTTGTTAATCATTGATTGTTAGGTCTGACACAGGAGTGGGCACCAAATGTCCACTTAAGCTAACGATGCCCCAATGTAAATTGTAATCAGGCTCCGGACCCACACAACATTCCAACTTTTCCGTAGCACTGAGGTTCCAACCAGTCAATCAATATTCACAGACACAGCTTCTTGCTGGGAACTGTAGTTCACATCAGTTTTAGAAGTCTTTAGTCATTATCTTTCTTCTGTCAGATCCCAGTTATATGTATGTGAATCTTCACTAGCTACCCACATCTTCTGGAGTCTCCATTCTGTTTTCTTACGCATATCAACTTGGATGTTTTAAAAATGCCTTTTCTTTGGACTCGAACTACAGCTCAGTACAGAGCCCTTGCTTAACTTGTGTGAGGACCAAAGTTCAAGTCCTGGCACCAGAAGGAAAAAACAAAAAAACAAAAAAAAAAAAACCCTAGTTTAAAATTTTTATTTCCCTAATTCTGCCTTCTGCGGTGAAGCCATCTGTTGAACCCTTAATTTCAAATTGTGTACTTTCCACTCTTCAGTGGCCTACTGATTTCCCCTTCACCTATTTTTCTTGAATTTACTAGTCATAGTGACTTTAAAATCCAAATGAGGGTGAGAAAGAAGGTCCAGTGGGTAGGGCAATTGCCACCAAGCCTAGTGACCTGAGTTGGTTGATCCCCAGAACCTGCATGGTAGAAGAGAGCTGATTCCCACAAGTTGCCCTCAGGCCACTACATATGTACATGTACACATGCATGTGTGTGTGTGTGAGTATAGATATATAAATATAATTAAAAATTATATTTGTGTTAACCTTTAAATCTAAGTGTATGAACTCCAATATTGAACTGTGTGTGGGTCTCTTTTTTATTGTCTGTTGTGTTTTCTTAGCAGACCTATTGGTTTTTGACTGGACATCAGATATCCTGAATCTTCAGATGACTTGGCCCTCGTCTAGAGAAGGTTTGTCCTTTACTAAGAAGACTGGGCAGAACCAACGGCCTAAGCCAGGTGATGGCAGCACCAGCTCTGGATGGGGTTACAGTCTGAGCGAGATTCTGTGACTTTTGGTTTTCCTCTTTGCTGTGATGTGGCACACTAGGGCTTTATGTTGCGAAAGTTTATCTTTATTGAGACTCCTTTCAGCCTCTGAAATCTCCCACTTGGGAATTCTGGTAAACTCAGCTTTACTAGTTCTCTAGACGGGGAGTAAACATTCATCTTAAAGTCTAGAAGATTCCAAAGGCCCTACTGGCTTCACTGCCCTTCCGGCAGGTACCAGCTTACGGCTGGTATCAGCGGTTGCGCAAGTCCGCACAGAACCGCCACAGACTTCCGGGAAGGTGACCGCAGGCCCACGGTTTGCAGTGCAGTTACTCGCTCCTTTCGAGAATCTTCCCTTTAGCTGTATTTGTCTCAGCTCCTCTCTGATACTTCGAAGCAAATACGTTCTTGCAGTTTAACCAGCTGGCTAGTCGCTCTTGGCACAGATATTCCAATGGAATAAAAAAATCCAGTGAGTTTGTAATTCATGTTACCATTTCTGGGGGTTACAGTCTGTTAATTCCCACATCCACTGGGTAATTTTTATAGGCTACCTCATCTTTTTAATCCATTTTGTCCACATGTGGTTTAGAGCATGTATTCAGTACTTGTTTTTTTTTTCTGATCTTTTGAATACCTCAAATACTTACACTCTGGTTTTGCTGTTATTCCTGCTGCAATTATTTCTCCTGTGGGATGGAGTGTTTGGTGATTCTTTACTGTGAGCTTGTACTTGTAACTAGTCTCTAAAAATGGTTTCAAGAGCTGTGTTAACAGTGGGTTCCTATGTAGACACGTGAAGACATGTATAAGCCATGGATCATTTCTAAAGCTTGATGTGAAATTTATCAGGCCACTTAGATGATACTCATTTTTGTTGAAAAATCCATATGGGGCTAATTTGTGATTATGACATTTGTAGGGCAGATATTCTTTTGTGCTCATTCATAGTTTGAATTCTAAATTGCTGTCCTTGGGCAGGTCCTGGGCGTTGTCTCCTGTACCCTGATACCATGGTAACCAAAACTCAGCTCTACCCCATTAACAATTACCCTTTGGGCTTCATTTGCCACTCAGTATTTCTGCTTCCTCTTATACTAAGGACTTTAAATGTTCATTAATGACTGTGTTGTTGGTAGATTTGAAAAGATGATTCTCGTTTTCTGTCCAATAGTTTTAGTTTACTGTAGGAAGGACTAAGTAAATCATAATGAGAAACAATAGTCCAGGTAGAATATTTGACAGAGAGAGAGAGAGAGTGTTTGTGTATGTGTTGTGCTGTTGATGCTCTGAATTTAGTATCACTTGTATACATGACTAAAATGAAAAATGATTATTTACCTTTCAAGAAGAGTAACTGTAGCTCTGGCTCCACCAATAACTACAAACAGTTTCATTAAAGAAAAGAAAGTAATTGACTAGTCCAAATTAGCCCTGGCAAGAAAAATAACAGCTGCTTAAAATGAAATGTTTGAGTTATGAGCCATGTGCCACTTTAGTTTATCTGTAGCCAAAAGCTTCAAAATCCTTACTCAATTAGCCACGTTGCTGGGCAGGGCTTGTTGCCCTGAGCAAGAGCTGCCTGGTGATGAGTAAGAGGTATCTGTGACATGCCAGCTCAGACCTTCCAACTCTGTTTCTGTTGTTGGCACTCTCTCCTCTGTTGTAGCTAGGGATCCGGCATGGAATTTAAACACTTGTGTGGTAACTCCGTTCCTTTGGCCATTGTGTTCTTAAGCTCCAGCTAACGAACTTTAACACTGGCTCTAGTCAGGCAAGACTTAGAAACCAGCAGCCATCTGCAGTTCTGGTTTTACAGTTAAAACTATACGGTTTATCTGTCTTTATGGCAGATAAACTTCCTGCCTGCCCAGTCCAGCCACTCCATAAAAAGTTTTCAAAATACGTATGAAAATAGATAAACTAAGATACAAAAACAAAACAAAAAAAACCAAAAAACTTAGGAAGTGAGTTTCATTCCAAAATTACATATACTCTGTAGAAGCTTCGAAATGTAGGCTTGTTTTGAAAGTCAGAGACCCAGCTAAAATGAAGAAACCGAAATTACATGATACTTGAAAGGTATGAACTGAGCGGCACAGCAGGTGTGCGTACTGTCTCACGTGGCACTTCCCTTCCCCACCAATGTTTTTAGTTGCTTAGGGATCCTCTTGATCGTGTCACAAAGAATGTCTCAGACCCCTGTGGATTATGCACACATTGGATTGCTCAGAACAAGCCTGTGTTGACAATCTCTGGGCTTCGTTTTGCTTCCAAACGTATTTTGAGTCTAAGGTCTAAGTGACTGGAAAGGAGAAGATAGTTTCTTCTGTAATTCATAGCTTCGTTCTAAAGGCGGTGCTGAGAAATCCAAGCATGCTTGGAAGGTTTCTATAATCGACACCGAACACATCGGTGTTTCTGCTCTGAAAAGCTGCACTGCAGTTAAATATGTACTGATTACTAATCATTACTTAGGGCCTTATTACATCATAGTTGATTTTTTTTCACTTTGCAAAAAGTAAGATGGTTTTGCATCTTAAACATGGCTATCACACACAGAATAGCCATACACGTTCATTAGGTGACGAGAGGAATGTGAATATATAATTTTCTTTGCCAATAGGACTGTCGGGAAAAGATTTTAGGATCAAAGTTGTCTTTTATGTAAAGCTCCAAGAATCATCTCTTTATTCTTGCTTTTATAGAAACTGCACAAACATATTATAGGATGAAAGTTTAAATATCACAAATATTGTTGTCTACATTTTAAGAAACTTGCCTGGGCAGATTGTATTGGGTTTTCTTACCAGCCAGCTGTCTAGGCCATCTATAGAAATTCTCTGGTATGACATTTCTATAAGAAAATATTATTTTTGTAAGAAAATTAATAAAAGTTAGAGCCTGTGTTCCAACACACGCTCCCTTCCAGCGAGCTCCTGTCCTGTACTTTTATTATTTAATATACTTATTATTTTAATCCGCTACTTAATTAAATCTACCTTCATTTGTTTAAATCTGGTTCATCCTTCAAGAACACTTACAGACCACCTCCTCCAAGAAGCATTCCCTAATTCCCCACCCCCACAGCCAAGTCACTCTCTGTTCTGTGCGCCCAGTGGTGTTGTCTGTGGCTCTCTACTAGGGCAGTGATTAAGTTTTCTCTCACCACAGTATTCCTGGGCTGTCTCCCAATAGAATGCAAGTTTCCAGGGATCAGAGCTTCACTCTTGTTCATTTCTTTGCACAGGTAAATACTTGACGGATAATCATTCTTCTCCAATAGTGAAACCTAAATTTTCAAATTACCTTAGTTTCTAAAAACATTTGTATGATGTGTCTCTAAAAAGCAATCACATCAAAAGATTAAAACTGAATATCTTAGTCTACAGTTATGTTAAAATAGATTTATCACCTCAGCTTGTCTAGCGCTGAGACAGATCAGACGTGATGCCTGCCTGAAGCTTGTTGTTTTGTGATGACATCAATTTCAAGTCAAACGTTACTGAAAGATTGCTGAGAATGATGTTATTGTTTGAATTTTTTGTTTAGTTGGCTTGTTACAAGTCACAATTTTTTGTGTAGTTGTTAAAATGAGGTCCCAACAATCAGAAGTTTGAAAACTCTACTCTGATGAAATAAAGTCATGATTTCCTTTTGCCAACTCTTAAAGTTCTTACAAAGTGTCCACATTACTGAGCAGTCCAGTTACATCATCAGTAAAGAAGAGCAGTAACTAAATCGCTTTAGTACATCCAAATTTAGGCAACAGCTGGTGAATGCCATCCAAACTGCAGTCAGTGTGCTGTCCTTAGCTGCTTTCCCATGCTGCTGCATCTGCTTTCAATTCCAAAGTCACTCAATTCCCTAAAAATACCTGGAGTTTTCTATATGTGGATTGGTTTCATATATTTTCTTAAGGTTCTAGTTATATATTATTCTTTCAAACCCTGAGCTGCATTTGCAGTTATTTGAGGGGAAAAACAAATTGTGCGTGAATATTGCTCCCCATGTTCTGACTCCAAAGAGGAATATTTGGTTACTAATTTTGTTTTGCTTCTACTTAGTCTCCACCAGTTGTCATTGTATTAACATAAGGAAAACCCTCAGGCTGAGAATGCCTGCCGTTCTTCATAAGCAGGTCAGTTGCAGCAAAGGTTTTCTGGAATATTGAAGCATAGAATATTACTTTGCATGGCTAGCCATCACCACATTGAAAACCTTAATTTCCTTTAAAAGTATTTTTTTTCTCATAAATATCTCCTAACTGTATGTAACTATATCTAACTAAATATACTTCTCCGTATATAGTGTGTGCTCTGAAAGGGTTTCTAGTGTGTACCTTACAACGTTAACCATCTTGATTATGACTGAATGACTGCCAAGTGATTCATTTCAGGAGTGTTCTGTTTGTAATTTTCTAGGAAATGCTGCTTCTTCAAGGAAGAGCAAACCAGAAATGCTGGCATTGTTTACTATGTGAAAACTTAAAATGATCTTAATGAAGAGTGCCTACCTGCTGGCACGTAGCCAAATGAATCATAGTTGTCTTAAAGCAGCGAAGCGGTTAGAATGCTAACTGTATCCATTCTCACCTTGACATTCATATGACAGGAAAGGCTACTGAGTCTTAGCTTTTGTGTTGAACACAAGGTTCTCTTAACTAATAATTTTTCACTTAGAATCATCTCTTTCATTCTACTGTCTCTCACCTTTTTTTGACACCACATATGTAAACCACAGAGTCTTCTTTTACAATTTTCAAATTTGGGAAAATTAGATCATAGGAATTGAAATTTTGATGATTTTCCACCAGCAGACATTCTCAAAGCTGGCAAAGGGTACCATCCCTACCGTCCAGTTTGTCAGCTCTGCTGCCTCTGTCTGTTGCTAAGAGCTGAAACCCGTGTCATCAAGGTTAAGGTTTTGACAGATTTTATCATAAGCCTTGCTGTTGTCAATTCTCTTTGAGCCAAAATTTAACATGATGAACACTCACAAATGATTTTTACTGTCTGTGATCCAGAAAAGTAAATAAATACGATATGCTCTTTTAAATTATAGGAGTGGACAGCTTAACTCCTTCAGTGTTACACATCAACTTTGGGAAAAATTCTCAATCTCTGTGCTGATGGCCCTTTAAACTATCGCTGAAACTCCCACACATTTCTGTGACTAGCCATTGGAAATGATACCAAAGAAAACTTTATACCGTCTCTGTGTCCTCAGTAAATTGTGTAATCAAAATGTTTCATTTTTTAAATTCAAATGTAACACTTCAAAATGTGATTGAGTTAAAAACTCTGGCACAAACCCTTTGTTTACCAGTAGCTTCTCGGAGCTTGTATTAGCGGAGATCACGACGCCTTGTATCTGTTGTAGCTACTCCGAGCATGTTTTTAAAAAATATGATCCAATCGTTGCCATTCCTAGGAGACTGCAGATTTTTTTTCCTCTCTAAAACATCTTCAATGACCATGACCATTAATGTTGACTCATAAATGCATTTGTACACAGGCTCAACCATAGCACATTAGTGATGACAAAAAAGTTTGTTGCTCAGTTCTTTACCCTAGAAGAAATCAAATTAACAAATATTTATCGAATGTCTACTGTGTGCAAATAATCCTGGGCTGGGCAGCTTTTAAAAGGCACCCAACTTTTCAAATTGACAAATCAAAGCATTATTTTTTTTTCAAGCATTGCAGACGCCACTTCCATGTCCTTAAGGTGGCAAAGTGTATGGAGACGACAAAGAAGAGAGGGTTAATTCAGCATAAAAACAGGAGAAAGGATACCCTAAAATACCGTCAATGGACTGCATCATGTATTATGTATGTATGTGTGTATGTGTTTGTGTGCATGAGACTATATCATGTATGTGTGCATCTGTCCTTATGCACATCTATACAGAAAACAATGAGTGTGTTTGAGAAAAGTGACCTGTGCTATGGTGACATAAGAATACATATTAGCATTTGGATATATTAATATATATTAATAATTATGCATAATATTAATATTCTAATCTAGAGCTTTGCTTTAAAAATAGGTTTTACTGTTTGATTGGTGTTAAGTCCTGTGATGCCAACCATCAAACCAAAATTGTTATTATCTTGTACAATGAATACTCAACTTAGAGTCTGCTGGGCTGCAAAATAGCTTATTCTAAAATCTCTTATGAGATGACCTTGTCAACTGCGTATTTTTAATCAAAGACTTGACTTCTACACTGCTACCACAGAAAGTTACTGAAAAAGCCTTAATAAGAAAATTGCATCATTAGTAAGAGAAGCTGCCTCATAGCTAACATTAAATATTCTAATTGACATGAGAAACTAAATCAAAACCAACAATAAGAGGCAAATGTTGAAGACTTCACCTTCCTGTTCCAGTCTCTGCATTTCATTTGTTAATTCCCATAAAGAAAATAGTGTCCGTGACCTGTATCAAGGAATGAATATATTGTTTCAATAAGATATTAAAGGAAGATTGACAATAACGTCCACGCTTGCCAAATGGTATTCATTCCGGATGTTTTACATAGAAGGTGTATGCAGGGGTCAGCTGTATCATTGAGGTTTTCATGAGGGATATCTTGTGTCAACCTAAAAACACTTATGGAATGGACTTATTTTTAAGTATCAATTTTTGCCTTCAATTGGTAGGCTAGTGTCAAGTTCCAACGACAATCTAAACAGACTCTACATAACCTTTGTCATTGGAAGTTTTTATATTTCTTAAAATGTCTAAGATTAACTCCTTAATAGTCACACGGGAAAGTGGTGTTACAGTTCTTAGAATTTTACATTTGATTTGTGGAATCGTTCAATATTAGGGTTGCCTCAAAGAAACCGTACCTCTTCACATCTTATTTTAGTTATCTGACATACTGACTCGGTTGTATTGTTTTCAAAGGCGACTGATTGCTCGTAGTAAACTGTTTATTTCCTCTCAACTAATAGTTCTTCTCGGGTATACAAATGACCTTAAACTCAGTCAGCACTTTCCACGTGTGACAGTTTTGCACTGCTTTCGTGCCTTTTGTTCATACTCTTTATGAGTTGTTAGTAATGTCTTTAGGCATATTTTAAAGAAAGTTTAACATGCATGAAATCTAAATGCTTACGTTCATGAAGAAATAAGTCTTTAGAGTTCTTTCTAATTTTCACATCACCGCCGCCCCACTTTTTACAAAAGTGCCTTGATATTAGGACCCTCTTACCTAGGACCTAGCCTGGATTCACCTGCCCCCTTGTGGTGTTTTTATCCAAAAAGTTAATTAATTTTTGAAACTTGATGTGACACAGCCTGAGCCGAGAAAACTCATTCTTACTGTTTGGCGTTCAGAACCCACAAAGTTCTCTTCTATTAGCCAGTAGCTAACCTCACAAGACAAAGGCAACCATTTAAGCTTTGTATTTAACCCAGAGCCCAAGAAGGAATTGGTCTCACTAAGGAATAAGTACCCTGAATAACCTGGAGTAGCTTACTTTGCTTTAGAATCTTTGCTAATGATCTGAAGGTTGAAAACTAAAGTTATAAGTTATTTAAAATGCAACCTAAAGTCAAGTTTATTCTATGTTGATAGTTCCTTTATTTTTCATGAGTGAAGAGGCTGCTACTCTACTTTACTTAAATTTTAAATAAATTTCCTAAGTCTCCTTACAAAGGTGAATTTCTAAATATAAAAGATAAGTTAAATATTACATAATATATAATCACATATGTTTGATATGCTTAACACAAATATGTTATTTACCCTTCTTCTTCAGCTGCCACAAGACTAATTTTGACCCCTTCCGTTGAAGTTGACAGGGTTTTATAGATGGAAAAAGAGATGTGTATGTTTAATGAGTGAATTTACCTTGTCACAAAATCAGAGACAATTTTCTAGATGGAAGACTTTAGAATTATGCCTCTAGTTAATAAGTAATAATGTAACAATACGGGAAGAGAAAGAAAAGCATTATTCACGTTCATAAGCTATTTGTTTTTCTTTGAGAAGGTAATCGATTAATAAGTTATCGTTAGCAGCAAGACCCCAGGTAGAATTCTAGAAGTTTCTATTTCTGTTAGCAGTGGAATATTTCTAGCAGAAAAGAATTCTCTTTCCACACCATTTCATACCCCCTCGGGCCCCCACCCACTTGGTGGGGAAGAGCCCTGGGGAGACCTGGCACCATGTCCTCTCACCTGAGGAAAGGAAGAGACACTAGGAAGGGCTTCTACGCAGCCTTCTGTGGGCCCTGTTTCTAGTGTCTACCACTGCTTTTCGTTTTCTCTTAAATTTATAACAGTTGACCTACTAACAGGTTCCCAGAAACAGGTTCAGATTTTGGCAGGCATACCCAACCTCTTTGTCCTTCCAAAGTACATAATGCTAAACTGTGCTCACTGTGAAGGAGAGACATTCCAACCCGGCTAAAACCCAAGTCTCTCTCTGCTCCCAGCAGCCTGCTGTCATGCTCCCCTAAGGAATAGTTCATCAGTGCGCCCTTGGCATCGTTTCTTCTGCCTGGATTAAGCACAGGTAACTGAGAGTCTGCCTTATCGTCACAAGGCATTAGTCACTCCATAAAAGTTAAATTTATTATGAAATGCCTGTTTGTATTAACATATATCTTCTCTGAGAAGCTGGAAACAAAAGCATGTCCTTTAGGGCTCCACATGGGGAAAACACATCCTTCTTTGGAATTTAACCTTAATTTGAACCAAGATCTGTGAAAGAAAAGCACTTTGGTGTATTGTTCCCAGGCCCCACCCTTCTCTCCCCTTATCTAAGTGTGACTACTTTTGCTTTGTGTTTTTTTTTTTTTTTTAAATTCTCCCAATTCCAAACCACACTGCTTTCTCTGAGTTTAAAATTCAGATAAGGTAATAGTGAAAATTATACTTTAGGTGTGAGTCATTTTATGTAATATAAATGCTGATGTTCTTGAAGATGCATAAATGCTTGGACACTTTATTCACCTTCATTGCTCGCTTTGTTATTTTAAGGCACACTATGAAGACTGTGGGGGAGGCAGCTCAGTAGCGGAGCGCTTCCCTCACATTCGTGCTTTTCCTTTGATCCTCAGCACAGCAAAAGAGAAGAGGAGGAAAAGGAATGTAAGAATTTTATTTCCCCAAAATTAATTTTTCTGAAAATCTTTTCTAAGACACTGCCAAATATTGGGATACATGCATAGTTCACACTTGCTAGAAGTACAGAACAATTACATGTAGGCAGTTATGTTAGAAAGTACGGAGTTTCTTTTTAACAGTGAAAAGCAGAGTGAGATACGATTTGAAAGACCGTCTGTTGACTCCTTGTTTCTCCTTCACTCTGTTTGCAAAGCCTTTATAGTGCTTCCTATGCTTCTGACACTAGATACTACAATGCTCCCCTCCATAACAGAAGTCCCATCTCTGCTATCCCTCCATAATAGTTGTTTATAAATTGTAAGAAAGCTTGTAGAGGAACATTTAATCCTTTAATCTGGCATCATGGCTGCCCTAGGGTAGAAAGAATGTTAGTACACACATTTAATCCCAATATTCAGAAGGCAGTGATAGCATTCACTTTTGATTCCCCCAGACAGAAGCAAGTAGAAGCAGAGGAGGAAGCAGAGACAAGAAGCTGAGCTCAGAAGATGTCAGTGTCAGACAGGAAGTGACATCTGAAATGAATCAAAGGGAAGAGCAGGAAATGCTTCTTGTATTTCCTGACGAATCAGAGGAAGAGTCAGCATAGTGAGTCAGACTGAGTACATGCCTGCCAAACTCTTATAATGTAAAAGCAGGCTTTCAGCTCAGAGAGTCAGGATTCTAGGGTAGTCTGAAGCAGTGTGGGACAGAGACACTGTGGCAGTTCAGCAGGAGTTAGTATCAGACAGGAAGAATGAGTCAGTTTGTAGCTGACCAAAGTTCAGTCTGAGGCAGTCAGAGAGTCAGCCAAAATCAGAAGAGTTCAGTCGGAAACAGTCAGCCAGCTCAGAAGGTCAGTCTGAACCAGTCAGCTTGGAGAAGAGTTTGAGCTAGTACAGCAAGTGAGTTGAATCAGCCAACTAAAAGAATCAATTGAGTTCAGTACAGCTCTGAGTTCAGAAGGAGCTAGTCAGAGTAAGTCAGTCTAGGAGGCTGAGGCTGAAGCCTTCTAGGTCCGGGCTTGTATCTTGAAGATTAGATTGTACAGAGGCAGAAACCCTTTAAGGACAGGGATTTCAACTGCTTTTTGTCATGAATCTACATCTACAGAAACTGTTTCAGTTTCAACAAGTATTGCTTAGGTAAATGATTGGTTTCTTTAATATTACTGACATCTACCACTAAGCCTGAATTTATTAAAGTGATTTTCCTTTTCTGACTTTTGTTACACTAAAGAAAAATCACAAACCAAATTCTAATATGTTTAGGTCTACATTTATTCTAAAATAATGATTTTTTTAATGTGTGTACTAAGTCTCTGTCAATATCTTCAACATTATTAAAATGAAATTTTTAGGCCCCCCCAAAACCAGAACAAAACATCTTACCTCCCCCCCAAAATCAGAACAAAACATCTATTGATTCCTTTGACCACATCCTTTATTATCTTATTATCTCATGGTATATTTCATTTAAATGGTAATGCTGAAATTAGTTTGGTAGTTATTTTTTAAACTTAGAAATGCAAAGTTAAAAATATAGAATGTATGCCTAATACATTTAGAGACTGTGTAATGTCCCAAGTAATATCAAAGCAGAGTATCATTGTTCCCCACCCAAGTTGACCAACCCTTATAAAGAGCATCTGGGAAGAGGGCACAGAACTGTAGCCAACAGCATTCCTGTATGCAGATGAAAGATCTGAGAACTCCACCCTTCTCGGAGACACCTGAGCTCATTTGTGAACTCTTCTTCCCCGTGCTCCTGAGAAACCAAGCAGGAGCTCGGTTTGTGCCCCCAGCCCATCAGCTTCTGTCCATGTTTTCACACTTCCAGATCAGTGAGAGAGGAGAATATACTCCATACAGCATTCATAGCAGTTGACAGATGGGGAGGGAAGCACAGAAATCATTTCACTTAACACATTCAACTAAAGTGGCTTTTCTAAGAACAAAACTCAAAATCTTCCAACAGATGTGGATGTCCCTTGATACAAAAGCATTCATACATAATTTGCTGTCATTACTCTCTGAACACTCTCTCACTAAAGCCACAAGATTGACTGACAAATACATCTCACCAAATTGAAATATATAGGTATATCTATAGATTTGCATTTCATACCACCAAGTCTCTGCAGGCATTTTCTTCTTTTCTTGCTCATACTAGCCTTTCATGCCTGCTAACCACCATCAAACCCACACCACGTTTCAAAAGCTTGAACAGCCTTCTGGTTCCATATCACAGCCTTGCGTTCATAGTGTCGAGGTTCCATTAAATAAAGAGTAGTGGATAAAAGTGGGACACCCACCATCGAAGATGCAGCCTGTGCTGTGTAAAGATGAGAAAGCATGGAGACAGGAGTAGTTGTGTGGCATAATACTTTAAGTACTACCTTCATTGAAGTGATTCTTCCACGAACATTTGAAATGAGATGAATGGCAGAGATTAAGGGAAGGCTTCAGATTGTACTTTAGTATATAAAGGAAGACACGAGTGAAAAAAAAATGAAAAGAACCAAGTGCCGTGACACTATGATCTCCCAAAAGGAAAAAAATCCATAAGGTTGAGATTCAAATTAAAAGAAGGATAAAGGAGTGCAGTTCTAATCCATGATTCCTACTTTGAACCTGTAAAGAATTCACTTAAGTCCTGTGATAGGAACATGAAAGAGAAACCTTCCCTTCTGAGACCAATTGTAGTGTTGGTTGTTTACCAGCCAGGCAAACAGCAGTTCACTTTCAGCAACTCAATCTTTTATCATCCCCTCCTCCCTGTTACAAAAATTTTAAATTTCTTTTAGTGTTTCCTCTATTTCTAAAGAAAAAAATGTATATGCTCTACACTGAAGAAATGAATTGCAAATGTTTAGTACATATGCATTTTACAATATACTTTTTATAAGTTTAAGAAAATTTAGTTCTCAACATTTCTAGCCAGCCACCGAGGATCTATCATCCACACTTGAGCCAAACACTCCACTAAAACCACTGCCTGACCCTGCATTTGATGGTGACCCCAACCAAGAGGGTCATCAGAATCACTGCCACTGTAAAAGTTACTTCCAGAACCAAAAGCCTAATTTGGATCCCTCTGCATGCTGCCCTAGCTTTGGGCCTGACTGGTCCTGCTGGCTAGCTAGCTAAAATGTCCATCATCCCCTACCTGTTCCGAAGTGTCTCTTGGGCCACATCCATTATTGCTTGATTAATGATAAAGACTCCAAAGTTCACCCCTCCACCCACATTACTACCCTGGTTATTTCCCAAACCAGTTCTACCCCAGTAGTGTTATCAAACCCACTCTGGTTCTCAAAACCACCTGGATTACCACCAATCTTTCGCTTCTTTCTGTCTATTGCTATTGTGCTTAGGTTCAGCATTGGATATATGCATGTTGATTCTTTAATAATCAAATCCTCTCCACAAAGAGACAGTACAACCTTATCATCTGTAAATACAGCAAAAGCAAAAGCCCAGAAAAATTTGAGAATGAAGGCATCTACAACTTCACCATGCTGACAGAAGAAGTGTTGAAGGTAACCATGTCTTCTTAACATTGCCCAAAAAACATCCTTCTGTTTCTCAAAAGCTCATCTGGGATTTGCTTGGAATCCAGAAGTTCACAGTCACACCATAGGCTGTTTATCAAATGTCCTTGTGAGTAGAACAGAAAATCCTTAGTAATAGTCTCCTGGCCCACCCTGCAGAATCAGGCATGGGTTTTCTCCTTTGGCATGGGGTTTTGCCATTCCATTGTCCTGGTGAGTACTGTAGAGAGAATGAGTTATAGGTCAAAGGTTTTGTAGCTGGGGTGGTCTCCCAGTTCCTCCACTGGGACTCTTGATGACTACAAGAGATTGCCTATTTAAGTTCCCCATCCCCATTGCTAGAGGTCCTCGCCAAGGTCTCCATTATGAGTGAGTTTCCACTGCCCTTGGTCTCCAGATCCCCCCTCAATGTCTAGCTGTCCCTCCATCCCTCTCCTCATACCTGGCCTCCTCTTCTCCCATTTTCATCCTCCCCCAGCCCATCCACACCATTATTTTCACTTGGGTTTCATATTCTGTAAATTAAACAAAATCAAATTCTTTCAATTTTAAGATCTTTTGAACTGCATCATGAGACCCTCTCCAAAGCACTGACATAGCCTGTAAGGCACTGTTGGTTGTTTTTCATGAAAGATCCAACACTACTAAGTCATATGTTTTCTGGACTGTGTAGAGGAATATTTAATCATTTAATCCAGCATAGCTCCTCTGGGAAAGGATCACATCCAAAGGGTCTATATAAAGGGATAAAAACCAAGGGTCTATAACAAGGGATCACATCAGGGGTCTATATGAGGGGATCACATTCAGAGTTCTATATGGTCCAGATGAAATGTAAAAAGAATGTTAGTACACACCTCTAATCCAAGTATTTAGAAGGCAATGGTGGTACATGCCTTTAATCCCAGCACTTGGGAGACAGGAAGCAGAGTTCATAGACAGGAAGCAGAGCTCAGAAGGGTCAGTGTCAGACAGGAAGTGATGTCTGAGATGAGAGCAAAGGGCAAGCAAAGTGACAAATAAGAGGAAGAGTTAGCAGAGTAAGTCAGAGTAGGACAGCCCAACTCTCATGACAGAAAAGCGGGCTCTCAGCTCAGAGAGTCAAGCAGTCAGTTACAGAAGCAGGAAATCTGGGAGATAAATAATAAAATAAGATAATAAAATCTGGGAGATAAATCTGGGAGGATAAAACACAGAGACAGTATGAGACACACTGAAGTAGTCTGAGGCAGTCTGAGGAGTCTGAGGCAGAGACATAGAGACAGTTTGGCAGAAGTCAATATCAGAAAGGAAGAGAGTCAGTTTGAAGCTGAACAGAGCACTTCAGTCTGAGGTAGTCAGAGAGTCAGTCAGAGTCTGTCAGATCAGAAGAGTTCAGTCAGAAACAGTAAGCTGGCTCAGAAGGTCAGTTTGAACCAACCAACTCAGAGAAGAATTTGAGTCAGAACAGCAAGTGAATTGAACCAGAAGAGTCAATTGAGTTTAGTGCAGCTCTGAGTTCAGAAGGAGCTAGTCAGAGAAAGTCAGTTAACAGTAAGTCTTGGAGGTTGATTAGATTGTACAGAGATTGAAGCTGAAGACTTCTAGGTCCAGGCCAGCATCTTGAAGATTAGATTTTATGTAGCCTGAAATACTCCAGGGCTCCAGAACTAGGACCGGTGATTGAATTAGGCAAAGAATACAAGGCTTTAGCACTGAATCAATAACTACATAAAAAATAAAAGCCTTGAATATGAACCTAAGGCTGTAGGACTGCTCTTTCTACTTTCACTGATGAAGAAGCACATTTCTCCTCCATTTTCCTATTGTTATCTTTGAGATAGTTGACAATACAGACTAGATTTTCCCAGCCAGCATCAGGGGATAGAGAATTCCTTCCACCAGCTGGACACCACAGTGAGACACTGGATTCCTGTAGTGCAGGCCACAGGTCCTGGAAACTGAACTGTATTGTGAACAGCAATATTGTTTCACAGTCTTTTGATGTTAGTTGAATGAGCTCATAATTCCCAGCTTCTGTAACCTGGATATGTTCAGGTTATCCTGAAGCACAATGAAGAAACTGAGGCAGCAAGGGATCAGAGATTGGTTAAGCTACTACTTTGTACCAGCCCATCCAACTCTTTACATGGCTATCATTGAATGTTAGCACTACCAGTTGTCTGGACTTGATTATACCCTGTTGTTGTTATTCAAATTCCCAATATGAAACAGGTTTCTTTGTGGAAATTATAAATTCACGTGGAACAATAAGCTGACGGTTTGAATACTTCTACCTCTTAGGCGCTAAGTTACTGGCTTTCTTCAGGTTTGCAAGGCATTGAGTTTGCATTTAATACAAACCTTCTTTAAAGAGAACGTCCTTGTGCCTTTTACTGCCTCACTATTCTGAAATCTTTCCAAGGATAATTTTAGATGACTCTCTTTACAGCTTATGTAGATGCTTATCTACATTATATCATTCGGGGATGTTTTGGTAACAAGTAGTATTAAAAGCATTTTCTGATAACACAAGAATTAGAATAAGCCAACTATGGTGGAACACACCTATAACCATAACACTAACCATGCAGAAACAGGAGGAGCATTAGTTCAAGGACAGTCTGGGCTACTTATCAAATCCCTATCTGGAAGAAAACAAAAAAATAATCTAGGGCTAGGGAAGTATCTCAGTGGCAGAGTGCTCGTCTCACACGTATAGCATCCTGGGTTTATAAGCATTAGGTGAAAAGACAGATGTTAAACAAAATGGAAGGGAAGAAGAAGAAGTACAGGCTCTGGAGACATGAGAGGAAAACAGTTTGGCAACAGCTGAAACAAGAAAATAAATGGAAAAGAAAGAACCAAGGGTTATTCCAAAAGCCACCTGCATCACCTTAGAAAATGCTACAGTGTTTGCAAAACTGCAGTTACAAAACAGGCAAACAAAAGCTACGGTCCAGGGTATAGAGTGTATAGTTCAGTGGCAAAGCAATCATCCAGCATTCATAGAGCTCTGAGTTCGATCCCAGCACCACAAACAAATGAAATAAAAGTACAAATAGTGTGTTCAGACAAATGTAGATAAGTTGTCCTCACCTGCTGAAATCCAAATATATAAAGATGTACAAACCGATTAGAATTATTAAATGACAGACTCCTTTATTGATCCTGAGTGATATTGCTAGATAAAGCTATGTTAGGTAAAACCATAAACAAAAATATTTGCATGAGGTATTTATTTTAATTGCTACTTATGTTTCTTAACCTCAGAGGAATCACGTAAAATAACAAAGTCAAACATAATCCTTAGCTAATAAAATCACAATCTGATAGAATCATAAGAAATTTGGGGCTGGGCAGAGTAGTTCAAACCCTTCATCCCAGTACTTAGTCGGCAGAGCCAGGCTGATCTCTGTGAGTTTGAGCCAGCCTGGTCTACATAGTGAGTTCCAGGACAATCAGTCAGAACTACGTAGTGAGACCTTGTCTTGAAAAAGACCCCCTCATACACACCAAAAAAAAAAAAAAAAAAAAAAAAAAAAAGTTGGGTGCTGAACTCTGGTGATGGGAGAAGCTAAGAGAAAAGAAAACCAGCTGTGAAGCATCCAAGACTTAACTGATATATTAACCATTTAATAGTTACAAAATAACTTATGTACTCTGTGAGAAAATACCTATCCTGTTCATAGTTTGAACAGATTTCTGTTTTTGTCATATTTAGAAATTTTTGATAGTTTTTGGTTTGCTTGTTTGTTTTTTGTTTTTGTTGTTCAAGTGTATCTTGAAGAGAGGTTTAAGAGAGATACTAGGGGAATTGTCTCAGTTACTTCTATCACGGTGACAAAACACCATGACCGAGGCAACTTATAAAACAAGTATTTAATTGTACTTATGGTTTCGTAGCGTTAAAGTCCATGATGGCAGAGTGAAAACATGATGGCAGGGATAGCTGAGAGCTTACATCTTGATCCTAAAGTAGGAAGCAGAGAGAAAGCACTAGATACTTTGGAAACTTCAAAGCCCAGCCCAAGTGACACACCTCCTCTAACAGGGCCATGCCTCCCAATCCTTCCCAACAGTCTCACCAACTGTGGACCAAATATTCAAATATATGAGCCTATGGGCTCATTCTCATTCAGATGACCACGGACACGTTACTGATTGGTAATAATTAAGTCAGTACCATCCCAGATGCTAGGAATACAAAGTTAAATACGACATATCTTACCTCATATCATACAGTCCTCAAAGAGTCCATAGTAAATAGTCCTCTGAATAGTTACAGTGCAGTGAGGTGGGCGTTATAATAGTGACAGGTTCACAGAGTTTTGGCAGAACTGGTGAGACACGATCTTATTGTATCTTCAAGCTTAAGGAAGGCTTCCCCAAAGAGATGCTGTTCAAGCTAAGTTCCCGTGCGGTTTGCAAGTGAGGAGTCCTTGGGTAACTTCCATCAGAATGATTTCCTACAGAAATAAGAGACAAAATCCAGATGCAGTGAGCCAAGAGATACACGTAGAAATTGAGACAACGGATAGAGACAACATTCCCCAGGAAATTACTTTCTAACTGTTCTGAAAAGATTTAATAATGAATTTCATATTGAATGGTACAATTACTTGCTGACGGTAGCAACGCATCCTCTTTTCCTTCTGGGTGTTAGTGAATAATTGCTTTCCATTTACACGATGTCAATGACACGAATCCTTTCAGCGAGAGCTAAGCCCTCGAAGGAGTGTTATAGCTGCACCTTTGCATTATGCATGCTTTTGTTTCCCTGTTGCTCTTGTCTCCTGTTCATGTCCTGGAGTCTCGCAGTCTCCCTTATCAAGCACTGCCTTCCCCACCCCCACCCCCGGAACCTGGTGGCACTACTATAGCTTCCTCCTAAATATGGCCCACTCAGCTCAGGTGCCTTCATTTTCCAGTCCACACTACACGAGTCACCTTTATCGCAGAACCCTGTTACACTGCTTTCCATCCTCTCCTCTCCCGGGAGACATAATAAAACTGGAATACTAACATACTTCCACGTCTTCTCTAATCATCCAAAGACGTCTTGCTATTTGCCAACGGTCTTCATCTTAAAATGGCCAGTGAGCTGGTTCAGTGAGCAAAGGTGCTTGCCACCAACCCTGACAACCTGCATGGAATTCCTGCACCCACGTGGCGGGAACCGAACCGACGGACTCCTGATCGCTGCACATGCGCTATGGCATGTGCGCAATGAGACGTGTGTACACGCAGAATAAACACGTAGAATCAACTAAAAATCCTAATATAGTTCACCTCTAGAACATTTTATTTTTCACTTTCAACAACATGGTTCACCACGATCACTCCGGCTCTCTAAAATACAGCGTAAAATTCATTTTCAGGAGAGTGTTTGATAAGAGAAAAAAAAAAATCAAGGATACAAATGCAAAATAGTAAGACTAAGACAGATAGCTGACTTATCAGAGAAACGGAAACCAGAAACATTTGACACGTTTCAAGTCCTCCAAATAAAAAGGACACCAACACCCAGGGCTCCACTGAACAAAATCCTGAAGGACGATGACAGGCAACAGGAAAATACCACATGGGAAAGGATCCTGACGACAGAGGAACGGGTGAGTGGTGGGTGGAGGAAAGTGCTAGATAAGACCAGTGAGTACTGGCTTGTCAAAAAATACAATACATGAAATAAAAAGAACGTTTTGTTCAAAACAAGCGTGCCTATTGCAATTAAAAGTCGTTTGGTGGAAGGAATTAATGTAGGAACTTGAGGGAAGTGTTTATCCAAATGCTTGTTTGGTCTTCAGATGTCCACTATTTCCTGAGGAAACTGTTCATTCAGTGGCTTCCTGTGGACTGTGACCCACGAGCCACTAATTTCTACCCTTTGCATCCCATTCTGGCCTCTGTAAACCTGGGCAGGCTCATCTCTCACACTCGCATGAAGTAATTATGTGAGCTCCCCATTTGGCAGAGACGCTGTATTCTGTGGCAAACATTCCTAGGTTCCGCCACCCTTCAATCCTCCGGAAGCCATGGCTCAGCCCTAACCATATCTAGAATTTTCTAAGTATCCCTCACTTTATATTTCTCAAAAAGTTCTGGTGATCTCGTGGGGACACGTGCATTCTGCACTCCCGCTTCCTAGGTTGCAGCCTAAAAGGGCATTTTTCTTTTCTGTGGAGGGAACTCCTGCTGTGTGCTCACATGTTGCTTGAGGTAGGTAGGTCTTGAATTCCCTGAAAGCTTCCATTCTGAAGGTTAGGCTGAGAATGATGTGTGAGCCGTGACAAGAGTTGACCAAGAAAGCTGGCAGCTCTTAGTGAACAGCACAGTGAGCAGTAGCATGGGCAAACTGTGATCTTCCAAATAGTAATGAAGGTGAGGCTGTAGGTGGAGGAACGGGGGATGTTGACAAGGAAACATTAATTGCAGACATACGAGGGCTGACTCAATGGTGAAAATGATTTTCAAACCCGAATGACTAAGAGAACAAAAATATATGAAAATTAGGAAGGGAGCCTTGTTATTGAAAAATGCTTTTATTTAAATAGTGGATTATCTATCAAATACCATGTATGTTGACAAGTATAAAAATAAAAATTGGAAGTTCTTGTTTAAAAAAAAAATGAGTATGAACTGTCAGCTGGCTCTGTGGTGACACAGGCCATGAAACACAGGAACAAACACTTTGTCAGTGTCCCCTAGCAAAGACTGTCAGGCGCACACTGACAGTTGAGAGTGTTGGTTTTATTGTCTTTTGAAAATAAGAGAGGCTTCACACCTAGGGAACTAAGCATTTCCATTTAAGAGCCTTAATAGAGCATAGAAGTTTGTGGTAGGTGATTGGGGGAAAGTTCAGAACATAAACTTCTGAGTTACAGGCTGTTGGGACGTGAGAGTTAGGTATCTTTATAAACCTTAACTTGAAAAAGAAAAGTTGGCAATGAAGCTAAAACTGTAATTTGCAAAGAATCAGGAGTTCTGATACTTGGGGCGGTAGAATGTTTACTGTTTTGTGGTTTTTCCCAGTACTCTGTTCTTATCTGGGCTTAGACAAAAATTACAAAGTGGTCTTGTTTTTGTCTGAATCTTTTGTGGCTACGGAGTGGCCTCATCTAGTACTGGTGCTTGGTAAAATCATTTGTTGGATACATTGCCTCTAGAGAGGGGACAGGACTCCTCTGTGCAGATCTAATGGAGTTTGTGTTTGTATAGAAGTAGAAATAGCAAGTTAAAACAGGGAAAACTGAAGGGGCAGATGACAGGTGAAATCTTCTTTATCAGCGAGGTTGGAAACAAGATCCTAACTAGAAATGGAGATGAGAAAGCCCAGGGGTTATGTCAGCTAAGACATTGTTTGGTGGCTCCAGCTGTCTTCTACTAAGTCGCCTATTGTATTAAATTACAAATTGTTGCTTTTGCTGTGTATCATGAATTTGCCAAGGATTTAGGAGTGTGCATCCTTTTAGTCTCTAAAAAATGGATGCCATTCTCTTATGAATGGAACAAACAAATCTCCTTGGAATACTTATGCAAATAATTTGTAACCTTTATTTTGGCTTCTGAACTGTATCTCTCAGAGGGAAAAAAATATTGCCATTTTTCAAGGCTAAATAGAACATTAGCCAGGAACAATACTCATCCATAACACCGAATCCTTTCGTATCCAGAGCTAAGAAAATCAACGCTCTCATCCACCACCAGAAAAGAGTGGACTCCCCAGCCCTCTGGAATTCTGTTTATGTGTGTCTAAATTACTAGACAGTTGGCTCATTCCTGGCATTAGGTGTGATGAAGAGGCAACTCAGCAGCAGCAGCAGCAGCAGCAGCAGCAGCAGCAGCAGCAGCAGCAGCAGCAGCAGCAGCAGATTCTATGCATGCCATAGCCCATGCTCTTGGAGCATCAAAAGGAGATGAAGCCTGATTAACCATTTTGAAACCTATCGGATGAGGAGAAGTCCTTACAAAACAACTTTTATACGCTTTAATTAAAAACGTGTTCCGGCAGCTCAGAGATGAATGGGCTTCAGGGGGAGCAGGGCTGAGCCGGTTGCTATGACGACACCAAATCTTTTCACGCCAGGCCCTTCCTCAACACACTGACTAGCTCTCCCCTGCCATTAATTTGCTTCTGTGCCATCTTTCACTGCCTGGGTCCTCGCCCTAGCCTGTGAGGCTGCAGGAGGCTGAACACCTTCTGATGTCTTTGCTGTGGGTCTGCTCCCTTGCTGGGACCTCCTTTTTTGGAGCCCTCGCCTTCCCCTAACAACCTCTATGCTCTGTTCCTTTTAAAACAAGTTACTCTCCTGAGCTTAAAAATACATTATTATTTTTATCACAGGATAGTGATCACTGTTTACTACCACTTGTTACAAATCCAATTTACCAAATCACGACTGTCGTCGGAAAGAATACATGAAGTTCAACAGCATTCATATTTTGAGTCACTGGCTCCCTGTATCTAGAGAGATGCTTCACCCCTTTGCAGTACTCTTCTCTGTTGCTGAGGATGCCCTAAAGAGAGGGGCTCTGTTCTACTCCATTTTGTTCTTTCTTAAAGAAGGTTTTCTTAATGTATGGTCTTTGCCTGCATGTATGTTTGTGCACCACGTGAGTGCTAGGAACCAAACCCTGGTCACCTGCAAGAACAGTTTACTTTACAGTTTCTTTACTCCTGAGCCGTCTTGTGCTTACTCTTAAAACTCAGCTTTTCCCACAAACAGCACCAGCCGGTAATAATTTTAAGAGAGGCAAGACACGGTGACACATATACCTATAATCCTTGAATCTGCAGAAGGATTGTGAGTTTGATGCCAGCTTGAGCATAGTGAGACCTCCTCTCAAAAAGTGTGAGTAGAACACCTTAAAATATATGTTTAGTACAGGTGATAGTGGCTGGGGGAGTGGGGTTATCTTACTTTATCTTAGAAGGCACTAAAAACTATCTTTAAAATTATGCTTGGTAGGGTTTTGAACAGGGGCTTCAGGGGAGTCTCACACTTCCAGTTGTGTGGTATGATTAAAGGATTGGGGAGGACTGGCCCCTCTCAGGACTCAGCAGCCACCTCGAGGAAACTGCTATCTTTACATTCTTGTACTCAATGGACTTATATAGGCTATGATATGATTATACAGCTTCTTAATGTTGCTCTTTGAATCATCAGAGGCCTCACAACCTTTCATTTTGATTGTAATTCCAATTTAATTTCTCACCTATTCTGTGGTATGTGATGGACTAAGTGAATGGGATGCAACGCGGATCATTTCTTGGCATTCCTCATTTCCTCTATAATGCAATCAAGCTATTACTATTATGACTATAACTAACTCTGTGAACTATTTGTTAGATGAAACAAGCATTGCCTCTCTACTTGTCTGCCTTAGCAGAAATGTTGCAACTCAAGAGTCAGGTGTAGCCTGGGGAGTTAATCCTTGCTTGGCTCTCTTTTGTCATTACTATACAGAGAAGAGGTGAATCTTCTCCATGTGTCATGAACTTAAAGCTCAGTTCTAAGTCTAGGACTCCACATCATAGTATATCTTTCTGGTTGCAGCTTCCAAGTCTCTACAGTTCTGATGGAGAAGTCTCGTATCTCTCAAGAAGTTTTATAAAGAACTGCTTTGAAGTACTTCCTATATAAAACTATGCCCAATAGGTCGCATGTATATCTGAGCCACAGTAACAAATACTATGAAATGTGTCCAGCACAAGAGATAATGTTTCTTCTAAATGAATCAGTGCTCTGAATGATGTCTACATTTATTTCTTACAAACTAAGAAACTGCTACACCAAGAAAGAAAAGAAGGAAGGAAGGAAGTCTCAGGACTGGTTAGCATAAACCTTCCTTCAAGTCTAGATAGGCTACATGATCTAGCTTTTAATGGTTTATCTCACAGAGGGACTGAATCTCTCCTCGAGAATAACAGTACAATCTGAAAGAATTTGGAATGTAACTCTTTTTTTCTCCGGTCAGAATGCAGAATATGAAAGTCCTGTTCATCTGCATTAGGGTTGTTTCCCCACTAGAATCCCCACTATCTGGGATCAGTCTTAGGTAGGTACTAAAGAAACTGCATTTAAATTCTCTGGATAAATAGCAAGCTTTCAGCTACCTGAAGTAAATTTGGAGGCAATAAAAATGAATGCCTCAAAAGAGGCACACCTGAGATATTAGCCAATTTCACTTTAATACAGGGTAGGGGTGGGAATCAGTTGGCAAAAAAAAAAAAAAAATGTTCTACACCATAAATGTAGAGCTGCTTAATCACACACACAAAGTCAAGAAGTGCGGGTCATCTGTCCTTCCCGTTTACATCTATTCCAGATCCGGTTTGGGAACATTCTGAGGAAATGATCTTACAGGATGGATGAACTGAAGACAGAATGAGTCTTTTCTCTTACTGTATCGACAGCCCATAATTAGTTGATTTTCCAGGCTGGAGTCTGCTTTGGGGCTGTACTTTACATAATACTAAATTCTCATCTTTATTGAAAAAAAATTTTTTTTGTCTCCTCCGTGCCTAATCCTGTTCTATGGCCAAAGACATCTACATAGAAATTGGAATATCTTCTGTTTGGTAATTCTTCCATCCTGTGATGGCTGACTCACCTGAAGTCACATAATCCTGTATGTGTGCTCTGGCACTAGACACATTGTTTATGTGAGAAAACCACAGGGCTGTCCTGTTGCTTTTGTGGAAGGAGCACAGCAGCCCTCCACATGTGCAAAATGTACGCCAGGCTGAAAGGCAAAGAGTAAACCTGTGCCTGATGTTGCAAAGAGAGTTTATTAAAGGTGACTGAAGGAAGTCATTTGCACTACATGCAGATGAACCTGTCATCAAGATTCAAATCTAGTCTTAGTAAGTTAATAAAAAGGAGGGTAAGTGTCCAGAAGTCACTTTTTCTTTATAACCTCTAATATCTGGAGTTTAAACCTCAGATGGAAAATAGAACCTGAGCCAGGTGCACCGCTCACACTTGGAATCCACACCCGGAAGGCTGAATGGAGAGCTGGAGGCCAGCCTAGGCTACATGGCAAGACTTTGCCTCAAAAACTAGAGAGAATTTTCCATATACTTCATCATCAAACACGAAGAATATCATGTTTTGCATGTTTTTGAAGTAAATGAAAACCATGAAGACTCCACTCCACAAGAGTAAATAGATGTTTTAATGTGCTCTGTTGGGGGAAGATGGAAAGGAAGGAAGGGAGGGAGGGCAGGAGGACAGGAGGGAGGGAGGGAGGGAGAAAGGAAAAGCCAGCTTACTTTAAATTTTATCTAAAACTGTGAAATGTTCTCTCCTCTTCTCCAAGTGCTTAGACCTAAAAATTGAAGGGTGGTGTAAGGTCCATGAAAATAAATGTGTGTAGGTTTCTCCCTGCGGAGAGGAAGAGAATAACAAGGCCCTCCTGATGAGACTAATAACTTGTTGGAAGCCTTAAATCTAACTCACTTTTCGAAGTTTCCCCCAACCAGCACACAGTACACCTGCTGCTGCTTCTTCTATGTGGGTATTGGAAGGGTCTCCTCAGTACAGCTACTCGCTGTGGTTCACTGGAAGACTGGGATAGCCATGATTGATTGGTGAGAAATGATTCATCTGCACCACAAAGTATTGTTACTTAAAAAACGAACAAAAGCACCTTATATCCCGCATTATTATCTTTATCTAACTGGATTAAAACTTTAACGCACACTTTCCCCAATTGGGAAAAATGGGCTCCTGTTGGAAGCTCAGTCATGACCACAAATGAGGTCTTAGACACCAAGCTAATCAAACTATGGAGACGTCTTTGGCATTCAAAGTCAGTCACTCTGTCTCTGTGTCTGTCTGTCTTTATCTCTTGTCTCTGTCTCTGTCTCTCTAACACAGAGAGAGGGGGGGAGGGGAGGGAGGGAGAGAGCGCCAAGGCATATATGGTGCTGATTTTAACCTCCATGCAGGAGAAAAGCAGGAAAGTGAAGCAGGGATGGTGGAACTGAAGGGGCAGACACCTGCAATAGAGCCTTGGAGAAGTGGGCACGTGCCCTCGGTTGTGGACAGTGTACAGGGAGGTAGTGCCTGCAGAATCCCCAGAGTTCTGTGGCCTGCTGGGGGACATAGTGTCCGGTCAGCCAGCCCAGGCTTCTGGGTGTTCTTTCCGAGATAGCTAGGGTGAAAACTAACCGGGAGATCCTTAGCAGAGGGTAGGGAGGGCTGGCTGCATGCTCAGAGCGCGGCCAGGACCTCCAGAGCCGGGTGCACGGAACCAGGTCCACTAGTAGGCCCCTTGCCTGGCGCGCCCCGGATGCCTGGGGCTGGCTGGTGGCCTCGGGAGGCCCGGAACGAGCAGAGTAAACACAGCGCTCCGGGCCCGCCCCATCTCTCTGCCGGCTCCGGGTCCTGCCGCGTCGCCGAGCCCGCGACCCCACCCTGGGGGTGCCTTAGCCAGGACTGGCGGGCTGGGACCGCGCCCCAGTGCGGGTCCCTCGGAGCGCGCCTGGCTGTCCCGCCCAGCCTGGCCGGGCCCCTCGGGCGGGCTGGAGCTCTGCTTTGCTCTTTTCGTTGGCCAAGCACAATTGTGTTATTGGAGATAATGAATTCAATCCCCATCAAAGGGCATTAGGCTTGCCTGGGCCCTGGAGTTGTCGGTGCCTTTTTTTTTTTTTAAGAAAAAAAAAAAGAAGAAAAAAAAAAAAAAACTAGAAATGAAAGGCTGAGAAGGAGAAGAAAAAAAAATTCTCTGGGGGAGCCTTTCTCCTGATCGCTGCGTTTGAAGTGAAGGGGCCCGGGCATTGTTGTTCACCTCGCGGCCCATAAGGCTGGAGAAAGCCCGGGCTTTTGATGGGCTGAGAACCGCCTCGGCAATGAGCACCACGTCGGGCTGCAAGGCCTGCGGGCAGCATATGTCTCAGGGCACCCGGGCACCGTCTGGCGGGAAGGAGGCTCGGCCCTGAGGGGCTGGGTCAGGACCCAAGGCCAGGACCCAGAGGCAGGGGACCCTGGGGCCTTCCCAGGGCTGAGCCCCGAGTGCCTCTCACAGATTGGATGGGATGGCGCAGGGCTCCCCCAAGGGAAACCTTTGGGAGCCAGACTCACCCTTCCTTTGGAGAAGTAGGGGTCTCCGTGAGGGCAGCAGGCCCCACTGATTGGAGTCATTCTTTCTAAACCCTATACCCCAGCCTTACAGGCTGAGTCTGAGTGTGAAAGTGTGCACCTCAAAGTGGGATACCTGAGGGTTTTCAACAGGGACTGGGGGTGCACGCCCAGCACATGGCAGCCTCCCTAGCGGTCACTCAGCCCCAGAAACGCTCGGGCTGCGATTTTCTCACACATCCAGGGAGCTTTTCAAAAAACTTGTTGCGAGCATTTATCTTCATTGCCCCAACGCGAACATGCCCTATCTGGATTCGTGCTCTCATCCTTCCACTCCAGGCATCCTCTGAACAATTTGGTCCCAGGACTGGCCACCGAAACCCCACTGCTCCTTCCAGGGCCGTCCCCACCGCGGACCTCCTCCCTCTCCCCGAAGGATCCGGGTTATCCGCCCCATTAATATATTAGCCAGGCATAACACAAAGGAAGCGCGTGTCAGCAGAAGGCCTTGTGACTCTGGGGAGAGGCCAGGAAACCTGGACAATACCCTGCCCACTTCACAGCTCCGTGCTTAGCCAGCCAGTGGATTGGCCTCCACCTGGAAACAACCAAGACCCTGGAGGACAGGCTGGAGATGAGGCTCACAGCTCAGCTCAGTGCTACGGGTTTAGCATCCTAGGACTGAACCTCAAAGTTCCCAGGTAGAACCCAGAGCTATCCAAAGTTCCCCCCAAGGTCCCAGACACCTAGTCGATGCAGAGAAAATCAGTATTGGGGTGCAACGAAGTTGCCAGATACCTATTCCTTCCCCTGTGCGTAAAGGACTCTTAAAATTATATCTCTAAACGAAACGAACTCCCACAGAGACCCTTTTTCTCATTAAATCGATGTTTCAAAAATAACTCCTCGGTGTCAGAGAAAGGGAAAGAAAGAAGAAAAAGAAAATCTTAGCTGAGAACGTGATTAGACAAGCAACGAAGTAAACTTCAGAAGACAGGTGTGGTGGTGGTGGTGGTGGTGTGCGTGTGTGTTGGGGGTGGGGGAGACTAGAAGACTTCCAATTTAATTCATTTTCCCCACTTCCAGGCAATGCCTTGGGGTGGAGGGGTTTTTCCAGGTGATTTCTCTTAGCTTTAGCAGGGAGCCCCTGATGTGTAATCCTTCAGAGAACTTGGGGAAAAGTAGAAGGCCACCTCACCCGTAGAATTTTTTATCAGGTTTCTCTGAGTGTCCCTGCTGCCGTTCTGAACTGGATTTCAACAGACTAACATCTCACCTGGATTCTAAAGTCCAGGACACAGCCCTTTCCTTTCTGGACTTTAAGGGATGGTATCATGCCTCTAAATTCCGAGTTGACCAGAGTTTTAGCGAACTCCAACGTGTCCTGAGGTGGCCTCTGTGACCCCTAGCTCACGGGGCTGCAGAGGGAGACCGAGCGTTGTTCTTACAGTGCATAATCACAGCTACCATGACTGGAGATGTGGAGGAAGAGAGGCAGAAGTGATTCCCCGCTGGGCAGGTTTTAAAGTGTTTGGAATGGGAAAATGTGTGTTTTACAGGTGACAACTGAACTTCTCGGATATTCTTCAGTCCCACAAGGCTTCCTAACAGAGTCGGAGAAAGGGGGGCGGGATGAGGGTTGCAATCCCAGCTGTGCAAAGTTCAGTGGATGGAGCTGGCCTGGGAGGTAAAAAGAGAAGCACTGGTAGAATCATCATGTCCCAAACTTAACTGTTTGGAAGGAAAAGCCGATCTAAAGAAATCTGTTGTTAAGTGTATGTGGACATGCTAAATAAATAACGTTGGGTAGAAATAAAACTCGCTAACACGCCAAATAAGTAACGTTGAGTAGGAATAAAAGTCGCTAATGTGGCTGCTTTTAAAAACCTCCTCTTTCCATAACAGCTTGATTCTAGGGATGTTATGAGCTCTGTTACGTTATTTTGCTCTTACATTCTTAGTCTCATGAGACTTTTGAGGTTCAATTACTCTTTCAATTCGGGTAATTTTTATACCTAGATTTCAGCATAATTTGATTACCTATTTAGGTCAGGGTGGCTTATAAAAATCTCTTTTTGTACTCAATTATCTTGAATCAAAAGGCCATTCTCTTAACTGCATTTAGTTGGAAAACACAGCCATAGTTGAGGCAAACAGTTAATTTTAAAGACAATTTTTAAAAACTTTATTAAATACATGCTACATAATTTAAGCAATTTTATTTTTCAATGAGCTTTTTCTTCTTGACATATTGAAGTGTCACATTAAAATACATTATAGCTAAATGTTCTATGATATTACTGCTAAATCAACAGAAAACCAATTGATCTTGAGGAAAGGTTAATTAATTTGGCTACAGGTCTCCTACTTTCGTCTGCAATGAAAAGAATTTCTATTGATTACCGCAGGTTTTTTTTTTCCTGCAAAGAAACTTAATAAGCATTTCAATGGAACTGGGATCAATATTTTAAATGCCAAACAACAGAATTTTATAATGTTACAACTCTTGGAATTCTCTTCCGTTGTGGCTCACTCAAAACGTTAAACCCGAGAAAGACTTAACAGTTTCATTAAAATCCGCCTTCTGCAAAAAGAAAACAGAAGTTAAGAACTTGACTAGCATATGCTTGTTTCCATCGCGTATTATTCCCCACCCGTCCATTCTGCAGTGCAAGAGAAACAATAGAGACTGAATTTTATCTTTAAGATTGAAAGGTGGTCTCCGCCGATCTCAGAGAAATCGGGCGGCACTGCCTTCTGCTTGGGAACGCTTCAGAGTTGTTTAGTCCCGCTGAACACAACTTTCTTATCTATCTTGGGCTCTTTTTGTTTTACTTTTTTCAATCACTTTAAAAAGCTCAGAGCTGAGCTTCCAAACACAAGGTTAAAGTAATCGCTGAGGCTCCCTCCCGGGCAGACACCGCTCTCCCCGAACGCTTTTCTGCGCTACTGTTTGCTCCGCGGCGTCCTGGAGCCCAGGGCCCCTGGAGCTTTCCACTTGGGTCAGTTGGAAGCCTTTTCGTTCCTCGCTGGCCCCGCTTCCGGCCCCTCCCCCATCTGGAGCAAAATTCCTAAAATCTCCATTCCCGTCCTTTACTGAGCCCGGTGCGTCCCCTTTCTGGCCAAGAGAGCGTCGTTGAAGAAATCAGGGGCCCGGGCACCAAAGCCGGGTGAGGGCGGAGGACGCCGGGGTCGC
Source organism: Cricetomys ansorgei (assembly GCA_026225945.1). NCBI lineage: Eukaryota > Metazoa > Chordata > Mammalia > Rodentia > Nesomyidae > Cricetomys > Cricetomys ansorgei. Next base: position 15,438,634 of record JAMJFZ010001131.1, read on the forward strand.
TCGCAGGCGGCGCTCTCGGGAGGGTCCCTGCGCGCCCCTGGAAGCACAGATGTTTTCTTCCTGGCCCCGGCCCGGCGCCCCGGCAGGGCGATCCGGCGTTTGTGTGTCCGGGTTTCCGAGGAAGGGATTACGCAGCGGGAGCGGCTTGGCCAGCCAGGCCGCGGGGTGGGCCCGAGACCCGGCGCCCGGCCTTCTTTGTTGACTTTTAGGTCTGTGGCTCAACAGAAGATTTATTCGCTAGGAGGGGAAAATGCCCAAACAATGAAGAACTAACTGCATTTGTCACCTCGGGATGCTTGCGCCGTCCGCTCTGCCCCCCTCTCCCCCAGCAACCATCTGTCCCGGGGCCCCCAGCCCGCGTGGGGTCTAGAGGCGCACGTCGTCCCGAGGTGGCAGAGAGCATCGACGCAGAGCCGGGGAGAAGCCCACGGGCCCGCAGCTCTGCCCTCAGGCGCCACTGAGCCAGGACCCGCCGCTCTCGCTTCCCCGCATCCTGCATCCCACATCTCCCATCACCAGAGTGGCCTGGACCACAGGCATATCTCCCCTGCAAACCCAGAAAATTCCTAGAAGAGTTAAGGAGCAAGAACTAAGGCCGACACAAACCCGGAGGAAGAAGGGGTGTCGCGGAAGTCAGACTTTCGTTTCAGGACAGCGTGAGAAATGCGCAGGCCGAAGATCACGCGTTCATATTACAATCGAGTTTGAATTTGCCGGCATTTGTTTACTTGTGTGTGTTAACTGTGGAGATCGAAAGCTTTTCCGTCTTTGGGGTATGCTTGACGTCCTATAGAGGACTTCGAATTAAGTTTTGAAATTACTCATGCCAGCAATTTCTCTTCCCTCCTTTCATTAGTTGCAGAGAGCAGAGCGGGGGATTTCTGGATTTTTCTCAAGTGCTACGTGGCACCCGTTCTCTCATCTGGGGAGGTAATTACGCGATAATTAAGCGACTGGCACGGCTCTTTTTATCTTGTCTGTAGTGTGGAGTGCTGCGATCAAAGTAAAGGCTGTCCAAGTTCAAGCCCTGGTGAGGATGGAGTTCACACACAAGGGCTCAGGCAGGCCAGCCTCGGCTTGGGCTGGTGCTGTTATTGTTGGTGTCAATCCGAACAAGACTTACAAAGAAATAGGTGGACTGGAAAGTGAGCCTACTATCAAAGGAGATTAATGATTTTGTGATCTCAAGCAACTATGGGGTGTGAAGTTGCATTTCAAAGCTTCTTACAAGGCAAACAAATCATCAGCTTTAGGTTCTTAGAAACAATATTTTAAAAATATCTTCACAAAACACAAAACAGCAGCTACCATGCAACACTCACAAAGCTTCCCCCGCAGGAATGAATTAGTCGTCTTCCTCCCCGCCCTCCAAACCGACCACATAGCTAAGTTTTATTTCTCCTTTAAAGCGAAGGTTCCGAGTCTGTGGTAGATAACTCAATTTTACTAGCCACAGCTGCTATTTTATTCTCATTCAAATAGTTCTCAAATTAGAAAAACAGGAAATTAATAATTTAATTTCAAACCAGAAAAAAAATCTAAAAAGAGACACAGAAGGCTTAAATTCCCATGCCCTCCACCCCACACACAAAGAAGAAGGAGACAACATTATTTGGAATAAAGAAAATTTTAAATCTCAGTTCTTGGAATAGTGTCACATTATCCACCTACATTAAATTGAATTTCTTTCACTAATTTTACTAGTTACACCTTCATTTAGGTAGTAGATGGAACCGCTTTATTTTAGATTCGATCCCTGTCTGTCTTTTATATTAAATTCCAGAATTTAAAACATATCCTATTCAGAAGATCTATTTTAGAATTAACTAAGCGAAGGAAAATAACAGAAATTCTTTGTTGTTAACATTTGATTTATTTAAATTCCTTAACTGCAAGTGATCAGGAACATATTCCACAGATTAAAATCTTGTATTATTTTTGTTATTTAAATCAAAATACCTTGATTACAATCACATTGAGAAAAATTAACATTTTAAATTTGTAATTTTAACCATCATTTAAAGCAATTTCAGCTGTAAAGAAAAAGAATAAACCATGCAATAAATTAACATCGAGAAGGCAAAGAGGAGTAATGATGAAACCCGTCTAAAACTAACACCAAGTCCAGCTGTGGAAAGTGCATTAACACTGGATGAGACAAGCATATGAAGACACTAACGAAAATGGCCACAATTGGGATTTTTGGAATTTGTACCAAATTTTGAAATGCATTTTCTTACAAATTCTCTTCTCCTCGATAGTATGATATTTCCTTTTTCCCTCAGGGGGGAAAAAATCCTTTAAATGGTATACATACACAAAAGCTAATTTTATACATGTGACCTCAGAATGACATGACCATGACACTCTGCAAAGCTAGGAGCAGAGTTAGGGAAGAAGGCAGTTCCTGAGGTATTGGTTCTCAGGGTCATGTTCGGGTGGAGAGGACAGTGTGTAGGGGGATCCTTGTAACCCGGTCAGGCGATCTTTGAAAGTGTAGCAAGTCTACCACCTATTTATTACCTCTACATGGTATGCAAAAGTGGACGAGCTCTTTATATCTGAGCACGATTCAGTCCAGAGACAATATATATGCATTTCGTTTAAAGACATCTGCTATCTGAGCGCACCAGAAACGTAAGCTGAGAACAAATGGCTTGACGTTTGTGACCTGTTTAGACCTTACTGAATGATGGCAATACTATCTTTCAATACTCTCAAGAGCCCATACTGTCTACTTGGCTTCTTTACCATTTCCATTTTACTGAGTTAAGGGTATTGCCACAGACCTGTAAACTCGTGTGGTGGGCCTAGGTGAGGAGGGGCAACAACAACAAAAAAGCACAGACAAATATTTTACAAACTTGACCATCTTCTTTTTAAATAAGCCCTGCACAGACTAGAATGTGTTCACAGGGGAAAGACTGGAAGGGGGAAGAGGGCGAGGAAGGAGGAAGATTTTCTATATATACATTTTGTGGGTCATTAAACTTTGCAGGAAAAAAAAAGTGTTGGTATGGAGTCGGTTGTATTTGTAATAATACACACAATGAGTGTTGAATACAACAATAAAGTAACAGTCCTTTGCACTGGGGAGAACTGTGCATGAAAAAATAAAAATAGTTGGGATTCTTATTACGTGGTTGATTCTGGTGTGTGTGGTTTTGTTTGCTCTTGGTTTTCCTTTCATACTACCAGCTTGGCCATGAAGACAAATCCCCAGTCCTGGGAGCTAGGAAGTATTTAGCACGGGTCTGGAATACACACCTTGGTAGTAGGCCGGCTCCAGGGCTGAGGGCTCGATGGGGCTCCTCGCGGCCACTGAGGCGCTGCCAAGGGGCAGACTGGCGGGCAAGGTGGCGCCATAGGGCGAGTACTGCAGTGCCTGCTCATAGGCCTTGAAGTCCAGCTTGTGCTGCTGCTCCGAGGAGGACATGAGGTTGTTGATAGAGAAAGGGTGGTTAAAGGAGTAGTGGGGGTCCCCTTTCAGGTGCAGCTGAGATTCGTGGGGTGCCAGGCCGTGCGCCGGGTGAGAGGGGGGCACAGATGCCAGCGCCCCTGGCCCGGAGCTTATGGGGGGCGCAGAGGAAGAGGCCGGAGACTTCAACTCCGAAGCGCCCCCTGTCGCCGCGGCCCCGCTGTGGTCCAGAGTCTGGGGGCTGGCTGCCGGCCCGGGGGCCGGCGCGCCCTCTAGCTGGCCGGCCTTTCCGTGCACCCCCCGGTGAAGGGGCGACTCTGCGCTGGGGTTCCCCGCGCCCGAAGGGTCCTTGCGGCTCTCCGGGCCGCCTTTGGAGCCGCCGCCCCCGCTCCCGCCTCCAGCCCCCGGCTGTTTCTCACACTTGAAGCGCTTCTGACGGCGCAAGTAGCAGCCGTTCTCGAACATGTTGCCGGAATCTGGGTGCAGCGTCCAGTAGGAGCCCTTGCCCGGCTTGTCCGGGGATCGCGCCACTTTCACGAAGCAGTCGTTGAAGGACAGCGAGTGGCGGATGGAGTTCTGCCAGCGCTGCTGGTTCTGACGGTAGTAGGGGAAGAGGTCCATGATCCACTGGTAGATCTCGCTCAGCGTGAGCATCTTGCTGGGCGCCTGCTGGATGGCCATGGTGATGAGCGAGATGTAAGAATAGGGCGGCTTGGCGTGCGGGTAGCTGCGCTTGAACGTCTTGGCGTCGCCGCCGCCCCCCGCGCGGCTGCGGCCCAGGTTGGACGGCGCGTACGCCATGGGGCTCATGCATGGGTTCATGGCGGCCGCGTAGGGGCCCAGGCCGTTCATGGAGGCCGCGGGCTGCGCGCCCATGGAGCCCATCCCTCCCGGGCTCAGAGCCGCACCCATAGCCGTGACGCCCGCCGCCGTCATGCTGTTCATGGCGCCTGCGGAGCCCCCGGGCATGCCGGCCACAGCACCTGGACTCAGGCCGGCCCCCAGGCCCGGGTTGGCGTAGGACATGTTGAAAGAAGCCGGGGTCATGTTGCCGCTCGTGGTCATGGTGTTCATGGTCATGTAGGTGTTCATGGAGTTCATGGAGCCCAAGCCGGAGTTCATGTTGCTGACCGGGACTGAGGAGTAGGCCTGGAGCAGAGACAGCGAGTGGAGAGGCCCCGAAGGGCGGAGTTAGTAGCTGGCCCAGGAGTTTGGCTGGCTAGGGGCGAGACCCCCAGGCAAGCGAAAGGCATTTCTGCAAAACTCGGGAACTCCCCAGCCCGGGCAAACTGTTCGGTGCCCTTCCGTGGTTTGCACGACAGGGGGTGGGGTGGGGGTGGCAAGAGATCCTAGCGCAGCAGGCAGGAAAGATTAACGCTCACAGAAAACATGTCCCTGGGAAGATGAGTAATCGCCATACATGCCTAGAGTAAGGGTTGGCTTCTAGGGTCACTTCGTCTCATCCATGACAGGCTGTACCCAAGTATCCACCCCAGACTAGCCTAGAGCCTTTGGGCCAAATTGGTTTTGAAACGCCGAAAATAGAATTTACGTCCGGGTCTCTGCTTCTTGACCCCAAAGGTGATGTAGGTTCCACACAGGCCTATTGGGTGATCAGCTGGGCACCAGTTAGGCACACACCCTGCCCAGGGCTGGCAGGCACCGCTGGCAGCATAGCAGTTAGGCATTGTACTAGTTGCTGTTAGACGCTCATCCATAGAGTAAATCGCCTGTATGCCTAGAGGAACCCCCATCCTAACTACTCCTCTCCCAGCAACTGGCTTTGTCTTGAGGATTGGTGCCAAAAGACGACTTTCTGTTATTATATTTAGAAGTAATGCTTTCCACCTACTTGTAACAACGGCAATGTTTTAAAAGAAGCAAACTCATTAAATAAAATTCTGGTAAAAATAAAATTAGAAATAAGGTGCGCAACAGGACAATGCGGGCATGTATTTAACTTCAACGTGAGTTTACATGTACAACTCTGCAAGCTATCCAAAACCTTGTATTAATTCTGTTACCTGTTTGCAGTCCTTTGACAGCTGAAATAATTGGTAACACAGTTCACATACACACAGACACACATACACACACATAACTGATAGTTGCTGCTGCTCACATCAAAGTCCGGGTTTTGAAACTACATGAGTAGTTTGGAATAATTTAAAAATTCCCAAGTCAAATTCGGCTTACTTTTTCTTAATGCTATTCTGCTTCCTAATTCTCAGCTTTGAGATGTAAGAAAGCTGTTTTCATAGGGGTCTTCTCTGGTGGGCCGAGGTGACTGCGTCAAAATTAAACCCCTGAAAGTGGTCTAAGCTCCTATTAAAATCATCAGCAAGTGAAATCCTCATCAATAGAAATCCATTGAGTAACCAGGTTATTAGAAAATACAGAGCCCGGACATATAACTGCTTATCTGGTAATCTAGCAGAAACATTGATGTGCTTAAATTTATATTCGTCAGCAAATGTCACGTTTGAAAACATGAGAGAGATAGATTTAAATATGAAGACTCCTAAACAGTATGGTTCCAAAATAAAGACAGAGGTGAATAAATAAATTGCCAAGAAGATATTTTCAGATTCAGTACTTTTTTCTTTTTCTAAAAAAAAAAGAAAAGAAGTAAAGTACTTTTTACTTCGGGATTTATTTTCTAGCTCTCTTCCCAAGATCGCAGGCTGCATTTTCAATAAGCCCTTTCGATAACGGCGTTAAACTTTTGAAGGCAATCGGCAGATGTTTCTAGAAAAGTACTTTTAATAGGCAATGACCCTGCTGTACCTGATTTTCCTTTTGTGCACAGTGTAAAATAAACTCCGTGAATGTGCACCAAGGGGGGACAATGAAGAGAAACAGGTTCTTGGCCCCGAGTTCTGGAAAAAATATTCGGTTCGCACCAGCGCCACCACGCGGCTCAATGGAGGAACGACCACACTTTTCTACAAACTGGGCTTTTGAAGAATAAGTTTTATAAAATTTAAGAATCATTCATTACGAAGAAGCCCAACTTCTGCGGCAAATCATTTTTATCTAAAGACGTCGGAGAAACAAGTGCTGGGACCTAGAGGCGCCCGGTCGGCGAACACCGACTTTAGAAGTTGCTTTAACTTGTGCCAGAGCCGGTAGGGCTCCCGGGGCTCCCGCTCCCGCTCTCGGCGGGGCGAGTGCTTCCCGGAGCGGGCGTTTTCAAAGCCCGGACTTCCCCGAAACTCTCAGCTCCCTGCGATCGCCAGGGGCCCCGCGAGCAGCGGGCTGGCGGAGAGACCCAGCCGGGACCCTCGGGGATCCGCCCCCCGGCCACGCAGCTCCGGCCCCGGCGGGAGCCCACCTCGCCCGGGTCCCCGCGGACGCCCCGCCGCCTCCCGCCGCTCACCTCCTGCGTGTCCGCGTAGTAGCTGTTCCAGTCGCCACTCTCGTGCCCTTCCATCTTCACGGTCCCTAACATCCTGGAGCCACCCTGCCCGACAGGACCATCCAAGCCCGCGCGGAGCGACGGGCGGGGGAGGGGAGAGGGGCCGCCGCGGTCACCCGAGCGCTCGAGGGCCCGGCGCCGCCCCAGCGAGGAGGAAGCCGGGCGCTGCGGGGCGCGGCGTGCGCGGCGGCGGCGGCGGCGGCGGCGGCGGCGGCGGCGGCGGCGGCGGCGGCGCGGCGGGAGGGGGCAGCGCCGGGGACGGGAGGCGCCCGGCAGCGCCTCCGCGGGAAGTGAGCGGGCGGCCGGTGCGGAGCGAGTGCAGTTGAGCTGATGTGGATCTTACGTCGCCCGAGTGCCCACCTCCTCGTCCTCTCCCCATTTGTCCGCCTCACAAAGACGCTCGCACCTACAAAGCCCGAGGTGCACCTGCGAGGCGGCCGCCCGCCAGTCCGGCCGCCGCGCCTCCCGCCCCGCCGCGCCAACGCCGGGCGCCCCCCGCGCCCCCTCCCCGCCCCCTCCCCCAAACCTGGCCCTCACTTTGTTGACAAAGCAGTGTAATTGGTTTAAGCCCCGAGGCTAGGGAAAGAGGAAGATGGGGCGGGTGTATGTATGACCCCCCTTTGGAAAAGGGAAGAAAAAAAAAAAAGAAAGAAAAAAAAAAAAAGAAAAGAAAAATAGGCGGCGCCTGGAAGAGACGCCGGGGCTCCAGACCAGAGCTGTGTGGCCGGAGAAGGGCTGGGGAGGTGGCGTCGGAGCCGCAGCGCGGGGACCGTGCTCGCCGCCGAATGACCCCGAGGTCCCTCCCTTGGGCGCTCACCGCCCTCCGGACCTCACCGCGACTCAGTTCTCAGTGCCTCCCTCTCCTTCGCTTCCCCCCATCGGTGACCCAAAGTTCAACCCTGGGAGACCACCTTCCCCCTTCCCGGGCTTCGGGCTTATAAAGGGGAAAAGCCCTACTTTTGCCTCGTCGCTAGAAACCCAGTCATCTGAGTCAGCCGAGCAGAGTGACTTTAGGCCGACCTGGGCTCCTGGCTAGCAGAACGGAGGCGCTGCCACGAAACTCGTACCTGCGGCTAAGAGCAGGTGAGTCACAGCACCGTTTTATATTTTTATGACATAACTTTTTTTTTTTTCCGCCTCAGTCCACTCCACTCCCCTTGTCATCTGCAGCGATCAGAAAGAGGAAGAAACTGAGAGCAGATGTTTGTGTGATAGGGCAGGCGGATCCTCGTCGAGCCTGCCTCTCTCTGCCGGGCTCCTCCTCCTACCCCCCTTCTGCAGCCTCCGGGACCGAGCTGGAGGCGACCGTCTGGTTTCTGATAGAGAAAGGTCAGGGGGAGGGGACATCTCCCTAAGCATCGGCGTAAACTGGGAGCCGGCCTGGGTGCTGGAACGCATCTACCACGCTAAACGTGGTGCCGGCCTGAGGCTAGAGTCGGCCCACAGCAGTGTCCTTGCTAATCTGGAGGGGCTCGGATATCAGACTCTCAAACGGCCCTGGATGTCTGTGGAAAATTCTCCCCCACTCAAAGTCTCTGCGTCCTTCCAGTTCTTCCTAGGTAGTGGCGTGCCCTCGTGTCCTGTGGAAAGAGACTAATCAGAGATTGGGCTGGATAGAGAGTGTGTGATATGCTCCCAGAAGGTGCCTACTTCTGAGGGACGATTGAGTATGTTTGTGAACATAACAACCGAGAGCGTTTCTAAGGGAATGTGGCTGTGTGGCCTTGTGTGCTGTGCCAGCCTGTAGATGAACTAGATTTCCTTTAGAGACAAAAAGAAAAAGAAAAAAGAAAAAAAAAAAAACCTAAAGTGACCAAGAGACTAAAATATTCTTGTTTTGCAAAGTTTTTTTAAGGTAATTAATCTCATTTGAGGGAATGTGTTTTTACTTGTCTTCCAAATAGATACCCCCCACCCCACCCTGTGCTTTGTTCTTTTAAATCTTTCTTCCTTGAAATCTGGCAGGAGAACCACGTTAAATCCTTGAACCAAACAAATCTCTTAAATCAGCAGGGGAGCAGAGAAGGTGAAGATGTGTAGTTAAGGAAATAGAAAAGATAAAAGCATTGGATTACAATTCCTTTTTGAACAAAAAGTGTGTGTGTGTGTGTGTGTGTGTGTGTAGACATCACATTATAAGCAAAGGAATGAGAGTGAAATTAAATCCACCCTGAACTCGGCAGAGCAGGCAGCCCTCCCCACCTGCAGCCTGCCGCTGTGACTAGAAGTCACTCCCATCAGTTGTGTAAATATACCCATGGATGTGTGTCAGAAACTAATTCTTTTGTGCAAAGTTCCCACCAACAGCAGGACCTTGTTTCATTTGAAAAGCACACGAGGCTTTGCTTCCTCAGACTGGTCCTGGGGACTTCCACTGCTAAGAAGCTTCCTTGTTCCTTCGTGGTTGATTCTCTGATGCCCTCTTGGCTCCTCTACAACATCTAGCATGACTTGAACATTTCCTGTGGGTAGTAACAACTTAGTAATAGCTTTACATAGTGCACAAAGAGCTGATGACTTGGGGAGGGTGCCTTGTCACGTGGAAGGGGTTAATTAAATTATCACAGGTTCTTTAAGCCCCTTTTCCAACTCTATTAGGTCCCCCTTTCAATTCTATTAAAAGGAGAAAGGGGCCATTCATAACAGGAGACCACCGTGAAGTTTCTGGAAAGCATCTTCAAATGCAAGAGTGGGGATACTGAGTGGAGTCTGCCCGAATTAAAGCCTCCATCCCTGGTGTTCCTGGTGTTCTGGGGTTTGTGGCTCTGTTCCTGCAAACACAACTCCTCCCTGTGTGTATGGTTCCCACAACACCACAGGGCTAGACTGGATTGAACCGGGTAAGCAAACTAGGGGTTTTGCTTCTGAGTTGACTGTCTTATGCCACAAAGAAGGAAAAGTGGCAGTTGGGTTACCTCTCTGCGAGTAGTGATGGCCTTCCTGGACACCTAACAAATTCAGTTGGTGAGGTTTTAGTGTGTCCTGAGGTTCCCCTCACCCCCAGGTTTAAAAGTGAAACGGTAGGATCACTTCTTTCCAAGTATTTGATTTGGAACACACACACACACACACACACACACACACACACACACACACACACAGTGGAGGGAAGGAGGGAGGGAGATAAAGAGAGGAAAGAGTGAAGGAGAGAGGGAGGGAGAGAGCTAGAGAGACAGACAGACAGATAGACAGAGGTCTATCTTTGGTTGCTAGCTAGTTGTCACCCAGATGAGGAGTCCAAGTCTTAAACCTTGTTTGTTCCTGACATCTTCCACAGACAGGCCCTTAGGCCAGAGTGAAACCAAGCGATTAACCCTAGGGACTGAGAGAACTCATGAGAAGGAAGCCAGAGGACTTTTCCCGATGCCTCAAGTCCTACTTGCCAGGGTGAGGACTGTCTGCCACAACCTAGGGCGCCCCAGGTAGCCTCGAAAAGCAGCTCTGCCATTCCCAGAAGCTGATCTTGCTATGCCCTCTGGGCCTGCTCAACGCAGGGCGGACAGCACCAGGTCCCTTGACCAACTTGTCGGCCTTAGCTACCCTTTCTACAGTGACCTGGGCCTTCCCGAAGCTATTCACGGGACAGAAGAACACAGAGGGCATAACATGAAAGGAGGAGGAAAGGCTATAGGGTCCTGCCTTGGGACCAGCTGGTGCCTCTGGTGATGTTAGTGACCTTTGCAATGTGGCTGAACTGAGGGGTTGGCAAAGGGTAGGACTTCCAGGCAGGACCCCTCTGTGGTGCCCACTGGAATTGTCTGAGAGCTGCCCCCTGGATCTCTATAGTCTGCCTCCTCTCCCTGCGGACCCTACCTCCCATCTCAGGGCTGGCACCAGGTCAAGGCCGTGGTGGCCCAGCCAAGCTCTGTTCAGGGTGGTCCTAGTTCCTCCGCGGGCCCCACCCCCCACCAGATAAGAAGCTTAAGTCCTCTCCTGCCGGAGAGAATTAGACACGGGGCAACTAAGACCTGTGGTCTTTAGCTGGGTTCAAAGCCATGGGACCAGCTTAGGGCTGCACCCAGAGAGCTGGGCTGGAAACATACCCTTGCATTTCCTTGTGCGGTGCCCTCGGGGTTCCCAGGGTTCGAGGTGCACAAGGCTGGGGAAGTAACCTGGGTGTCTTCAGCAGCCAGCCCTAGCCACCTGTGGCCCGAACAGGCGCCACTACTCTCCAAACCAGCCTGACGCTCAGGGCAGTGCAAGGGTTAGGGTTCCCGTTCTTTCACTGCCTCTCTTTCCCCATTCTTTCTGTCCTCACACGTTCCTTCCTTTTCCTCTTTCGTCTGCCATTAAATCCTCATTAAGGAATCAGTTCACCACACGCAAGACGTCCAGTCTGCAGTAGGTGGGAGCCCTGGGGCCACCTGACAGGCCTTGTCTGGCCAGTTCTATGCCACATTTCTACTGCTCTGGTACACACACACACACACACACACACACACACACACACACACACACACACACACGTGTCCAGGTATGCCTTTGCACCACGCATGTGCATATTCAAGGCTTTCGCTTATTTTGTTAAAAATCAAACACAAACAGGCGTTGAATTTGTCCGTTCCCTTGCTCCTTGAGTTGCCGCCGGATTTCAGAAAGTCTCCGGATCCTGTGATCCAGCTCGCCCCGCAGCCGGATGTCTAAGCCGGAGCTGCTCCCCACCTGGCCTCGCCTGCGGGCGACAAAACCGTCACTCTGGCCGTGAGAGAGTTTCACCTTGCCAAGATCAACTCACATTTTCATGTATTCAAATGAGAAATATTGAGATGGACTACTTGCCTCTCTGGGCAATCCACAGCCTTGGAAGGAAAAGTTAAGTGTCCCACAGTCCCTGGAGAAAACTGTTACCTCCATCCCTCCAGGAGCATCTTGTTCCTAACTGCACCTCCCAACCCCAGGCTAGACCTGGATCCCCAGGTCCAGTTGCAATATCTGTCCTGGAAGTCAGCTACTACTTTATTCACATCCTAGTTAGAAGACCTGCTCAGTCCTTCAGCTCCTTCTTCCCAAGCCAGCTCTCAGGTTTGTGGTGTGTAGGGAACCCTGTTTGTAGGGTAGGTGTTTCTCTAATTTAGAAAAAAAGAGAAGGGGGAGTTCAGGAGGGGAGATGGAGAGTTCTCATATCACATAAAAAGTTGGAAAATCATTTTTTCCTATGTGAGACCTCTTAAGTCTTAGCACAGAAAGAGGGCTAGGGTGGCAGAGACCCTACTGTGTGCCACAGACTGGGTGACTAGTGAGATCCCAGTGCTTTCCACCCAAGAGAGATACCCAGGTGTTCAAGAGCTAGGGAAGTGTTGGTCTGGACTGGACCTTTCACAGGACAAAAGCCCACCTAAATGGGAAGTAGCCATGGAAGCTGAAAACTCAATGAATTTCATCTTTTGCATGGAGGGTAGCAGCTTAAATTTAATCCTTCCCCAGGGCAGAAAGTAGCCAAGTATTTAGCTTCCTCATGCCTGTCATCACCCCCATCCAATCCACAGGAATCACCTACTTTCCACATACCCAGGAGCTTGCCCATATCCCTCAGTTCCTTTGGGTGGTTTAACTTTGTTTATTCAAATGGGACTGCCCTCATATTTACATAGTTCTATATAATAGACGAGTTTGAGACAACCACATAAATCCTATCCTACATTTACAAAACAATAAAAAGCATGCCATTTTCTATTATATATGTGTCCTGATCCCCCTTCTCTAATTTTGAGATTAAGTTCCTGACAGGACTTAGGCAACATTCTTTGCCAACAATTAAAATTTGACTGGTGGACAATTCGAGGTGGCTGCTGCTGATTCCAGCAGCTGTACTAGAAGTATTATCATAGTGACACAGTTATCCGTAACTTTAAATCTTTCTTTGTCTTGTGGGTCACAGAGCAAAACTTAGCTCATCTTGCAACAAATTTGTTTCTAATCAGAAAGTGAAGGAAAGGGACATGTCCCTGGAGCCGGTTGCTTAGGCGGGATACTAGTGGGATCTGCAGGGACTTTGAGTATTTCTTCAATGGTGTGATTTTGGCCCTATTGTGATCCTGGATCAGAAATAAGGAACTATCTGGCCACTGTTGGGTATTATGGGTATTATGGGAAGCCCAGAGCAGCTCCCCAGAGTGAGAACTTTACAGACTTTCCCTAAGTCTTATCCCCTAGCTCCTCCAGGTCTTGCCTTAGAGTCCTGCTGTATTCTAATGACCCTGTACGACAAATTGCCCTCACCCCATTCTCTTAATTTGTTTCCTTCAATAGTCTAGTAGCTCCCAGAAGGCAGGAACTGCTGTGGTTCTCCTTCCTCAGTAGAGCCTGGGGCAGGACTGACTAGCTCTGAGACTGGCCTGGCTGTCATCAGAGAGGGAGAGATTCCCTGAATTTGACAAAGGGAAACAGAATGGCAGTGAGAGCCTCGGCTCTCTAGCCTTAAGCCTCTTGGACCTGTTCCCCCTGGGTCTCAAAATAAACCTCATCAGGTGACATCAAATTAGAAGGCTTCCTTTTTCTAGCTCTCTGGACATGGACAGAATCATAGCCACATATTGCTGAAGTAGGTCAGTCAGCAGATGGCCCAATCGAGCATTTCACCTTTCCTCAGTGCGAAAAGGCAGCAGCACGTATCAATGGACGGTATTGGTTAACAGTTAACCCCATCTATTTCCCATCAAGCAAAACGTTTTACTCAGAGTAGTACGGGAAATGTCGGGATTTAAATAACGTGTTTAAGCTGGCATATAAATAAAGCCAAACCCATGCAGTGAAGAGGAAAAACCTGGCAGCAGCATTCTGAGGTTGAGGTTACAAAGTGTATAGAGCTTGCCTGCTGCCTGCTGGGTTCAGCCCTGTACTGGCTGGCGCCTGGGGCGCTATTGCTGTGGAGCTGAGTTTGCTTAGTGACAGTCACCTTTAAGATCCTCCCTAGTTCCTACTTCTCAGTGGGCCTTGGAGGAGGAAGCTTGCATTACCAGACACCGACCTCCAATGTCCCTCCATTTGTAAGATACAAAGCATTGCATTCCACCCATCTTCCCTGAGTCTTGTAATGACTTTTCTTAAAGAAATGCCAGTCCAAAACCTGTGGTGTGATGTATTACCCAGAGAGCCCCCAAGTTAACTTTTCCTACCCAAATTTCATTTGTTGTGGACATAGGCATTTAAAGAGTCATTATGAGAGGAAGAGGCACAGTCTCTTCTTCTGGACTCTTCTGAGGGGTCTGAGTTCCCCCCAGCCACATCTGGTATTCTGTGTCCCTCCATCCCCACCAGGCATCTGCACTCAGTCAAGGAAGAGCCCTTTGAAACTTGGGTAGAGCCAGACTCACTATATACTGGGGGATAGGATCTAGCTGATCTAATGTAAATTTGTTTCCCTGAAAATGCTTTTTGAAGGTGCAGTCAGTTGGGTGGATTGCACTGGTCTTACCCCATTCCTCTTACCCCACTCCCCTCCTCTTACCAAGCTAAAAAATACCTTCTATTGTGCATCTTGGATCCCCTCTGACCTCCCCATGACCACCCCGAATACCCCCTGCCAAGAGAAGTGGTTTCAATAAATAAAGCCCAGTGATGGGGTTGAAGGTCAGTTTACACTGGAGCTGGAGCTTCTAAAACCCCTGCAGGTGCTGGAATGGGGATAAAGTAGGTCACCCTCAGGAGAGATGACGGAAGAGCTGAGCACTAGAGAGGGTGTGTAGAGATTCAGACTCAGTCTGGGGAGTACAGCCTGGCTCTTAGCGCCCTGCTACTATCTCAAGTTTGCTGGAATGCAGACAGACACTCAGGTAGCAGTTTATTCCTCCAAATGAGGACTTTGGTCACCATGCCTGGATTTGGCAGCGTCTGGGAGGGAACAAAGGCCAAGGGGCTGGTGTAACAGAGCCAGATCTGTTCCTATTTCAGGAATGAGGGACCCCTGTGAACCTGGGAGGAATCAACTGTTGTGGGTGGAGTGGAAGGTCAGCTTCTACGATGATGAAAAGCATCTCGATGGAAAGGGGAGGTTCTGGAAGCATTTCCAGATTTCCCTCTTTTCTGCTGAATATTTAGCTTTGTGGTCCACATCTCCTGGTAAACTCTTGGCAACATGTTTCCAGCTTCTCACCCTTGCTGTTGTCTTCAACGGCAGTAGTTGCAGTATGAGAAAGTCCAAGGGTTGAAATCCCATGAATTTGAGTGCGGGAGGGTAGCTCCCTCTGAGCCTCACTTTTCTCAATGGTAAAACTGGCAAATTAGAGTTCATGTCATGCAGCTGACAGCAAAGCAAGTAGGCCACAGAAGGTAGGGAGAGAGGGTCAGAGTTCCAGGTGCACAGGTAGGTTGGGATGCTGGGATTTGAGGCAGGTGGTGTGGGATTGCCATCCAGGTGCTCCTCTCCTTCTCTTTCCACATATTTTTTGCAATGACCAGCCTGGGCTGAGGCTGGTCCCTGCTGTCCGCCCCAGTGGCATCCTTGTGTGGGGACTGGGCAAGAAGTCATTGGTGTTTTCTGGCTCCTACTTTAAACTCCCTCTCTCTAAGGTTGCCAGGGTGTGTGTGGGGGAAGCTGAGGGGAAGAATATAGGATGAAAAGATCATGCACCCCCACTCTGGGCTGCTCAGAACCCAACTGGGCAAGGGGAACACATTTTCCCTTCCCTACACTCCCATTCAGAAAGAGGAAGGTATTTCTCAAGAGCTGTTCTTCAGCTACCCGGGGTTCTAGAGATTGTTGTTCCAGCCCAGGATCATAGCAGATGCTGGGAGTCTCAGCATGCTTCCTTCCTGGTCTCTTCCCACCAGGGGGTTGTTGTAAGACCCTGAGAAGGTCTGGTTGGGGCTTAGATTCAGAGGGCACCCCTACAGGAGGAGAGGGCTAAGGGAAGAGAAGCTGAGTTGGACCCACTGAGGGTTCCTTAGTACCTGAATTTAGGGAGAACCAAGATGAGAATGCCATTTACTCTAGGGTTACTTACAGCGCATTCCGCTTCCCTTCCCCTGAGCAGAGTTAGAAGGAACCATTTACTGTTCATTTAGAGAAGTATTGCTCAGGTATTTTCTAAAATACCCAAACCCAAAATGTCATTATAGCAAGTTATCTTTATTTGCTGTCTTTGAGACTATTTGATTTAAATTCCCTTTAAAAAAAAAAAAGGTTTCTTTCTAAGAGTGTTTAAGTCCATCTGAAATGAAGCAGGAATACCGGACTCATGGTGGATCCTTCAAACACTAAAGATTATAAATATTACCTTGTGTGTACAGAAGGCTTAGTGGGGTACTCAAGCTTAATTAAGAAAAACAATACAGTGTGTGGAAAGAACAAACCACAAGAGGTTTCCTCAGGCATAGATTCATCTGCTGGGTGAAGATTCATGAATGGTTAGCCCCTCCCACTGAGGGACTTTGGAAGGGCTGGAGTTCAGTTGTGGATGGAGGGACTCTCTTGAATAATGTCACAGAAATTTCGGACAGTGCTTGGGTGGGCTAAGAGGGTCCTGCGTGCAGGCTCTAATAAGTTTTTTGACTTCTGCTTCACCGAGTAATCGGGATGGGGACAGAGAAAACATTTCCTTCACCGGAGAATAGAAAAACAACACACCTTCAAAGTTTATTAATTTTTCTTGGGTTGGTGATCCCAGGCCGTGATCTCTGGTTAAATGCAGCTTCTGTTTTTACAGCTTACTTAGGGAGAGCTGTTAGTTTTTCTAAGCACAAACCGGGTGTTCGTTCCCTAAGCTCAATGTTTAGGCTACAAGGCCGGTACAACTGTCTTACATACCTACCTTCAGAAAAGGAATGGCTCTGACCTCACACTCAGTGAAATCTGTGCATTACCATGCTTGGAACCCATCTAGGCAAAGCCCTTTGGAGGACTAAAGTGTAAGTGGAATGCTGAATGTCAGCCCCTACCTCCAAGAAAAATAAATCCTTAAGTCTCAGCCAAGTACACCTGCTTATTTGTATCTTTTCTTTTCAATGGGTCGCTTTAACTCAGAGTTTTCTTTCTGCTCTGTGCTTGCTATTTTTATCTTACCTAAGAACACGGAGATCAGACCAGGCGCCAGACTTCTGAGACACCCTGGGGAAGAGGTGGCTGACTTCCTGAGGCTTCTTCCTGAACTCTACAAGCTTAGTTGATAGAACGATGTGAGTGTTCAGGGTTTGGGGAGAGACTGGCATATTAGGTCACCACAGGGTGAGAGTGTTGTTGGAGAAGACTGAGGAAGGGGGTCAGTGCTAAGGGGTACTATAGGGAGGGAAATCGGCTCACAGCATATGCACTTCTGTCGGGGTAATAACAGTATAGAAAACGTTGGACAATGATTCTTCTGGATACTACCCCAGGAAGCTGACCTCAGTGTGTCATGCTGTGTAGTTTTCCTGATTTGGGGGATCCCAGTTGGATTTGCCCAACTAGGGGCAATGGTGCAGAAATTTGGGCAGAGTGAGAGTTCTTGCTTCTGCCTCCTCCTTCACTTCTGTGGCCTTGTGCTTGTGTCTTCTCCCTGCTGGGCAGCCTCCCTTGTGCTTCAGCTCCCACTAGGCTCTGCTAAAGCCTAATTTATACCCATTTGGGGTTTTTAGACACTGGATGACCCTCGAGAATGCCATCCACAATCACACAAATAAGTATTTGAACTCTTTCTCTTTACCCCACCCCACCTGTCTCTTTCCACCAGGCCGTCTGTTTCTGGAGAGCAGACGGGAGAGAAGATCTAGTCTCCAGTTATCTCCCGTGGCATCCTTTCAACACTGAAACTCATCACAAAGTCTCTGCCTGTTCCCTGTCACCATCCTGAGGTGCAGGAACAAACGTCTCTAGGGCAGTTGTCCTTCTGAAGGCACAGAAGCCTCTGGGTCTATGTCAGAGCACATTTGGAGAGAGTTCACTTCATACTCATCACTTTAATTTGGTGCAATGTATTTGATATTGTTGCTAAAACAGTTACAGCCCCAAACCAAATATTAATACCATCCAAGATTTTTTTACCTTGGCTGAACTGACCTTGCTGTAAAGCAAGGCTGGAGACTTTTGCTAAGTTGTGCATTAGTTCATTTAGATGTTGAGAAGGACCTAGCACCTTTGGCTTCTTCATTTCCACCATATTTAATCTATCTGGAGTTCAATTCTCTTCAGGCCTGTGACTTGATAACAATTCAGTATTAACTAATACTAGGTTGGCGACATTATTCAGGTGTGACCATGAAGGAGAACTCAGTGTACTTGATAAAATGCCAGACATGAAGGACGCTAAACGTAAAAACATTTACATTTATTTTACTTTGTATGTATGATTATTTTGCCTGCATGTATGTATATGTACCGTGTACAACCTCATAGCCACAGAGGTGAGGAGAAGGCATCAGATCCTCAGAAACTGGAGTTGTGGATGGTTGTGAGCCAGGGTGTGGACGCTGAGAAGCTAACCCAGGTCTTCTGCAAGAACAAATGCTGAGCCAACTCTCTAGCCCCAGTGATGCTACATTTAAGGCTACTAATGATGAAAACGATGCTCCATAGCAGTCATGGAGGCTCACAGCCGTAGACCCACGGAGAGCTGGAGCTAATAGGAAGGGTGACACTAATAGGAAGGTTTACTTGAGCTTAGGAGTTGAGTTCAAGATTCTATCTAAACAGCAAACAAAACAAAAAGAAAAAAAAAAAACTTCTACATTTAAAAAAACTTGCATGTCTCTACTCTGAAAAAAGCCATAAAAGTGAAATTTCTTGGTCAGCCATAAAAGTGAAATTTCTGGGTTAGAAGACATTTAAGTAGTTAGGGCTTTTGAGGTATGTTGTCTCTGATATTCCTGGATGATCCTGTTCCCTCACACACCATGTATGTAGCCTGTATTGGCTACTTCCCTTGTTACTGTGAGAAAAATACCTGACAAGAAGCCATTTAGGGAAAGAAGGGTTTCTTCTGCCTCACAATTTGGAGCATTGTAGTACGGTAGGGAGACGGGGCAGCAGATGGGGAAGGCGTCCTGGCAGGAGGCTGGCTGGTCACACTGCATCTGCAGTCAAGGATCCATTGATGTTAGTGCTTAGCTCACTTTTTCTTTTCCTCGGCCCAGGAAATGATGCCACCTACAGTTAAGGTGGGCCTTCCACCTCAATTAACCAAATTAGGTGACCCTCCACGTGCATGACGGAGGCTTGTTTCCTTGGTGATTCTAGATTCTGTGCAGCTGATGACCAATACTAACCTTTACATACCCCGTTGCCAACTGAAATTTGGGCTGTAAATATGCAATCATTGGTTTAATTTCTATTGCCCTATTTATTAGTGGAGTTGAATATGTTTCTACTGGCCACAATATTTCTTCATTGTGGAAGAAATGGTCGGTTCACACTTTTTTTTCCTTTTTAAGGCTTGAAAAGAAAAATTGAGCATTCCTCTGTTTCTTGTCTGGATTGTTTGCTGATGCTGGGGATTGACCCTAGGAACTTGGGCATGCTGGATAAGTGCTCTGGCACTGAGCTAGAGCTCAGGTCTTCATCTGTGATTTCACGAATGCTATAGGTGCTGTAGATTTTTCACTAGCTTCTTATTTTCCACCATAATAATTTTGTTTATTTTTCACCACATAGAATTAGAACCTCATGACCTCTGTGGTTTCATGCTTACAAGTCTTCACTTCACAGATCAAAATCTTTCATCCAGCTGGGATTGACTTTTGTGCAGGATATGAAGTAAAGATATAACTTATTTTCCAAATCTTTTAGCCCTTGGGCAGGCTCTAAGTATGGAGAACCTTGAATTCTACCTGGAGAACTGCATTTGGGCTTCACTCTGTTGTGACACTTGAGAGGTACAGAGACTGAGATGTTACATGGAGTCTACCATTACTTCTTGTGTTCCAACCAGAGGTGGCTCCAAAAGTAGAGGACAAGAGAACTGGTAGGTAGACATTGGTGAGTAACAAGGATTTGGTTATTTCATAGAATTTCAACACCCGTTTGAATAATTTTTATTCTGCTTTTTAGACTCGAATGTCCTCTCTTTCAGATAGTTCCACAATTATTAGCGTTTTGGTATGAAGCACTGCAGAACGAATATGAAATGGCTTTAGGTCAATAACTAACATCACAGTGGTGGTTTAAACCAGAATGGCTCCCATAGGCTCATGTATTTGAATGCTTAGTCCCTAGTTGGTAGAACTGTTTTGGGAGGGATTAGGAGGTGTGGGCTTGTTGGAGGTATGTCATTGGAAGTGAGCTTTGAGGTTTCAAAAGCACAGGCTAGACCTTCTCTCTCTCTCTCTCTCTCTCTCTCTCTCTCTCTCACTTTCTCTCTTTCTCTCTCTCTCTCGGCTTCCAACTTGTGGATAAGATATAAGCTCTCAGCTATTGCTCCAGTGCTGTGCCTGCCTGCCTGCTGCCATGCGCCCTACCCTGACGGTCCTGGACTCACCCTCTGCAACTGTAGGCAGGCCCCCAATTAAATGCTTGCACTTATAAGTTTCCTTGGTCATGGTATCTCTTCACAGCAGTACAAAAGTAACTAAGACAAAATAACTACCCCCCTTCCTTTCTGTCTTTATTTTGGTACAAGTAGACTTAGAATGGAGGTTCGTAGCACAGGACCAGCTAGGGATCCCTAGTGAAATTATTTGTCTTTTGAACATGAATGCCTTACTTATTAAATGAAAATTATAGTACGTAGCTCATGGATCGCGTTTTTCTGGGGTATGGATACCTGGACGCTTTGGAGGTATGGAAGCTGAGATGGTAAAGACAGAAAAGTACCAGAGCTACTTCCGTGCCTATAGTGAAGCTGTCCTCATAGAGCACCCACAGGGCATTTGGGTTCATGAAACCAACACGATGAAGCTTCAGGGATGGTGAGCATTTTCTGCAGAAAGCTTTTGTGAGCATTCAGCAATCATTTTTGTTGAATCTTGTGAGGGAGTGAAAGAAACCTACAAGGTAAAATTATCTCCATCTTATAGACGAGGGTGATGAAACCCTGCCCGCTTTTGTGAAATGGAAGTTTCTCCTCAAGGCCTGAGGATGTCAGAGTATACTTGCACTATTGGGCTGTTTCTGGGCTCTACTGTAGTACAAGATAGAACATTCTTCTCTCCAAGCATCTGAGCAACTTCATATGGCCTCCTTCCAGTGTCTGGAGCTTCATAGAGGATCTTCCCAAGTGCCCGTCTGTGATGATTTTGAAGTCACTTGAGTATTTGGAATGGTGGGTTGGTAGAGAGTAGAGTGGTAACAGACATTTGGGAGTCTAAGTGCCAGGTACTAAACAAACATTTCAATTTACACTGCGTTGGATTGGTTTTTCTCGTCTCTTTTCCTTCCTCTAAAAGCAAGCGAGGAAAGCAGGATGCAATAGCTTACTTATCACACTCACAAAAGCCAAATAGCTACCAACTCGATTTAGAAAAAGAACATCACAACCCCACCCCTCTCCAAGGCTCCACTGAGGTTCTACTCACTTATTTGACATCCCTTTCCTCTCTCCCAAGATAATGACTGTCTTAGTTTGGGTTTCCATTGCTTTGATGAAACACCATGAAAAAAGCAACTTGGGTAGGAAAGGGTTTATTTTGGGTCACTATTCCTCATCACTGTTCATCATGAAAGGAAGTCAGGGCAGGAACTCAAGCAGTACAGGGACCTGGAGCCAGGAGCCGATGCAGAGGCCATGGAGGGATGCTGCTCCCATGGTTTGCTCAGCCTGTTTTTAGGACCCAGGTCCACCAGCTCAGGGGCTACCCTCCCACATTAGTTAATCACTAATTAAGAAAATGCCCTACAGGCCTGCCTGCAGCCAGCCCTATCTCTCGGAGGCAGTTTTCTCCTTTCCATGACGGTAGCTTGTGTCAAGTTGACCTAACTTGACACCACAATTATAATCTGGACTTCCGTGGAGAGTATTTTCATGTGTGTTTATTTGCAATATATTAATTGAGTGTGCATCTGCAAATGCTGTAGTTTATACTGATCTGGGATTTGAACACTGAATGATGGCTTCAGGCAACACGGGCCACTCTATGTCTAGCTTCTTTGCCTGCCATTGCAGGTGTGAGAGATTCCTGTGTTGCTGTTCCCCAAAGCAGAAGTCGATTAATTTCCTTGGTATAAGCTGTTGAATTTTATGACGACACATTTCATGAATTTTGCTTTTGATGAACATTTGGGTTGATTCCAATTTTTAGCCATATAGACAAAATAGCTAGTTTTGTTTTTTTTTATACATTCAGAAATGTTTACAATTTGCTCTTTTCCTAAAAATCTGTATATGTGTTTCTTGCCGGATATTAAGTATGTGTACTTTCAACTTTAATAGAGAAGGCCAATTCTTGCTTCGTGGATCACATCAGAAATACTGGATATTGCAAAATTTAAGATTATTCTGTGAGTTCTCATGCTTCAGAGTTCAAGTCTCTTAAGAGTTGGGCTTACGGTGGTCAACTCGGCAGCTCACTGAAAGGTAACGTAGACGTACTCCTTTAAAAACAAAGGGTGTGTGTCTGAAGCTAACATTCTTTAAAGGTATAAAGAAAGAAGGTGTTATAAATGATTCGTTAAGTTGGACGGTTGGGCAATCTGGGAAAGCAGCTATTGTAGCTGATGTCTGAGCAGGGGGCTTTTGGGACCCATTTCCACCACCCATTGATTGAGACCTCTCACGAAGGGTGTAAGCTCCTGGCACCATGGCCTAGAGCCGAGTTTCTGGATGCTAAACCTAAGGGAATCCATGCTGGCAGGGGTTGAGAGTGGAGCATGTGCAGAGCTCAGGTGTTGGAACCGCGAGGCTTGTTGCTGGGCAACAAGGAAACCAGTCCTTTCTTCCCTATTTAGCTGGTAGAGGCTGCCTGGGCCTTGAGTCCTGGCAGTCTGTTAGATATCTAGTCCATCATCATCATCATCATCATCAGCTGAGAGGTCTGGGTCTCCCGAACCAGCCAGGTGAGCAGAGGCTGCGGGCCGGGGTGCAAGTGATTTACTTTGGACTCTGGCAAGGTTGTGCCAATTGCCCGAACCTGCTCTCCCATGCATCCGCTTCACAAAAGTCAGTGTCAAATATAGAACTGACATTGAGAAGTGACGGGCTGGAGTGGGCTATGGGAGTCTGAATGTTGTAAGTTAGAATTAAAGCAAAATCTTTGTGGGAAAACGAGCACAGGTTGAAGAGGAGCTAGAAGTAAAAACCGCCAGTCGAAGTAGGTAGACATGGCTTTCGGGAACTGAGAGAAAGAGGACTTAGATGGTAAATAGGGAGGGGAATCAGGACAGCTGTGGAGAGAGTGAAAGCTCACTGTTGAGGGACGTCATCGCTGACCACCTCTGCCACTCTGAAAGCTTGTTTAGGACAAGCCTTATCCATCATTAGGTGAGAACTCCCAACGGAGTCTTTCTAATTTCAGAATAGGGAGCTGTTTTTCTTGAGTTTGGGAGTAAAGGAGGTATTATGAGCTTACTACAAGAGTTATTTGCTACTGAAGATTACAGAGAAGATGAGTCCTTCTGCAAACTTGTGTTAGAGGAACTTAAGGAGATAGCCTTTCTTTTTAAACATTCAAATATAAATGTTCACAATTTGCTCTTTTCCTATTTACAACTTTAAATTGTGGTATAATTTATAAGCAATAAACTGCACTGTAATATCTACACAGGTTCAAGGAACTTAGATATTCACACCTTTGAAACAATTGCTAAAATGAAGATAACTGAATCTCCCTTCTTATGCCCACTCTGTAGTTCTCATCCGCTCTGCTCTTAGCTCTCCACCCCCACACAGCCACAGACCTGCGGTGTGACATTATAGAAACAGATGTGTGTTCTGAGTGTTAAGTAGATACTATACACACTCTTGTGTCTGGCTTCATTTATGCAGGACGGTGATGTGTCAGGGCCCTTTTCCCAATTACTGTAACTTACTGTAGTAATGTGGGTTTTGTTTCTTTGTGTTTGTGTTTAAGATACGGTCTCCCCATATCCAGGACTAACCTGATTGTGATCCCCCTGTCTTTGTCTCCAAAGGGTGGGCTGGCTTTACAGGCATGTTCCATCATGCTTGGCCCTGTTGTAAGTTTTGAAACCAGATACTGTAAATTGTCTAGATTTGCTTTTTTCCTTTAGAAAATTATTTTGATGATTTTAGGGCATTTGAAAATATTTTAGAACTAGCTCGTTATTTCTTTTAAAAGTGACTTTTGGGAGACATTAGATAATAAGCCAACTCAGTCTGCTATAATCTCCAAAGAATTAACTGGGGAAAGTTGGATAACAGCTATCAGAATAGGTGGGTGACAGCCAAACATCTCTAGTTTAATATCAAAGTAAAATAGATATCCATCTCTGCGTGTACCTCGTCTGTAGATACAACACTAAATGTTGCAAAGCAGAACTGAAAAAAAAAACAAAAACAAAACCCCTTCTGGAAGGGTTGGTATGGCCTAAGGCATTCCCCCTTCCCAGACAGAGGAAGTCACCAGGTGAACACAGCCGTAGCACAAACCAGCTTCATAAATTCTATACTCTGCTCTCAGTAACAGGCATTTTAAAGGGAGGAAGGAAAAAGAAAAAGGGAAGAAGACAGACGATTTGGGCTGTAAATGAAAAACTCTCTACCCAGTATTCTACCAAGCAGCAACAAAATGTCATTAAAAAACAAACAAGCAGACGAACAATTGGAGCCATAGTGGGACACTACTTTAAAAAGATCTCTGCTAGTCCCAGGCCACCAGTGAACTTCACTCTTAGAAACCTCATAGCAAATGTCACTACTATATGCTGAAATCTAACCAGAACATCTCTAAACTACGGGGATCTCTAAACTAGTGTGAGTGAAACCTGATGGAGCCAGCATCTTCTGGGGGAACATAGATACAGGTTCCTGGCAGTGCACTGATGTCAGAAAGGGTTGCCAACTAGGTAGGGACAGCACTTGAAACCTATAAAGAACGATAGGTCCAGCATTTGTGACCCAGCCTTACAAAGGACTGCCTAACATTGAGAACAGCGCTCACAACTTGATGCCTTGAAGGAAGCTCAGTGGTGTGTCAGCATCTGAGACCTACCCATGAAACATCTGTGCAAAGGACTGCCCAGGGGAGTGACAGGCATTTGAGAGCCATGGAAGGAACATGAAGATTGAAACCGGAAGCAGCAAAGAGACAGACCATTCAGACTGTATAACTCCCATCCAGCTCTCTCCATGTTTATTCGACAGTTTTACAGGTCAGGTCTGTCCTTTTCTGTTCTCATTATCCCTGCTTTTTCTTTACTTTTCCGCTAGCCTCTTTCTTTCTTCCTTCCTCCTTCCCTTCTTTTCTCCCTCCTTCCCTTTACTTCTTATCTTCCTTTCTTTTCCTTTGATAGGTTTGGTTTGTGGGGTCCATGTATGTGTCTCGGCCTGTTCAGAGCTGGGATTGTTTTAGGCTGCCTGATTGCATTTCCTACTTCCCATTCGTTATTCAGTCTCTGGTTAAAGTTATCTCTTCTCTACCCCCTTTTTTCTATTGTCAGCACCTTCTATTTACTTTTCCCTCCTCTCTACTCCCCGTTTTCACTCCTGTTCTTTCACATGCATAGCTCAGGGTCTTCCTTAAAATTTATTTTTATATACAATGTTGTTTTGCCTGCATGTATGTCTGTGTGAGGGTATCGGATCCCCTGGAACTGGAGTTACAGACAGTTGTGAGCTGCCATGTGGTTGCTGAGAATTGAACCCAGGGCATCTGGAAGAGTAGCCAGTGCTCTTAAACTGCTGAGCCATCTTTCCAGCCCACACCTTAGGATCGTAACATAGTTCTATCATTCTTCCTTTACTTCTTAAAATGATGAGTGCTTAAGAGGAGATTGTTTTCATTTGACTAACACTAGGTTTTCCAAGTGGACTTTAGTTTGGAAAGTATTCTCCTCTCAGGGGAGTACTGAGAATCGAGTCTGATGTCCTGAACATTGGGATGGCAGACAAGGATGATGCCTCAACCTTGCTACAACAGAATCTGTTTCGAACATGGCAACCAGTTTCCCTAAAATAATAATAATTTAAAAATTCATCCAAAGGTCAATACCAAGCACAAGCAGCATGAGAAAACAAGGCAACGTGACTGGTCCAGAAATTGCTAATCCCACTAGTGGCCTTCCAATGAAAGAAAAGTAGATGAAACCCCAGACAGGGAGTTCAATAGAATGATTATAAATCTGTTCAAAGAAATAAGAAAGGACACAAACTCCTGAATAAATCCCAAGATTAGAAAGAAAAAAAGAGCTGAATGAAATAAGGAAGTCAATATAGGATATGAAAGTAGAATTCAATAAAGAGATAAGAAATAGTAAAACAAACAAACTGGACATGAAAAATTCAAGAAGCTAAATAAAAAGCTCTGTGGAAAGATTCACCAGTAGGATGGGCTCTGTGGGAAGACAGACTCTCAGGGCTTGAAAACAGCACACAAGGAAGTGGAGCATTCAGTTGGCTACAAAGATAAATTAATAAAAATATATGAACAGAATGTTTTGAGATCTGCAGGGCAATATGAAAAAAAAAAAAAAACTAAGTCAGCGGTCCCACCTAAGTCTAGCTCGGTGAACCAGTGAGTTTTCTGGGACTACTTACAGGAAAATGGATGACTCAGAGGCAGCTGAATCGCTGGAAAGCCCATTTTGCACCAGCGATGACACATGGAAGCTGCATCCCTGGAGCTCCCTGCACAGCTTCATCCAGCAGGTGTTCTGCTTGTATCACAGAGTGGAGGAGCCTCGGGATCTTCTTTCTTTTCTTTCTTTTCTTTTTTTTTTTTTCTGAGCCTTGTAAGCCCCTCCTAAGTACTATGACCCTTCTTCCTTTCCTCTAAGTGGGAATGTTACAATTTGCAAGAAATCGCTGCACAACAAACAGACTTAGAAGAATAACAATTTCATGCCAAAGGCTTAGAAAACATTTTCTGTTAAAAACAAACAAACAACACAGCGGAAACACTTCCCAAATCTAGGGGAAGAGATGCATATCCAGGCAACATTTAGAACACTTAATAGACAAGACCAGAAAAGAGCACCCATACATCATGTTAGAAATAAAATAATAATTACAATAGACAAATAAAATACACCCTAACTTGCAAGAGAGAAACACCAAGTCATATATACAGCACGGGGTAGGAGTGGGGTCATCAGAATTCAAGAGGAAATTCCTCAACAGAAACCTTGATTTTCAAGCTCAGAAGGAAGACAACAGACAACGCAGATTACTATTACCCATCAAAACTCTCAGTCATATTTGGAGGAGTAATAAAAATTTTCCAGAGTGAAAATTCAGAAGGAACTTAAGCTAGCTCTACAGAAGATACGTGCAGGAATCTTTTGGACTGAAAGGCAAATGCATCTATGAAGCCACAGAAAAGAACAAACCATGCTCAAGCCGTATGGAGCAAATGAGGGAAATGAAAACACCAAAATACCACAAATCAACAAAATGACAAACATAATTCACATCTTTCAGTAACAACGTTGAATATTAGTGATGTCAATTCTCCATTCAAAAGACACAGAGTAGCAGATTGGCTTGAAAGAGAGGATTCATCTATTTTTGCCTCCAGGAAATGTACCTTACCACCAAAGGCCAATGCAATTTTAGGTCAAAAGTTGGAAACTGTGTTTCAAGCAAATGGAATGAGGAAACGAGCTTGTGTCACTGTTCTAATATCTGATAACATAAACTTCAAGTGAAAATGATATATTTCAAATCTTGGAAGTCACTGTCAACCAAGATACCTAGCAAAGTTATTTTAATGGAGAAATTTATGGGTAAATAAGAATATTTGAAGACAAACACAAGTTAATGCAATAATAACTTAGTATAAAAAATTTAAGCACCACACACAGAGAAGAAAAGAAAGTTTCATTCACAAGAACACAGGTGTCTTAGCTAGAGTTACTGTCGCTGTGATGACACACACCACGACCAAAAGCAAGTTGGGGAGGAAAGGGTTTATTTTGCTTACATGTCCACATCTTAGTTCATCATTAAAAGAAGTCAGAATGGGAACTCAGATAGGGCAAGGACCTGTAGGCAGTGACTGATGCAGAGGCCACAGAGAAACACTGCTTACTGGCTTCCTCCCAATGGCTTGCTCAGCCTGCTTTCTTATAGAACCCAGGACCACCAGCCCAAGGATGGGATCATCCACAAAGGGCTGGGCCCTTCCCCATCAATCACTAACTAAGAAAATGCCCTACAGGTTTGTCTGCTTACTGTCAGATCGTTTTGAGACATTTTCTCAATTGAGGGTTCCTCCTTTCAGATGACTATAGCTTGTGCCAAGTTAACACAAAACTAGCTAGCACAACCAGAAAGAATACATTTCCTAAAGGGAAGAGATCAACAGAGAACTAGGAAAGAATCAGCCATGTTCAATGTCACAAATCTTCAAAACTCCTATACCAGTAGGAAAGGGAGAAAAGATCTACCAATAAACAAATGGACCAGAGAAATGACCAACAAAATCATCAGAAAGAGCAAAACCTTATCAGTAATAACCTTAAATATAAATGGCCTTAACTCATCAACTAAAGGAACAGGCTAGCTGACTGAATTGATAAACATTATCTTGGTTGTCACCCAGAAACTTAAAAATAACTAGAGAAGACATCCAAAATATAAGAATCAAAGTTGGAAATAAACCTACCAAGCAAATGGAAGCCACAAACAAGCTGGTATTCTCATACCTGATAAATTAGACTTAAAACCAAAGCCAGTCAGAAGACATATGGAAGGCCACTACCTATTCATAAAGGGACAATTCAAGAAAATATACCTATTGTAAATACATATGCACTGAATCTTAGGCACCCTAGTGTAGAGGAACATTTAATCCTTTAATCAGGCAGCATGGCTGCCTTAGGGTAGAAAGAACATTCTAACACACCTTTAATCCCAGTATTCAGAAGGCAGTGGTGGTACATACCTTTAATTACAGCACTTGGGAGACCGGAAGCAGAGTTCAGAAGGAGTCAGTGTCAGGCAGGAAATGATGTCTGAGATGAGTCAGAGTGAAGGGCAGGCAAAGTGATGTATCAGAGGAAGAGTTAGCACAGTGAGCCAGAGTGAAGACATACCCAACTTTCATTATATAAAAGCCAGCTCTCAGCTCAGAGAACAGACAAAGGACAAGACCTACAGGCAGAGACACAGAGGCAGTTCAGCAGAAAAAGTCAGTATCAGGCAGAAAGAGTGAGTCAGTATGAAACCGAGCAGAACAGTTCAGTTAGAGAAGTTACAGGAATCAGCCAGAGTCAGAAGAGTTCGATCAAAAACAGTCAGCTGGCTCAGAAGGTCATTTTGAACCAGCAACTTGGAGAAGAGCTGAATTCAGTACAGCTCTGAGTTCAGAAGGAGCTAGTCAGAGTGGCTCAGTTAGCAGTAAGTCTCAGAGGTTTAAAACGTTCTAGATTGTATGGAGGCTGAAGCCTTCCAGTTCTAGGCTTAAGACTAGATTGTATGAAGGCCAAAATACTCCAGGGCTCTGGGACTAGGTCTGGGGATTGAATTAGCCAAAGAATAAACTGCCTTTTGTGTTAAAACTACATCTATACCCCAGCTTCATAGAACACACACTAAAGGACATAAAGGACCATATTGGTCCTGATTCAGTAACAGTGAGAGACCTCAATCCCCACTCTTACATGTAGGTAGGACTTCCAAACTAAAAACCAGTAAAGAAACATTAAAGCTAAATTGTGCCATCAATCAATTGGATTTAACATATACAGAACACTCCATTATTGATGAAGAATACATATTCTTCTCATCAGTACTTAGAATCTTCTCTAAAATTAGCCACATTATAGGCTACTCGTAGTCTTAACAAATACAGAAATTGTGATAATTTTCTCATCAGACAACAGTGGAATAAAAATATAACTCAGTAAATAGCAAGACTAATCTCAGAAACAACTCAAATATTTGGAGATTGAACACTAAGTAAAAAAAAAACATTATTGTGTATGATTTCCTTCCAAAGGAATTATCCCTTCATTTTTATTAAATTTTAGACTAGTATACAAAACATTGTGTTTCACCATGGCATATTTTTAAAAATTACATTGGTTTATTGATTGGGTTGGGGAATGTATCTACCACAGTGCATCTGTAGAGGTAAGAGGTAACTTGCATGGGTCGGTTCTCTCTTCCACCATGTGGGTTCTGGAAGACGGTACAGCAAGCAGGTCTTCAAGTCCTGGTGGCTGCTGAACTATCTCACTTCATGTATGGTTGTGTGTGTGTGTGTGTGTGTGTGTGTGTGTGCGCGCGCAAACAAACATGTCCCAGGTCAAGTTTTAAGAGCTGATTTTCTATCCATCAACGGTTCAAGTACTATGAAAAATGTGGAAAGATAGAAAAAGTTATTATTCTCTTATTCTCAATAGGATTTACTCCTTTTCTTTTAGGCCTTCAAGGAACATCTGATCAGAGCACAAACTGATCTCCTTTTTACCATCGAGTTTTCAAAAGCAAACATTGTTTCCATTGTATTTTTATTTTCCTTGCAGGGGATGGAAATTTTGATGGCTGAGATAGGCTAACCTTGGGTTTAGAAGTTTCTGTTGGAGCTTTAGCAGAGGTTCATTAGAAGTTGACACTGTCACGAATTTAGGAAGTAAGAGATAATTTAGTACAGACCTAAGAGAGAGTCCAAATCCTGTCCTCCGTGAATCGCTTCTCCCACTGAGGCACCTTGACTACATCAGAGAGGACAAGCCAGGTAACCATGCTCCTGGCTGGGCTTTGGCCCCGCCGCCATGCAGAGTAGGGCCCAATACGCGGGGATCCTTTCCTTGTGCTTTAGGTCTCATGCAGCTTGGGCCCAATTCATCGGAGGGGTTGCTCAATGTAGTTTTTCTTCACTTAGGATCTGGAGCAGAACATTGAGCGTGGTACCACACGTCTGAAATTCCAGTGCTTGGGAAGCAGAAGCATCATCAGAAGTTCAAGGCCAGCCTGTATAGATAGCAAATTTCAGGCTACATTACAAGAGCTTTGCTCAAAGAAAATGAATTGAATCTGGAGCAGTCTGGCTTTCCTTTCACAATAGGGGAAATGGCAGCAACCCTGAAAACCAGAGAACAGGTAGCTTGCATCAAAGCATAGAGAGTTCATGCAGGAAGCACTTGGAGAGCCTCTACTAGTTCTGGCCAGTTTCTTTTTGATGCCTGGCCTGGTAAGAAAGGAGCGAAGGCTGATCTTGGCCCTTGTGCTGCCTCTCTGCCTTAAACATCAAGTACAAGAGACAGGAAAACGGATGCACTTCTAAACTTGGAAAGAACAGGAGAGTGAATTATTGCTTGGTTTCCTAAGATCCTTAAGCATACTCTGTCCCACTTCAAACTACGGAGTAGACTTAGTCAGCTTGGATTGTGAGCAGAAAATTTGACCTCTTTCTGTATTTTTCTACCCTTCCTTCCTTCCTTCCTTCCTTCCTTTTTTTTTTTTTTTTTTTGAGAGAGGGTTTTTCAGTGTAGCCTTGGCTGTTCTGGAGCTGGCTCTGTAGACCAGGCTGGCCTTGAACTCAGAGATCCCCCCCGCCTCTGCCTCCTGTGTGCTAGGAGTAAAGGCATGCACCATCACTGCCTGGCTCCTGTAGTTGCTTATTTGGGGACAACTGTATTATTTTTCTTTGAGCATCTCTAAGCTAGAACCTGCTTCCTCTTGTAAATTGCCCCCAGGGAAGAGAAAGAATACTAATTTCCCATGAGATGGAATATTTACAAAGTAATTTCCTTATTTGGTGGAGTTGATGGGTGTGTGCGTGGTGGTGGAGGGGGGCGATACAGGCCAAAAACTCTGATAAGCTGATCTAGTAAGCATCCAGGTATATCACCCATCTTAAATGCCAAATAGAAGCTCTCATCTATCTAATTTGTAGGTAGTATTTTCTATTAGTTTACTTTTTGGCTTAAAAAAAAAACAGCTCTTGTGTTCAGATTTCAAGGGAATGTACATAAAAGTGTTAAACAATTGATATTTGTTTAAACTTCAGGAACAAACTAAGGGCCAGAAGCTGGGAAGGGCATTCAGAACAGGAACCAAGAAGAGGGAAGTGCAAGAGGCAGAGTGAAGCCAGGCTCTTGCCAGGCTTTGCAGCACCTCTGGTCTGAGCCACGGTCCCCTTACTACCTTTCCACACTTGCAGTTTGTGACCGGTGAACTAGTGTCACTTGTGCAAACAACAGGACAGAAGTATGAGTTTTTAAATGAGGAAAATTCCTCAAAGACTTTAGAACTCACTTCTAATGTTCATACTTTATGGGCTGGACAGCAGACAATAGGGAGTTTTTACTCCATGCCTCTATCCCCCTTTCTGTTTTTTTTTTTTTTTTTTTTTTTTTGAAATAGGGTCTTCTTATGTAGACCAGCCTGGTCTCCTATTTAACAGAGATCTGCCCGCCTGCCTCTGCTTCTGAAGAACTGGGATTAAAGGTGTGTGTATCACCACACCCAGCTTAGTTTTCCTCTTTAATATGAATGTCTGGTCATTAAAATTCCATACATACGTAAAGAACTGAACTGTCCTAGGGCTAGTCATTGGTGGAGCTGGGAACAGAAAGCTTAGTGGTTCCTAGAGGAGAGCTCTGTTATGTTGCAAAGGTCTTCAGTTTAGAAATCAGCAGGGTGTGTTCCAGAAATGGATAAACAGGGCAAATTCTTTATTACTTCAGTCAGAGGTAAACGGCTTCTCCTTGGAAGGCAGCTGTCTTGTATATTGCTATGACTCTAATCATGGAATTTAGATAAGTGGCAACCAAACAAATGCTTTAAATATTAAATTATTACATATTTAGATAGATCTTGATTTTTTTTGGCACAAACCAAGGCATAATTCTTTCCCAAATAGTCAACCAATGGCCCTGGCATGATTTATTGAACAATTTTTCCTTCTATCACCAATCAAATTCTGCCATTACAATATACTTCACAGAGTCTCGAAATTCTTTCTCAGTCTACCTATTGATTTCCAAGGCAGATATATGTGCCCATTTTAACCATCCAGGCGCCTCCTCATGTAGGACATGCATACTCACCCTCCTTTTCTTTCCTCACAGTGTTTGGTAATCTCATTATTTCAAATAAATTTTTATTTTTTTTATGAGACAGGGTTTCTGTGTTGTAGCCCTGGCTGTCCTGGAACTCACTCTGTAGACCAAGCTGACCTGGAACTCAGAGATCTGCCTGCCTCTGCCTCCCGAGTGCTGGGAATAAAAGTATGAGCAACTACTGCCCAGCTATAAATTTCAAAATTTAAATATCATTTTAGATTATTTTTTGTGTTACCTTGAATTAATACAGCATCTTGAAACTACCTAATATAATTAAACTATTTGGTTTATCACCAATGAACATTGGCTGTCTATTCAAGCTTTTATGCACTTCAATTAAATTTTAACAATTTACTATTTTAGTGTTAGTAAATTTTTATTATGCTTTTACCTAGATACTTATTCTTTTGACAATTATGAATGAAGATCTACCATCATATTTTATTATTTATTTATTTATTTGATTTTTTTTTTTTGAGACAATATTTCTCTGCTGTAACTCTGGCTGCCCTAAAACTCATTCTGTAGACCAGGCTGGACTTGAACTCACAGAGATCCGCTTGCCTCTACCTCCCAAGGTGTGTGCTACATCTGCCCATCTACCATCGTATTTTAAATTAGAGCATTTTGTATGAAGGATGCTATTGGTTTTCATATCATCTATGTAGTTTTAGATAGAAGTCTCTTGGAGGACACTTAAATTCTAAATAGCTCTTTAGTACCTTCATTGTCTAGCTGAATAATCAGACCTGCAAAAACCAATGATATTCTAACAGTGTTTCTGTCTCATTATTTTATTGCTCCTTAAAGAACCTTGGCTTTGAATTTTCATTTAAAAGCTGTTGGTGTTTTTTGTAAGTTGGTTAGTTTGTTTGTAGACAAGGATTCTATCGGCCCAGTTGTCCTCACCTCTTCATGTCCTGTCCCTGCATCCCAAGTGGGGGGATTACAGTTCTTGCCATCACTCTGACCTTAAAAATCACTGCTCCGATTCCTTATTTTTTGTTTTTATTGTCATTGTTTGGCCTTGATGTTGCAGACCACCTTTCTTCTTGGCTTCTGGGGAGCCCAATTCGCTTCACCCTTACTCCTTTGTCCTTCACAAGGGAGTGCACCACAGAATCTCTCACTGGTATTCCTTTGCAATTCCTTCTGGCTTTCAGTAATGATCTCACCCTTTTTAAGATCTCAGAATTCACTTAGGACCACCCGTATCATAGGAGACCTCGCTGAAGGACGGAAGTTGGCATTTAAAAATTATACTGAATACAAAACATGAAATTTACCTTCTCAGCCATTTTGTAACATTCATTTGGGTAAATAGCAAATTTTATATGAATTTGGTTATGGCCTAGCGGTGCAAGGTCCCTCTCTTATTGTTTTCAGCTGGGATGAAATCCGAGGTCTTGTTCATGATTGGCAAGTCACTTCCAACTGAGCTATGTTCCTAAACTATAACGGTATCGTTTTTTTGGGATGAGTTTTCAGCTGAGATATATCCAAGGCACAATATTGTTATGTAGCCGACTACCCCAAACTCAGTATGTAGGTCAGCCTTGTGTCAAACTTGTCCTGATCCTCCCCCTCTGCTTCCACCCTCTGAGAGCTGGAATCACAGGCTTGCGCTACCACACCCAGCTCCCTTTATTTCTTCTTCTGAATCGTTGACCAGGTGCTGTCATTTTTAGCATGTCAGGTCTGTTTTCTTTCTGCTTGGTTACCAATTCCAGACCTCAGGCTAAAGCTACAGAGCCTTTGGTCCCTTTCCCCCCTTGTATAATATTCCCATCCCCACGTACTAATTTTATCAAGCTACTTTTCTGTTAAAAATTTCAAGCGGTTTCCAGCAGCTCATAGCTAAAGTACAAACATCTAGTGTTCAAGACTTTATGAGTTGGCTGTGGTCCCCTGGCCCGGGGCTGACCTCCTATCTCCCTTCCTTCACTGAGCCTCAGCACAGGTGACACACGGAGCAGAGTGAAGACAAGGAAGGGAGACACCTGGGACCAACTGGAGGAGGAATGGGTAATAGCAATAAAGCTAAAAGCAGGGATTTTGGTCCCTGTGTTACCAGAGCCCTCACTTTTTTCTCCCAAGAGATTTTTTTTTTTAATGTGAAAATATCCCAATTTAAACTTGTCGGTTATAACTTTGCATTTCTGAGATACTTTCAAATAACTTAAAACGCGCTTGCTGGCCCAGTCCAAGCCATGGGAGGTAGAGTTGGAGACCCCTAGTCTTTGTCATCCCTGCTACCTAGGTTTTCTGAGGCTATACTGATAGGAGTCTTGCCTGGTTGGAAGTGGGGAACAACGTTACAGTCAAAAGAAACGTTAAAGCAGGTCGTAAGGGGTTTGGGAATTATCACTGGGGGAAAAAAAGCTAGTTTAGAGGTATTTCGTGGTTCACGTGAAAGGCCATAGACATAAAATTACACGAATACAGTGTGTTCTGTTCCCGAAACGTTTTGAGGAACTGGAATTTTATGAACCTAAGTTTTGTTAAATATATATTAAAAAATATCTTTGGGGGGTATTTTACAGGTCAAGTTTCTCAAGATGTCCACCATCCCGAAGCACTTCGGACTGACAGACAAAGAAGAATCGTACATGTTTAAAATGCTCGACAAGGTTCGCCAGGAGACCAAAAAGGAATATTACCAATTCAAGGAGAAATTGGCGGCCAAGCCGGTCGTGGGCGCGAGCTCCGAGCATGACCTGGAGGACCAGGACCAGAAGGGCCGGAGCAGCGCGAAGCCGGTCACCCAAGTGGTCGGGGCGCAGAGCCCGGAGCGCCCCTCCGCGGCCGACGTGCCCCGGGAGCGGCGCGGGCCCCGCAAGCCCGAGCCCTTCCGCCCGCGGGACTTCTACATGCAGAGCTCGGCGTTTCGGCGGCACGCGCCCCTCAAGCAGCCGCCGGCCATCGCTCGGCAGGCGGGCACCTCCAAGCCCGTGGTCCTGCTGCGGCCGCGCTCGCGCCGGAGGAGGCTGCGCTCCAAGAGCCCCGGGGCGACGGTGTCCAAGCGCGTGTTCATCATGAGCACCCCGCACGGGACCCCGACGCTTGGCGCGGCCCGCTCCCAGTACAGACATGCCAGCTCCCTGTCCAGCCTGGGCAGCGAGTACGACGACGTCGGCCGGTTGCGCAGACTGCGGATCCGCACCCACTTCCTGCGCGATGGCATGGGCGGGCCCCGCGGTAAGCCCTTGCCCAAGTCCGGGCACGAAGGGAGCCCCTCGAGCCAGGTGACCCAGGTGACCCGCACCTTCCCCACGAGCATAGAGGAGATCATCGCCTCTCTGCAGTCCGAGGCCCAGCAGGCCTCCGACCAGACTATCAAGGAGCTCATACAGAGCATCCTGGGCCAGAATTACGACCTCACAATGGAAGTAGGTGAACTAGACTAGTGCTTCCCGGGTATACGAACTCCAGATTATACCTACACTTACGCACACACGCATATGCGTGTTATGTATGTATGCACACACGTATGCATAGGTGACATTTCATGGTGTGTATTTCAGTCTATGTGACGAGACAACGAATCTCAAGGTGTTATTGAAGGTCTTTGCATCTTATTTGAATTTTGAATTTTTGGATTTTTTTTTTCCCTCATGGGGTTGTATATTGTTTTCAGAGTCAGAGAAACAGAGAGGTCACTTCAAAAAATGGATTCAAATAACATTTGCTGAAGACTAGCGTACTAGTGGCCTTCCTGGAATTTCCACAGTTGTCATTACTTAGTATTGAAAGTCCCGAACAGGCATTTGATATGGAAAAAAAATCCAGTCTTTTTTTTTTCTGCGAATTTAGCTAGATTACTCATGATTTACAGAATAATTAATTTATATGTCAAGAAAATCATTATCACTATCACATTTAATTCATACAAACCCTGCAATACAGTTCCCTAGTGGGAGCTATTCTCTGAAAACATTAAAACATTTTTCTTAGTCATTTCCAAGTGCATAGTGTATGTTAAGTGCTATGACACACATTACACATTTTTTCTGTTTTTTAATATGTACGCACAGTTTTGCGTGTGCGTTTGTATGTGTGGACACCTTAGGTGATGACAGGATGACTGGTGGCTATCAGTAGATGTGTTTGAGGTAGGAATAGAAGTGAGATTTTCCACGTGAAATGATTGTTCCCTGGGAAGCCTTCTGGTTGAGTGAAGCCAATGAATTGGCACAGCCACAGCTAATATATGGCAGAGTTGGGATGAACCCTAGCTTACCCCAGAGACTAGGTTAGAATGATGTCCAGAACCCAATTTATTGAAAATATGTCCCTTGTGGGAAGCAAAGCTACATAGGGTCATATTTAAAATACATTGTTTGTGATATACACTTAGCTTTGGTAATGACACTCAAAAATATTAATAAGGGAACTTGAGTCCTACATGCTAGGAAGAGAAAGAGGAGGAGGGGGAGGGGGAGGAAGAGGAGGGTGGAAGGAGGGAGGAGGAGAGAAAACTTCCCTGTTAAGTATTACTGAGATTAGGTTAGCCTCTGAGCATGCAGGTAAGGGATCATTTTGATTAGATTAATTGAGATGGGGGAGCCATTCTAAAAGTGGGTGACACCATTCCCTGGGCTTGGGTCCTAGACTGGATAAAAAGGAGAAGCTAGATGAGCACTCATAGCTTCTGTACTTCCTATCAGCTCGAGCAACCATTAGGACTTGGCTGCCCTGCTGGGATGTACCTTTAAACTGCCAGCCAAAATAAACCCTTCCACTCTTAGGTTGCATTCATCAGGGTATTATGTCATACCAACAAGAAAAGTACTAATATACCTGTAGACTTTGACAAGTTGTGTATATATAATTTGCTACCTAAAACAATGACTGAAAAATCTAAATGAAGATTCACTTAAAAAACAAAACAAAACAACACATTATAGAGAAAATAGAATTAAGAATGTGAGTAACCCAGAAGGCAAGAAAAGATAAGCTGAGAAAGAAAAAAGGAAAATAAAGTAATAAAACAGGAGATTTACACTGTTATGCATCACTAAGTGTGTATGATCTAAATACAATAATAATGACCCAGCTGTATATTGTCAGTAGGAATGACCTCGGAAGTGGTTATCTAGATAGTTAAAAGTGAAGGAGAAAATATATCATTCCCTTATCAAGAAAAGCAGGAGTGGCTGTGTTAGTATCAGAGGAGGGAGACTTCAAAGCTTCTCAACTCCTGTAGGCACACGAGAAAAGAATCAATCTGCCACGAAGACAAAGGATCCAACGTGCATATATATCAAATAACAGAGATACCAAATTTAAGAAGGAAAGCAAAATAGATAAGTCTAAAATTACATTTGAAGACCCTTAACACTCTTAAGAATTAAAAAAATTAGGCAGAGGATCCCCCAGCTATAGCCAAATCCATGATCTGCCCCTGCCAATGGATCATATAATAAAATGGACCGTATAATGAAACGAACCACAATCACCTCATAATAATAATCTTGGTAAAAGCGAAATAATTAAAATAATTGCAGTATGTTCCATAACCATATGGAAATCAACCAGAAATCCACAGAATAAGGACATCTCAAATAGTTGGAAACTAAACTGAATAATTTGGACTGTTCCAGGTCAAAGAAGACATGCCACAGAAAGATGGAAAAGAAATACACCAAACTGAATTTTGATAAAAAAAAAATGTAAAAAATTTGTGGATGACAGTTAAATTAAAGCAGAAGGGGAAACTTATAGCATTATATTTGTACATTAGCAAAGAGGAAAAGTGTCAAATCAGTACCTGTATTAGTTACCTTTGTGCATTATGACACAAAATTAGTCATAAGCAACTTAGGGAAAGATTTATTTTGGCTTGTGGTATCAGAGGTTTTAGGCCACAATCCTAAAGTCTATTGGTTTTGAGCCTGTGGTGAGATAGAGCATTATAGCAGCCACTTGCTTTGTGACAGAAAGGAAACAGAAACAGAAAGGGACACACCTTCAGCTCATCACCACCTCCTAAAGTTTCTACTATTTCCCCAAATATCACCAAGTGTTCAACACGAGAGCTGTGGAGGACTGCTCATACTCAAACCATATCATATTTGAATGACTGGAAAAAAATTATACGTACTTTTAAGATAGACATGTTTAAATCCAACTGACCCTAGGAAATTTTGTTGTAATTTTGGGCATATTCTAAAATTTATATGGAAAGGCAAGGAAAGTAAAAGAGCAGAAATAACTTTGAAGAGGTACAGAGATGTCAGATGCACTTTATTTCAAGCTGTTTATAGGCACAACATTCAAGACTGTGGTATTAGAGAGAAAAAGACACACAGACTTAGAGGATAGAAATAGATTTACACCAATATGTCCACCATTTTGAACAGTGGCAGACAAAGACTTTTCAACAACTGGAACCAGAAGGCTGGAGTTAAGAGCACTGGCTGTACCTCTAGAGGTCTGGGTTTGATTTCCAGCACCCATATGGTGGCTCATGGCAATTTGTAACTACAGTTCTAGAGGATCCAAAGCTGCTTTTTGGCTTCACAGGCACTAGGATGAATATGGTACATAGATTCACACAGGCAAAGTACCCATAATCATAAAGTAAAAAAAAAAAATCTCTTAAAAACCACAGCAAACTTGTAACCCCCAAACTTGTATGTAAATCTTACAGAGAAATTAAATAGGCTGTTGACCTTAAATGTGGACCCATAACATATATATATGTGTGTGTGTGTGTATATATATATATGTGTGTGTATATATATATATATATATGTATGTGTGTGTACATACATACATACATGGGGGGGAAGGATTCTAAAAACCATGATCTACCAGGAAAATTGACAAGTTGGGTTTTATCCAAAATAATTTATTTTCATGCAAAAGATCCTATTAAGGGCCACTTGATCAATGTAAGTAGTGGGTCTTGATTCTAATTTAGAAAAAAAAAAAGTGATTGGTTACTCCCGTAACATTTGTGCCACTATTTCGCCAATGTATCTTGCAGGCATTTTATTTTACAGGTCACAACGTTAGTAGTTGAGTGATATTGATGATTACCTTTCTTCTCTGGTAGCATGCAGAGTGCTTTCTAGTAGGAGTAAAGCTTTTAGCTGGACACCAGCTTGACTTCTTTGTGTTTGATAACATAAGTAAGTGCTGTCCAGCAGCAGGCTTACTATCAGGTTTTAGAGAGCAACCAATAGCCTTGGCTATAGCCTATGATGTTTGGGAGTTTCAGTGGTGTCCCTTTGGCCAAGGACTCAACAAGATATAATCCATTCCCAGAACTAGGGGGGGGGGTTACTTTGTGACATAAGATGTCTAGTGTGGATATTGTCTCCCCCATTATTTGATGACTCCATTTAGATTCCTTTCATATATGTATGTATTTTAGGAAGCTTCTGCAGTAATAGGTGTCCAAATAGCTTTTTAAATGGTGTTAGTGTTAATTGTTCCTTCCCTTATGCCCTTCTTTACCCCTTTCTTCCTTTTTCCTCCCTATGTAATCTTCCTATTCTAGTTTTCCCTTTGTCCTTCATAATACTACATTCTTTCCTGCCCCTAGCCCATGTCTAGGTACCTAACCTCTGTGGTTATTCAGATGGTAGCATGCATATTGAAAGCTTAAAAGCTAACATCCTCATACAAAAGAAAACATGCATTTGTTTTGTTGGGGCTGCTTTACCTCATGCAACAGGTTACATTTAGAAATATGTTTATATAAATACATATGTGTGCAACAATTAGTGGAGAATAAAAGAGGCATTTTAAGAATTTTTGACACTGATCTCCATGGTGGCTGCACTGGATTGCAATCCCACCAGCAGGGGATGAGGTTTTTTTCCCTGTACCCTTTCCAACATTTGTTGTCAGTTGCTCCAGTGATCTTGGCCTGGGCTAAGATGGAATCTCAAACCTGTTTTAATTTGCATTTCCGTAATTGCTAAGGACAATGGACATTTCCCTTCCTTCCTTCCTTCCTTCCTTCCTTCCTTCCTTCCTTCCTTCCTTCCTTCCTTCCTCCCTCCCTCCCTTCCTCCCTTCCTCCCTTCCTTTCTTTCTTTTAGCTATTTTTGTGCTAGTTTTTCCTTTTAAGAATTCTCTAATGGGGCAGTGGTGGTACATACCTTTAATCACAGCATTTGGGAGGCAGAGGCAGGTGGATCTCTGTGAGTTCGAGACCAGCCTGGTCTACAGAGTAAGTTCCAGGGCAGCCAGAGTTATAACAGAGGAACCCTGTCTTAAAAAAAAAATCTCTGTTCAGGCCCCAGGCACAATTTTTTTTTTAAATTTTTTAATTAATTTAAAATTTAATTTTTTCGAGTATATATATTCTGGATATAAATCTCTGTTAAACGTAAAGCTTGTAAGTATTCTCTCCCAATCTTTGGGCTTCATATTCACTTGATTATTGATTATTGATTGCTTTCTTTAGATATGCAGATGCTTCTTTGTTTTATGAAGTCCCACTTGTCAAATGTTTGTCTTACTTCTTGGGCAAGTAGAGTCCTGTTCAGGAAATTCTTTCCAACACCTATATCATGTTGGGTACTCGCTATGTTTTCTTCTGTAAGTTTCATGTTTATGTCTTTGATCCATTTGCAGTTAGTTTTGTGCAAGATAGCACATATGTGTCTAATTTCATTCTTCAGCATGTGACATCCAGTTTTCCCAGCATGATTGGTTAAAGATGCTTTATTTTTTTTCCAGCTTTTTGTTTTGGCATCTGTGTCAAATATGAAGTAGCTGAAGTTAAATGTGCTTGTGTTTGGGTCTTCAGTTTTGTTCCATGGTCTACATGTCTGTTCTTGTGCCAATACCATATTGTTTTTGTTACCATGGCTCTGTAATATTTCTTAAAATCTGGAATTGTAATTCTTCTAGTATGGTTTCTTTGCTCAGGACTTTTTTGGCTATCTGTGGTCTTTTGTGGCTCCATACAAATTTTGGGATAGTTTTTTTTTTTTCTTTTCTATTGCTGTGAAGAATGAGATGAGGATTTTGATTGTGATTGCATTGAATCTGTAAATAGCTTTTGGTAGAATTATCATTTTAACAATGTTAATTCTACCAAATGAGCCATGGGATGTCTTTGTATTTTCTAGTGTCTTTATCTCTTTCTTCAGAATTTTAAAGTTTTCATTGTAGAGACCCTCAATTTCCTTGACTAGGTTTATTCCTAGCTATTTCTTTTCATCTGAGGCTATTGTGAATAGGGGTATGTTCATGATCTTTTTCTGTGCATGTTTGTTGTTGGTGTGTAGAAGGACTGTTGAATTGTGCATGTTGAGTCAGTCTCCTGGCACATAGTTGAATTTGTATATCATTTCTAGAAGGTTCCTGGTAGAATTTTAGGGATTTCTAATGTATAATATCATATCGTTGGCAAGTTAGGATAGTTTGACTTACTGTTCCAGCTAATACTTCAAGAACAGTGTTGAAAAGGACTTTAAATAGTGGACATCCCTGTCTCATTCCTGACTTCAGTTGGATTGCTTCAAGCCTTTCTCCGTTTATGATGATGTTGGCTTTGGGCTTCTTGTATATTTTTATTATGTTGGTATATGCTCCTTCCAGTCCTACATTCTCTAAGACTTTTTATCATGAAGGCATGTTGGATTTTCTGCATCTATTAAAATGATCATGGGATTTTTGCCTTTAAATCCACTTATGTGATTTATTACATTTATTGACTTGAATATGTTGAACTATCTCTGCGTTTCATAAATAAGGCCAACTTGGTCATGGTGTATAATCTTTTTATGTACATATGTATTCTGTTTGCAAGTATTTTATTGAGTGTTTTTGAGTCTATGTTCATCAGATATTGACCCGTAGCTTTCTTTCTTTGTGTGTGTCTTTACTTGGTTTTGATATTAGAATGATACTAGCTTTGTAGTATCCAACTAGTTTGAGAATATTCCTTCTGTTTTTCTCTCCTAACCCTAACCCTAACCCCTTGTAGTTTAAGAAGGACTGGCTATAGATCTTCTTTGAAAGTCTGGTAGAATTCAGCATTAAATCCATCTGGCTGGCTTCTTTTGGTTGGGAGTACTGCTTCTATTTCACTATAGGTTTTGGGTCTGTTTAAATAGCTTATTTGATCTTGATTCAACTTTGATAATTATATATCCAGAAATTAATTTTTTAGTTTTTTCAGATCTGTAGTATACAGATTTTTAAAGTATGTCCTTATAATTCTCTGAATTTCCTCAGACTTTTGTGATGTCTCCCTTTTCTGATTTAATTTTATTAATTTGGGTCTTCTTTCTGAATCTTTTAGTTATTTTGGCTAAGGGTTAACTTTTTTTTTTAGGGAACCAACGCTTCATTTCTTTGATTCTTTTTATTTTTTGTTCGTTTTATTTCACTGATTGTAGCCGTGAGCATCTGAGTATTCCTTGCCCTCTACTCTTTTTATGAGTATTGTCTCTTATTATTATTCTAAAAATTTAGGTTTGTTTCCAAGTTACTAATATGAATCTCTCTACTTTTTTTTTTTCTATGTAGGCACTGGTGCTATGAACTTATCACTCAGAACTGCCTTCTTTGTGTCGCATGGGTTTTGTCGTGCTCCATTTTCAGTTTCACTCCACTCCAAAATGTTCTAATTTTCTTTTTTGATTTCTGTCTTGACCCATTTTTCACTCAGTAATGAGTCGTTCAGTTTCCGTGAGTTGGTATATTTGCCGTGGTTTCTATTGTTGATTTCCAGCTTTAATCCACGGTGACCAGATAGGCTGTGCTGTGTCATTTCAGTTTTCTTGGATCTGTTGAGACTTTATGTCCTAGAATGTGATCAGTTTTGGAGAAAGTTCCCGGAGCTGCCGGAAAGAAAGATATTCTTTAGTGTTTGGGTGGAATGTTCTGGAGATGTGTGCTAGTGCCACTTGATTTAAGATGATATTCAACGCCAGCATTTTTGTGTTTAGTTTTTGTCTGGTTGGCTTGCCTATTTTGAAAGTGGGTATTGAAGTCACCCACTATCAGTGTGTGAGATCAATATGTGACTTTAGCTGTAGTAGTGCTTTATTAACTCGGGTGCCCTTGTGCTTGGTGCGTAAGTGTTGAGGATTGCAACATCTTGGTAAATTTTTTTCCTATGAGTGTAATAGTGCCCTTCCCTATTTCTTCTAATTAGTTTTGATGTGAAGTCTATTTTGTCAGATATTAAAATGGATACATCTCTTCTATTGTTTGGAATATTTTTTTCTGTCCTTTTACTTGAGGTGATATCTATTCTTGGTGGTGAAATATGTTTCT
Organism: Cricetomys ansorgei; assembly: GCA_026225945.1. Taxonomy (NCBI): domain Eukaryota; kingdom Metazoa; phylum Chordata; class Mammalia; order Rodentia; family Nesomyidae; genus Cricetomys; species Cricetomys ansorgei. The sequence goes on from JAMJFZ010001131.1 coordinate 15,482,752, forward strand.
TGGATACAGAAGAGAGATGGATCCATTTTATAATTCAGTCTTTCAGTCCATGTCTTTTTTATTGGACAATTGAGATTGTTCATATTGAATTTTATCAATGAGCAGTGTTTATTAATTCCTGTTATTTTGTCGTTATAATGTCGGTTCCTCCCTTTGTGATTTACTGTTTTCAGATTATTTACTCCGTGTGTCTTCTTATGTGTGGTTAACTGCTTCAGTTTTCTTTCTAATAGCTTCTGTAAAGCTGTATTGATAGACTGAAATGGCTTAAAATTGGTTTTATCCTGAAATGTTTTTCTTTTTCTGTTGACTTTGATTGATAGTTTTGTGGGGTATAGTAGTCCGGGCTGACATCTATGTTCTCTCAGAGACTGTGCAACACATCTGATTTGCAGTCTCCACTGGAAAAGTTAGGTGGTGTTCTTACTGGTGGGCCTGAAGCTTTTAATTTCCTTTCTTTGTTCTGTACACTTAGTGTTTTGATTATTGTGTTATGGGGAATTTCTCTTCTGTTACTGTGTATTTGGTGTTTGGTGTACTTCTTGTATCTTCATATTTACCTCCTTTAGTCTGGGGAAATTTTCTTCTGTGATTTTGTTAAAAGTATTTTTTTGTGCCTTTGACATGGATTTCTTCTTCTTCTTCTATCTTTATTATTTGTGAGGCTTGTTCTTTTCATACTGTTCCAGATTTTCTGAATGTTTTATGCCAGAATTTTTTGTGTTTTTTCTTGAGTGAGCTTGTCTTTCACCTTGTCTTCAAGACCTGAAATTCTTCCCTGTATTGTAATCCATTGATGATGCTTACCTCTGAGGTTTTTAACATTCTGAGTTTTTCATTTCCAGTTTTATTTTGCTTTGGTTTTCTTTAGTGATTCTATTTCTACTTTCATGTCTTGACTGTTTTCATTATTTCACACAAACAGAACAGTTTGTGTTCTCACAGTCTTTTTAAAAGGCATTTATTTATTTTCTCTTTAAGGTTCTTGAACATACTCACAATTTGCTATTTTGAAGTCCTTATCTTATGCTTCAGCTAAATTGTTCTTCTTAGAGAATATTGAAGTAGGGCTGCTGGGTTCTGTAGGAGGCATATTCTCTTGGCAGATCATGTTTGTGTTTTTGCATCTGGATCTAGGCATTTGGACTTAGGGTGCTGAGGGTGTCTTGGTACTGATACCCGGTCTTGTTGGGTAGATGTTCCCTTCTTTGGTTGCTGTTGCCCACTCTGGATCCTAGGCAAGCATCTTTTTTTCCTTGGGCCTGACATATAAAGGAACAAATCACAATACAGAATAATATGCTCTACTTTAATTCTAAATGTGGCATTATGATGTTAAGAGCTAATAAAGAAATAACTAACTCAAAGTGCTTTTAATGGAGTCTCAGATTTCCTGAGCAATTTCTATTTTAAGAACCAGGAAGAGGCATTATATTCAGTATTTTCATAGTGTTCCCTAGGACCAGTGTCAACAAACAGAACATTCAATACGGGGCCTTGTGTTTTAAGCTCACACATATGGGGATACTTCCTCAGGCTTTGATTTGGAGCTGCAGAGTATGGCTGCCTTTACGTGGAAAGAAAGTTAAAGAATGCAGTCAGATAGAAATTAGAACATACTTTTCTATTAGTTCTTTAAGGACAGACATCCACACTTCTAATAACCACATGCTCTGAAGCTAGAATCCCCCACAACTGAAAATATTCACTCTATAAATGTAAGTGGACTTTGTGATAGCTCTTATTAATTCATCAGGGTTACTGAGTGTCAGTTTTGAGTGAAAATGTTCTGAAACTTTTATTATCACCCCTCCATCACAATATGTAGGGTATGTAGACAAAGAGATTTAATCAGCCACAATATATGAGAAGATAAACACTGTAGTAATTCATGAGCCCAAATGGGAAAAAGCAAAAGGTTCACTTCCTCTCAGACTTTACGGAAAAAAACAATACTAATAAAAATTGTATTTACTTAGAAGCATCCAGAAGATGGCTCAATGGATAAAAGTACTTACTTCGAAGCCTGGTGAACTGTTCGATTCTTAGAATCATGTTCAGGTGGGAGGAGAGAACTGAACCCACAAAATTGTCCATGCATTCCTGTGTAGAGAATTTCAACAAAACGGCTTCAATGTCTCTTTCTGTTCAGAGTGGTTTTCAGTTAACGGAAGACTCCAAATAAGCTGCATGGAAGGCAACTGAGGATGAGAAACCACCACCCACAAGGACAGAGCCAAGAGCCTGCTCTAAGTTTCCACTCCAGTTTTCAGTCCCCAGATACTACTAGGCAAGATTAGCGCCTACTGAAAATACCACCCAAACAGGCTATCTTCTCCTTCCAGCTCCTTCCAGCCTCGGCCCCCCTTTTGCTGCATTAGGTTTTTCTTTAGTCTCTAGGCACCAGCATTCTCATATTTTCTCGTCGGTCCGGCACCGTCTCATGACACCGCTGGTCCTCTGCTCGGAGCTGATTCAGTCCTCTCCACTCTGTCTGCGGCATCACCACTGGATCATTCAGGGTGCTCTCCTCTGGCTATCAGGTGATGCCCAGGACAAAAAGCCAAAGGAGGCCGCGTGGGTGCGTGAGTTGGTATCCTTGAACATACATTTGTTTTTTTCTTTGGGAGACCGTTTTTTTCTTTGGGAGACCGTGGATTTCCACTTCTCTTTTGTAACGAACCTTGTCTGCCTTAGCCATATCTTGAGATTTTTCTTTTCTTCAGCACATAAGGTCTTCCACTTTCTGAACACTTCTTAGGAAAAGCATCGGGTGCCTCTCATGTTCCTCCTGGCAACTTGCAGAGAGTTCCTGTGGTGACTTGTGCTGTCAGTTTCCTTGGGTCTTCTTTAACCATGGTTAGCTGTCTTCTTTCAGCCAGACACAGCCACCGGTGTCCACCCTGTTTTGCCTGAACACAGTCTCTATCAGCAGTTTTAAATGTGTGTGATTCATTATACAAGTTTAAGAAGATACATGAAGAAATAATAATATAGGTCAAATCATCTACAATCTAAAATCCTCCGAAGATGAATTTCATAGTTTTGATTTTACTAAAGTTGTTCAACTACTAGTCTGAGAAAATACTCTGAAATAGAAAAAAAAAATTACCTCTACAAGCATGCTAGATAAATAATACCCAATCCATTTTTATTTTTCTAGTTTCTCAGCTTCTCTTTTTCTTTTTGAGACAGGATCTTGCTCTATAATCCAGACTAGCCTAGAACTGACAATCCTCTGTGCTGTGCTGAGATTAGAGATGTGCACCTTGGCACTGACTCTAAGCTGGATTTTAGCTTCCCAGACTAACCAATATTTGTTATTTATCATCTACATGGATTTCAGTTCTTAGTACCAGGTGTGTGTGTGTGTGTGTGTGTGTGTGTGTATGCATGCACACAGATAAAGAGTATTTAAAAAAATATACAATTAAAACTGGACTATACATACTATTATACAACTTACTTTTGACACGTGTCAATGAGTGTACATTAAGAAGCGTGTTATATTCTTTGAAGTCATGAAGTGCTGTTGTGTACTATTTAAACATTTCTTGTCTCTTTGTTCAAATTTCAGCTTTGTTTTGGTAACAGGCTTTTTGTTTATTGGAGGTATATCACAGAAACCTACTGAGATCCGGGCAGAGAAAACAATCCATATTGTTTGAATGACACCAGTACGGCCAGAAAGGAATGGTTTAGGCAAATCTTTTCTAGTCTACGTGACAAATTTATTATTGCTTTGTGTAGTACGTTGTTTTCACAGCATAGTACATTTCCAATGATATAATTATTAAGAGTCCTTCTATGATCATAGTCAAGTCAATTTATACTTTTTTTTTTTTTTTAAAGAGAGGGTTTCTCTGTGTAGCTCTGGCTGACCTAGAACTTGCTCTAGACCAGACCGGCCTTGAACTCAGAGATCCGCCTGCCTCTGCCTCCCACGTACTGGCATTAAATGTGTGTGCCACCATCTCCAGCCGATTTATAGTCTTTAATACAACGTGTCTATTATATATTGGGATGCTTTTAGGAAATATAAAATGCTTGTGTATTTTTCATAAAAATGGAAAATAAAACATTTATGTTAGTCCTCCTAGATTCCTTTTCTGCTAACTGGTTTGGTTATTGCAGTAATTTTGAACCAAGCTAGACGTTGTTCTCACAAAATCAATTTATTCTTTGTTGGATACAAGGACAGTTCATTTACACGAGTTCTGTTTTGTTGAGATTGGAATATAGAAGTACTTGAAAAATAAGATGCTAATTCATTATAAAGTCCAGGTTATCTGTCCTGTTGTTTAGTACAGACGCTACCCAATAATTTCTTTCACTCCCCCCACCGGTTTTAACTGTATGTGGTAAAGCCTGTGTGTTTTTGAATCTTGAATGTGATCCATTTTACACATACTGAAAAAGCTTGAAGCGGTATCTGTATATGAGAGGTGACGTGATCAAAATGACACGGACAATGACTTTGGCTGGCTGCTGTTGCGACAGTTATTCCCGTATCCGGGGGGGCATCTCTCGCCTGCTCTATGGATCGCTATTCACTTCACTCACCTTCATTTGAATAGCTTTTTACCCCTTTACACGTGACTGACTGACCCAAGGCCTTAGAATCTCCCTGAATGGAGGTGAGGCAGACCCTATCTGGATAGTAAAAATCAGCACTATTTACTTTGTTAACATTACAAAGTGTTATTCTTTAAGGAGTTAAAAAATTTTTTTTTGGCAATTTAATATATGTATATATATACACACACACACACACACACAGTGTATCTTGACCATATGCACCTCTAGCTTTCCTCCTTCCACTCCCCCCAGAACCCTCCAGCTTGTGCCCCTCCCACCTTTATATCCTTTTCCGTTTTGTATTTCTAACCCACCGAGTCCAGTTAGTGCTGCCTACACGAACATGGGTAGCACACCAGCTGCAACACCCTGGGAGAAAGGTGACCGCCCTCTGCGAAAAGCCACCAGCTGCCAAAGGTTCCTCACCTTTGGACAGGGCCTCATTAAACCCCCCCTCCATCCATGTTGGGATTATTAACCGGCTTGATCCGCGCAGGTCGTGTGCAGGTAGCCACAGCTGCTCAGAGTCGATGAGTGCAGTGGCTATATTACGCCTGAGAGCCAGCGTTCCACAGCACGTTCCCCACCCTCCGGCTCCCGCTTTCTCTCTGCTCCCTCTTCTATGATATTCTGCGAGCACTGGGGGGCGTTGATGCTCATGTCTTACTTTTGGACGAGCCTTCAAGTCACTTGTTCTCAGAATTTTGACAAATTATGAGTCCCTGCATTGACTGCTACCCGTGGTACCAAGGAGCTTCTTTCACCAAGTTTGAGAGCATCACTGAGCTGTATTAAACCCAATAACTGGAAATTTGACAACATTTGTCTCTGGTAAAGCAGGTTGTCCCATACAGGCTTTTGACCAGGTTGTGGAGCAGGAGTTGAATCTGGTCAGAAAACACTGGGTTACCCAGTAACAGTCACTGCACCTGTGGGCGCATCGTGCCTGGCAGGTTGATACTGTAGCGTGCAGTTTCCACCACTATGTAAGTAAGTTGATGGCTTTTGTCCCCCAGCAGCTGCATAGCACCCTTTGTCACTATGAAAGCTACCCAGCAGGGAGGAAGTTTGCAAGTCAGCTCTAGTTTGATTTCTCTACGTCCTGCAACCCAAACATGGAGCGCGTCTTCAGCAATAAAATCTTACCATCTAGTCTTGGTGGGAAACACAGGCGGTAGAGCCTGTGTTGTTTTGAGGGGACACATATCAGTGGTAGCGTGTTTCTTTTTAAAGCTTACTGTTAATTATTAAATATCTTCAGATTTTAATTTTATAGTACTTTTGCCAAAGAAATGGATGGTAGCTTTATTCTTCTGCCACGTGAGCAGATCCAGGCTCTAGAAAGATAGGACCAGATTATAGTTGGTTTTGGAATGCACACTAAAAAAGTGAATGGTCTATTACGTCAGGTTACAAAGTAAGGATGCGGGTAAGGGAGGGATATATATATTTTTTTTTCAAAAAAAAAATTTCTGAAGAGTCCCAGTTCATATTTTCCCCTCAAATGGTTGGTGGAGCGGGCGAGATCTCACTATAAGCTTCAAAGTCCTGTGTTTGGATGATGAGAAGTTGCCTTGCTGAGAAGGCTATGCTGAGGAGGAAGATGACTCTCCATCCCCCTGCTCCCCAGCTGGAAAGCGGAAATGGAAAGTTTACTTACTGTCTTTGAAAATTGCGTACTTAAATTGGCTCGTAGTGGGTTTTCTGTAACGCTTTTTCTGACATCGTTTGCATTGGTTAATCCACCGCTAACTCCCTTCTCTCCTATCACCTGCTCTCATACCTGCCTAAGCCTTTCACAAGGGGATTTTGTTGGTACCCTCCAGTAACGATTTTTTTTATTTACTTTGTGTAAAACTAGAGAGAAAAGCTTATACAAGGGAAAGCAGTAGTGTAACATGTGAGGTTGATTAGAAGGCTTATACTAATATGGCTGCCTCGACAGGCAGCTTGAATCAACTAAACAGCCCAGGTAAGTTACAATCGACTTATTATACATGAGAAGTTTTTGTTTTTTTTTGGTTTTTTTTAATTACTGAAAAGTACAGTATTCGGTAGCCCTTGAAGTCAGCCATCCTGTAGCTCTGAACAGCCTGAAGCTAGGCCACTGTATTTCTTTTACAGTGTTTGTTTAAAAGCAGAATAGGTAAACATGTGGGTTTTAAGGATGGGTAGATAAACAGTTTTGACAGTAAAATCAAAATCTTGAAAGCTAGCCAATTGCAATCATGGTCAAGCATCTCGTATCCCGAATGAAAACAGTCTGATGACCGCATAGTGGGTTTCTAATTGTATTGGCTATGTATTTCATCTTAGGGGTGATGTTCTAAGAACCCGTTCTCACTTCTTTTCAAACGGTGTTGAATCTTTGTCTCACCAAAGTGGGGAGGAATGGCTTGATGGAATTAGTCATACATGCTTTCATTGTGTGTTTCTAGGATCGTGGTAGAACGAGAGGTTAAATTCCATTAAAATAAACACATACTCATTGAATATACTGCCTTTGATGTATTTTACTTTGTGCTGTTATTATATAGGAAAGAACTTTCAGAGGTCTGGTGACTAATAACTCATAGTGTTTCTTGACCCAGTTTTGCCCTAAGATAATGTGTTGATCTGGAAGCTCCTCTCTCTCTCTCTCTCTCTCTCTCTCTCTCTCACACACACACACACACACACACACACTATACTACAGATAAGAAAACTGAGGTGTCAGAGAGGAAAGTGACTTTTGCTAGGCCCTATGGCCAATTTAGCTGGGCCTTGGACTATTGAGTACTTCTGATAGACAGTGCAGGATTGCTATCAGTTGTTTTATGTCACACTGATGGGACTTTCCACTCTCTCCTTCCCTTTGCCTTCCTTTACTCTTTTCCTCCAGTACCTTAAGACACAGAGCTCAAATATTAAAATTATATCTCACCATACCCATCTGCCTTCAGATCTCTGTGTGGCGAGAGGACCTTCCGTTGATGGGTCGGCCTTACAGCCTCTCTGTGACCACTTCTGAGCCCAGACCACTTGGACCTGGGGAAAGTCGGCGAGAGTTAGGATTTTCTCATACTTTCCTGCTGTTGTAAAAGTGGGTATGAGATGGGACTCGGAATGTAGGCCTAAGCTACTCACTGAGTGTCACCATCTGTAAGGATACAGACAGGGAAAATGACACTGGTCACATTAGAAGTTGTTTATATGATCACTCGCCCATAGCGTTCAGTCAATTACCCCCTAGTCTCCTAACCAGTGTTAGTTTTATTATGCATAAAAGATGAAATCTTTCACATTAAAGAAGACATGCCCACTTTTTCACCTTCGTAGGTGTATTTATTGGAAAGCCTTGATCTGTCCTCAAAGTGAATACCTGTATTTTCTCTCCTTGGCTAGAAGTTATGAGTCCCCATCATTTTTAGGTGGAAGAAAAGCTATTTGGCGTCTTTCTTATTATGTATGTGAGTTAGGGCCTTGTTGGAAATTCTCAACAGGATGAGATGTGTAATTAGTCCTTACCAAGAATTACTCCATGCCAGGAGAGGAGAGTCACTGCTTTAGATATTATTTAAGTGGGCTACAGGATTACTGTGAAAACTTCCCCTCACAAATCAACACACTGGTCACCACACTTACTCATACTTATTCTACCTTTTTGATAAGCTAACTCTATCATTCACCTACCTCTTTAAGAGGTCGTCTGTCTTCTTCAGACTTTACAGATAATATAATCAATGAAATTCTTATCCTTCGCTTGGCTCACTACAAATTTATTAGGCACACAGGAGCAGATCATAACGGAGCCAGACCTCATCCTCCCAGCTAGATTTCCCCTCAAGAACATTTCAAATCCTAAGCTCTTTATCTCTTAATCCTTAGAAATGGGTTTTTGAAGAAATGAAAGATGGAGTCAGCTGAGGTACTTTGCATTGTTCTTACTATGCCATTGAGATCTACCTCCTTGCAGTGTCTTTGGCAGTCAGGTTTTCTGGAAAGTGATTATTGAATATTATTCTAATAATGTATTTTTATGTTGGACTGTCCTGTTGCTCTTTGGGGTTAAGAGAAGAGACAGTAAATACCCATTTACAAGGAGGACTTTTGAAAATGCTAAGTGGAATGCATAATTCATAGAGACTGTCACTAGTATAAAATCAAATTAGCTTAGCCAAATGCCATGTTAAAAAAGAAACAAGGAGTAAGCAGAAGGCCTGATCTAGCTAGTTTTGGTTAGCTCATAGATCCAGATAACCAGGGAGCCTGGAGTATCAAAGGCTTAGGCTACATCAAAGTTTCTTTCTTCCTTGTTAAAAAGAAAGTCTTGTAAAAAGGTATTGTAGGAGAGATATAGCATCTGGCAGGTCAGGATCTAGATTCCTGTCAGCTGATAGCCCCACCTCCTGTGGTCCTTATTCCCACGGTCATCTTAAGGTTCAGTATGGCTGCACCGGATATCTATTGCATCTGCATTCCTGCTAGCAGGAAGCCATTGAATAAGAGAAGCACATGACCACAGTTGCTTGTAATTTTGGCTTGTATTTTATTGACCCCAATTTTGGCATACAAACGCATTTAGTTCCCAAAGAGGATGAAAACTAAGATCACTGTTGTGGGAAGTCATGTATAATGTTTGCGTTCTATTATTCTGAAAAAAGGGGAGATGAGTTATTGGGACAGTTTATTAAATTAGCTTGCCTCTCATCTATTAATCTACTAATGCCATCCAATTCTGTGAGGACGAAATTATCTTTTTATAAACATATTTGTGTTATGTGTGAACACACTTATCCCCTCCATCTTGAGTGCATAGGTGCTCATAGAAGCCAAAAGGGCATCAGACCCCCTGAATGTGGAGTTGCAAGCATTTATGAGCCATCTAATGTAGACGCTGGAAGCCAGACTGGTCCTATGAAAGAGCATCAAGTGCACTTAACTATTGAGCAATCTCTTTAACTCCAAAATGATCAGAAATGAGGCAATTCATGTTAAAAATCTGCCTTGTACTTAAAGGCTCTTACTGTATATTGCTCCATCAAACCCTGTAGAGTTGAATGACCTGCATTCCCATCAGCAGTGAGTACCACTATGTATCTCTGTCTCTCCACCAGCCTTGTGTATTATTGGACCTTTGAGTTCAAAGCCTTTCCAATACTTTTTTTTTCTTCTTTTTTTACTAGTGGAAACTTTTTTCTGATATAAGTTCAATATCCCAAATACTTGACAGCGTGTCTGCAGAGCCTCAGTTGGGAAGGAGGGTGAGGGATCTAATTAATCAGCTTAGACTCTTACCAGTGTGCTCTCTGTCTATAAGGAAACTATTTCATCCATTCATGTTACTGCATTTCTGTCATGGAAGATTTTTTTACCAGACTGGGAAATAGAACTGAACAAATGAACTTCCTGCTTTCTTAGGCTTATAATCTAGAAGGAGTAGACAGAATAGACAAATCAGTGGTGCATTATATTATAGTAAATGAGCTACAGAAGAATAACTTTAGGATATGAGAGGTAGAGAATGATGGAGATGAGGGTCATTTAAACACATGGTCAGGAAAGAGTCTTAAGAGACCCAGTCATTTGAGCATCTCTCTGCGGGAACTAAGGGGCCAAGACATACAGTGTAGACTGAGAGAGGGCTTCTCCAGTGAGGGAGGGCAGGTACAAAATCCCAAGGCAGAAGTGTTCCTGTGGTGTTTGAGGGACTGGAGGACTGGGCAGATGACATCGCAGAGGGAGCCAGAGAACCAGTCTAACTTTCTTCTTATTTGATTTTATCTCCTTTGATGTCATGAAATAAAGTTCATAGTTAACCTTTTTTCTTTCTGTATAACGATGTCACAATTAACACTGCTTATCTGTAACATACAGGAAAAACGAGAATAATTTGTAATGAAATTCCATAGTGCAATTGTCACAAGCTTTTATCTATTGGTAATAAATATACTTCGAGTCATGAATATAAGGAACCACAGTGCACAAGAAGGCCAAGAGAATGAAAAAGCAAACAACGCAGTCAGCATTAGAGAATACAACAGGATGCTAATAGCAGACTAATAAATACGTAGCAAGAGAAATAGCAACGTACGCCAAGACCAGTTAAGGGCTTTTGAAATGGAAAAAAAAAAAAAAGATACTTTCCTTAAGTGAAATGTCAAATCTGTATTGTGGCGTAGGACAGGGTGACAATGTCTGATAAAAACAAACTGAACAAATCCCATAGCTTGAAATCCTTAACTCATCAGGGCACATTCAGTTTCCGGTAAGAAAAGTAACGTATTAATAGACAATAAGAGTACAGAACGGATTGGAATAAAAGGGTAACACAGGAGGACATGGAGAAATAGACATTCATGGACAGTTTTAGAGGGGATCAGCAGACCACTCAAAATTCAGTGAACAGGTTTGGTATGTTATCGTTTAAAAAAAAACATTTTATTAAAATAGCACATCAACTAACAATAACATACTACCGTCCCCTTACTAAGAAAAATCCATTCCTCTGTTTCACGTGGCCGCTAATTTCATTATGAGCGTTCCACATTTACAGAACGGAATTCCTTGTCGATGTGAATATTTGTGTGTAACCGCGAGACAGATGTGCTCCACGATGGAAGTGTTGCTAGCAGAGTGGCTCCAGCTGACACAGTTGCTCCGTGACCGGATAGTACAGTGCAGTTAAATAAGAAACCCCCTTTTTATGACTACATATGAATACAGATCTAAAGCGGCATTAGATTCTGGCTTCGTACATTCATAAACTACTATATCTTACTGACGTGTCTTCTAGGACCTGTGAAAGCAGGGTGTGATGGAAGACCCTGGTTTTTGTTTTTGTGTTTAAAAAAAAAAACAACTTTTTTATCGTTATTATTATTTTGGTGCAGTTAGCCTGTAAAGTAGTCAGGGGTTGATTTTTGACCACGTTAAATATACTTCCAAGTGGGCATGTTGACTAGACAGTGGGATACATTACCCAGAGCTCCCTGCGTCATAGGCCATACCTAGCACTTCCTCGGAGGCATCCACCTATGTCCAAAGCATTCCAACCTGTGTTTGCCTCTGGGGCGCACAGACGTGGTTTCTCATTTTCAGGCTGTACTGGGGCTTAGTAAGTGCTCTGAGAATTATATGCTGCCTCACTGCCTTGATGGTTCACACTTCCAGTTCTTCTCTAGAAGCCCGCTGCTATTAGGTTCTCCTCGGGAAATGGTCCCAGGTCATGTCTGTTTCCCATTCTCCAGGAACACATCTCCCCTTTGTTTCCCTTGGGCTTAGCCCCCCGAGAGCTAGGCAGAAGCCCTTACTCCAGGGGCCCAACAGCAGCTTTGAGTTTGTCACTGCCTTGCCAAGGAATTAAATTTGGAGGGGAGGAGTGTTACTCAAACTCTTTCCCCCAATCTGAAATCAACTGTGACTCTTCTCCTTCTCGTTCTGTTCTGCCAGGTTCCCTCGAAACCCTAGAGCTAGAAAGAAACTCTTTTCTTATTGGCTATGCTCCATGGTAGTTCCTTTTACCATGTGCCCACAGTGAGCAGCCCAGGTAAAGGCAGAACTGCAGTGGAGGGGTTGGAGGGAGTCGTCACTTCCCAACCATCTCTTAGAGGCTGCAAGACAAAAATGAAAACAGAACCTCAGCAAAGCAACCAGTTTGCCAAGATCACATAGAGTTAGCAGACTCCAGACTCCAGTCGCCCATACTGCTCCAGCCTTCTTTCTCGTTCTGTATTGATAACTTAAGGTCAGCAGCTCAGTGCAAGGTCTTCTAACTGAATTTTAAAATTCGTTCTTACTTCACCACTGAGTAATTATAATTCATGCTGAGGTTTTTTGTTTCTTGTTTTTGTTTTTTAATATAATTAAGGGCAATGCCTCTTTTTCTTTGGTCACAGTGAATGCATCCTATTCTCCCTCTCTTTGAGCAAGAGTACTGGGAGAATCCTCTTAAGGAGAACCAAGGGCATTGATTTGATTGACACTTCTTTATGCTATTCTACAGCCTGGCGTGATACTGCGGAGGAGAGTCAAATGTGTGACCTGCCCCTTCTTTCAGCTGTGCTCTACATCCTTTTCCTTTTCTATAATTCTTGTTTCCTCCTTCCCATTAGGCTGTCTGTTTTGCAATCAGTTTTTCAGTATGCCGCAAGCAGCTCTTCTCCCACAGCTCTCCTTCTAATATCTTATTTCTGTTCTGCCACAGGCTCAGAAGCTAGATAAATAAACCTGGCAATATTATTTGTAAATGAGAGTAAATAGCCTCAGAGGGAGGGCCCTGGAAGCTTTCCTATGGGAAAGTGCGAGCTCCCCCTCCAACTCCAGGCCTTGGCTGGCATGGCTTTAGGCCTCTTTGCTTAGGTCCTGCTTCCCAAACTCTCTGCCAGGTCCTGAGGTTGGTAGATGCCAGCACAGCGAATAGGCAAGGAGTAACTACCGTTCCCATTTTCTGCTCTTTTTGGTTCAGATGCTGCGAAAGTATTTTGTATTTGAATAAGGCATATTTAGGACACAGAGTTATGGACCAGATCCTTTGCAAATCAAAATGAACAATAACAACCTCAGAACCACAGAAAACCTTTAGGCCATTTGATTATTTTAAGATGCAAACTATAATGCTAACCTTGGGGCTTTTTGAACCACAGCTGTCAGTTTAAACAAAGATCCAAAACTAATTAAGTGTTTGTTGGGTGGAGCAGGAGTTTGAGAACTGGTTGGACAACTTTTCAAAGTTAATGACCGTTCTCCAGAAAACAAATAGAAGTGCTAATACTGCGTCCATATATCCTCTAGAACCAGCTCTAAGGTTCTAGTTCTAGCCTTTTTTCTTTGCATGGAAAATGAAGAGTGGCATTCTGCCCACAGATACACTGTGTTTTGTGAAGCTAATCCCCCGCCTCTTTCTCCCTGCTTCTCTCCCTGGGTTCTTTCTCTCTGTTGTCACTATAGCTTACCACCTGGCTAAAGTTTACTGTCACTGTCCCATTTGAAATGTAAGTAAACATTGTCAACCTTTTGGCTTTCAACAAAGCTTGAATATCCTTCTACTTTTTTTTTTTGGTCAGGATTAGTTTCTGGGTCACTGACAAAAATACTGAATTTTCCTTTCATAAATGATTATCAACTGTCTTAAAGGTACCAAATGTTAGGGAGGTGTAATTTCTCATATATGCACATCCATGTGGAAGGAACACTTCTGTGTGTAAATTAGATTCAAGCGTAGACTGAGTGTGCAGAACCTGGAGAGAGGCGGGCAGTGGGTGGGGTACAGCCACGGCAAGGAGCACCATCTTGATTCTGATGGTGCTGGGTGCCACCAAGTGACACGATATGATCCCTATTTTAGAAGAAGCAGTCTGGAAACTGTGCTGACCTCCAGGGACTGGTGGGAGCAAAAGTCTTTGCTGAATGTCTGCACCATATCCAGGGTGCTATGGGAACAGAGCAGGACACACAACAAGCAGACAGCAAGACACATTTGAGTGATGGGCTCAGAATTCGACAGTGGTGGTGATGATTAAGTTGAGCTATGTGCAGTTGCTGTGTTTACAGGTAAAACATGAATTGGGTTCGTATGGTTCAATCAAATGGTTCAAACTTAATGTGTACTAGCGGATTGAGGAGAGACTGAATATCAGAGCACAGAATACATCACAGCTAGAATGGCTGTGATTGAAAGAACTTCAAAGGAGCAAGATTAAGGATATTCCTTTTTCTCTTAGCGTTAGTTATTTTGAGAATTAGCATATGAAGTAATGGACCTCATCATGGCATTTTTACATACCTTTTATATACTTTGCTTTTGTGATCTTCCCTGCCTCCCAGGTCCCTCTTGCTGGTCTCCCATTCCACTTTTACACGCGGAGGGGAAACAAGACCGACTCAGGGAGGAGAGAATGATTAAAGATACCATAAGTGGTAGATATAATGTTCTTAATGTTTTTTGATGTTTGCATTTTGTCATATTCTATGTATTATCTCGGTCAAAGTAATGAAAGGTTGGTATAGTACTAGGCGTATACGAACAGTTCTTGTCAAACACTTCTACACCTCCCGTTACTTCTGCATCCCATAGATAGCTGCTTTCCAGAAGGTTAGCTGTTGTAATTTATGTATCATTTTATATTTCTAAGTCATATACTGTTGTAGTTTTTTCCCCCCTTCTTTTCTATTTTCTGGGAACAATGCTGAGGCAGGGACTCAATGTGTAGCTCACGCTGGCCTTGAATTCATCATGGTCCCCTTCCTTAGCCTCTGAGTGTTGGGCTTGCAGGTATGCAACACCACATAGTGCTGCCAAGCTTCTCACTTCTACCTGGATCAGACAGCATCTATTGCTCTCCCGTTATGGAGTTTGACAGTTTGCTGTCTTTGCCCACACCCTTCCTTCCCCATGGTGTACAGACTGTCTTACATTTCTAATATAGTGATTTCGAATTTTTGATGTTTGAAGTGTCGCAGTTAGGCAGTTGTTATGGGGGATCATTGCATTTCTCAAACAATTGCAATGTTCTCCCCCCAACCCCCGTTACTTGTTTTCTTCTGTGAACACCACTAATCTGTCACTAAACACAAGTGTGACTATCTTCTCAACACATGTAGACATATCAGGTAATCTTTCCTGTTCTTTCTTTGAGTTGTTTCTCTTGAGTCTTTGATCTGTCAGGCTTGAATATTCTCTGGCCTGCCATCTGACGTTATCTGTTCATTGTTTTCTGTATCTTCCTCTTTTTTGATCTAGTGGGAAGTCAGGAGATGTGGGAAGTTGTATGTGTTGTGTATATGTGTGTTAGATTTTCACATCTGAAAATTTCATTATTCTGTCTCCCTTAAAATAGCAGCTTGGCTGGTGGTAGAATTCTAGATTGTAAATCACTTTACTCTGAATTTTGGAAGTGTAGTTCTGTCTTCTGATGTCTGTGGCTGCAGGTATAAAATTCAGTAATTTTGGTGGGAACTTTTTAGCTTGTTTTATGTCGAAGTATGTGTTCCCGCTCTGGGGTGGGAAAGAAGCTACTGGGTTGCAGAGAGGGGCCATCTGAGGAGGCTCTTTCTAGTCCCGATTGTCTATTCATCCTTGGAGTTTGGGGTCTCCAACTCCTAAACCTTTCTGAGGTTTTATACAAGGAACCGTATGGCTTGATTTCCTTCTGGCTTTTTATTTTTTACAAGAGATGGTTACTTTTCAGAGTTGTTGGTAAAATAATAAGAAAATATTTGCATGACACTCTCTTGTCAGCTTAGCCATGTTTGTTGTTATTTTTAATAGGCCTTTTTATTTATTCATCTATACCCTGGTGACTTGCTACATGTACTGCAATAGTGAGTCACAAAAATAAATAATTGTCTTATAAAGCACGTTTTGAGGTTCTTATTATTAAATCACATCCAAAGTAAACTTCCTTTCATGCATTTGTTCCAAACTGGAAGAGCATTGTCTTCTTACACTTAAAACTGTTTAATGCCCTCGTTTCTTCTCCACATGTCTTTTCAGATTATCTTTTAACTGAGAATATATTAAGCACAAGCCTAGGAAAATGGAACTTGGCACAACTTGTTACACAGGGTAGAGCATCCCTGGGATTTGTTTTTGTTTTTAATTTTACCTCAAAACATTTAGTCCCGTGAACTTAAAAAAATATGTAGTTGTTCTACAGATAAAAGTAATAAAGTATAGTCTCCAGAAATATGATTATGCCAGGAACTTGAGTCTTTGAAATGTTTTCTGACTCACAGGGAATATTTTTAGATTATAATTGACTGTGATCTACTGTCTTTAATTTAGAGATATCTATTTTCTTCTTGAAGTTCTGAGGATTGAACCCCAGAGCCTCTGTATACTAGACAGGCACGCCGCCACTGAGCTGCCTCCCCAGACGTGTGTGTTTCTGTTTCAGCTTGTTCTTTAAACAATCTCTAAACTGAATGACTTCCTTGCCAGGTGAGCAAGCGTGTCAGCGCTGAAACTGAGAAGTTTCGATTGTTCCTAGGGCTTATATTAACAGTTACTGCCTCTGCTGCCCCGGCCCTCACTGGGTGCTAAACCGCTGGCCTGTGCGGTGCATCGGGTCCACGTTTGGCCAGGGAAAGCAAGAATAACGTGCAGATACACTCAGGAATTGTGACACTGTAAAGATAAGTGTGTACAAAGGACGGCATAATGGATATACGGTCAGAGTGGAGAAGCTTTGACGATCCAGGAAAGCAAAGAACAACAAAAACAGGAAAAAGGCAAAAAAAGGATAAGTCCCATATTATCTTGTGTTCTTACATTAAGTTTGAATTTTCAGCTATTTCTAGTGCTTTAATAGCCAGGGTTTTATTTCCGCGTTGCTGTTTTGCCGCAGCGCTGTGATTAGGGATCCTACTATCTCGAATCTATAGGAGTGGAGATCAGTCAGGTCCCTCTCCCCTTCAGAACTGCCTTTGCTAAATGAGTCAGGTTAAAATGAGTGTCTGCTCCCTTGAACTTCCTCCTGTCTTGGTAATGAAGGCACGCAAAATCCCTGTTCTCAATTTCTATTTTTCTAATTAGTAGCCCTGATTAATTCATCATGACTCATGTGCGCAAAGGAGTCCCCAAAGACTTTAAACAGGGACCAGCGAAGGATAGTGGAAAATACTTGAGATTCCCAAGAAACAGACAGCATTCACAAACACCAGCTTGACTTCTGCCTCCAGTGTTTTACTCATGGCATTGATAAGGGACTTGCTACACAATCACCTCTTTGTAGTCTGCAATTGAAGTAATTGAAGGCTATGCTTTCTCAGCCTTGCTCACCTCTCTTTACTTGCTTGGTTTGTTTTAATACGTAAAATGAGAATAATAGTAACTACTACCATGTGGGTTTATTGTGGAGACATAAATGAAATACTCATAAAATTCTCATAAAATGTTCAATGTATGTCCGGCGTACAAGCTGTTCAAAACTTGATAGTTTTCATAGCCCATAGCATTCTTTTTCTCTCTCTCTCTCTTGTCAAGTATCTAGGTATCTAGCCTTTGGGGATGAGTTAGATATTTTGGAAATAACAAATATCACTTTTTTTATTTTTATTTATTTATTTTTTTTGAGACAGGGTTTCTCTGTTGTAACTCTGGCTGTCTTGGAACTCACTCTGTAGACCAGGCTGGCCTCAAACTCACCGAGGTCTGCCTGCCTCTGCCTCCTGAGTGCTGGGATTAAAGGTATGTGCGACCATCACCTGGCCAACAGTTCTTAAGAATAAAATAAAATGACCTAACATCAGAAATCCAGGTGTAACTGTAGAGGAATATTTAATCCTTAAATCCGGCAGCACGGCTGCTCTAGGATAGAAAGAATGTTGGTGCACACCCCATTAATGTCAGTATTCAGAAAGCAGTGTTGGCACACACCTTTAATCCCAGTATTCAGAAGGCAGTGGTGGTATACACCTTTAATGTCAGCACTTGGGAGACAGGAAGCAGAACTCAGAACAAGTCAGTGTCAGACAGAAAGTGACGTCTGAGATGAGTAAGAGTGAAGGACAGGCAAAGTGATGAATCAGAAGAAGAGTTGGCAGAGTGAGTCAGAGTGATGACATACCCAGCTCTCACTACATAAAGGCAGGCTGTCAGCTCAGAGTCACAGAATTAGAGAGGCACTATAGAGGATGAGAGACAGAGAAAGGACAAGACATAAGGATAAGGCAGAGAAGCAGAGAGGCTGACTGTGGCAGTATGGAGGAAGGAGAGCATCAGAGAGAGACGAAACACAGAGGTAAAGAGAGGAGTCTAAGGCAGAGACACAGGCAGTTCATCAGAAGAAGTCAGTATCAGAAGGGATGAATGAGTCAATTTAACGTCAAGCAGAGCAGTTCAGTCAGAAGTTGCAGGAGTCAGTCAGAGTCTGCCAAAGTCAGAAGAGTTCTGTCAGAAACAGTCAGCCAGCTTAGAAGATCAATTTGAACAAGTTAGCTTAGAGCCAGAACAGTGAGTGAGCTGAGTTGAACCAGAAGAGTTAGTTGAGTGTAGTACAGCTCTAAGTTCAGAAGGAGCTAGACAGAATGGCTCAGTCAGCAGTAAGCTTAGGAGGCTTGAGCTTTCTAGATTCTATGGCGGCTGAGGCTGAAGCCTTTTGGTTCTAGGCTTAAGACTAGATTGTATGGAGGCTGAAATGCTCCAGGGCTCCAGGACAAGCACTGGTGAATCAATTAGTCAAAGAATAAATGGCATTTTGCCCTGAATCAATGACTACGTCTGGCACCCAACATAACAACATCTATATGTAGCAATTAAGAAGAAAGACAATTGTGTGTGT
Source organism: Cricetomys ansorgei (assembly GCA_026225945.1). NCBI lineage: Eukaryota > Metazoa > Chordata > Mammalia > Rodentia > Nesomyidae > Cricetomys > Cricetomys ansorgei. The sequence continues at coordinate 15,501,591 of JAMJFZ010001131.1, forward strand.
GTATGTGTGTGTGTGTATGTTGAGAAGGTCTTGAAGGTAATTACAAAAGTTATCTCAAAAACCATATAAGTATGGAGATTCTATAAAGGATTTCTTAAAAGTAGTTGGTAATCTTGTGAATGCAAAGCAGAATAAGATGTTAACTAATCCACTCATGAAACATCTTTGAACAACTGCTCTGACTGAGGCATACTACCACTGTTCCTGTTCTTCTGACCTGAGAGGGGAGAGAGGCTTCATACCAGACAGTTTGGTGAACCACAGTGGGTTCTAATAGCTTATGTTATGGACAGTTATCCTCATCAGAGATGTATTAGGGAGGAGGAAGGTGTGTGTGTGTGTGTGTGTGTGTGTGTGTGTGTGTGTGTGTGTGTGGTTTGATTCAATATAATACCCTGATGAAGGAATGGATATAGTGGGAAATGACACAGAGATGTGATTATGGGATTTAACATACTATACCATGTGTTTCCCGGAGTTATGTAAGCAGCACATTTAAGGGTCTGGTGATGAGTTAGGCTTTGGAGGAAAGAGGGAAGAGAGACATTAAGGGTAGATGTTTCTTTCTGGCATTTGCAGCTGGCTCCTTGGAATTCCAGAGGAGAACATCAGAGCAAACCAGCTTACTGAAATCTGTGAATAACTAGAGTGGTTGATCCTAGAAGCACATTTCACAGTCTAAATGCTAATGTCATAAATGCTAAGTAGAAGTACAATTGCAATGCCGTGAGAAGAGGGAATTATGAGAGACTGCCGAAGTGCTGTCTCATTGTCCCTTGTGTTAGGAGACCCATACTTTCTTATGAGGTTCTCTCATCATGACTGACTCCTTAACTCTCTGGAATGTTAACCAAGTGGCTTTCAGTACTCATGAAAATAAGATTTAGGGAATTCTGTCCCATTAGATTTTTCCAGGTATTTCTAGATACATCTGAATTTGCATTTATTAAAAATGTGGCCTCTCTATATTTAAAAACTTGAAATTCATTTTAATTAATATTTCTCTTTAAAGCAACCCTTAAATAATGGAGAGTGGCAACTACTAAGGAATATTCTTTGAGTCCTTGTTGCTGTTATTTGTACCTTAGGTTATTTCTGTTATTTGCGCCATAGTCGTCATTAACCTACATCCTTATGCCTTACCCCTAGCACAACTTTTTTTTAACCAGACGCTCATTAATTTATTTTTCACAAGAAATCGATTGGCTATCTATCTACTGACTACAGAATAGAGTTTAAATCCAAACCACAGATAGCACAGAACTAAGAACAACTCTCATAATTTGTCCTTTTCAGTTTCATTTTTTAAAATCTCACCTTTTGCCTTCCTTCAGTAGTTATATAAGCCAGCTAGTGCTATATAACAAAAAAACTCCCAAGCTCAATGACTTTAAATAGTATTTCTCACATCATTAGATTGGCTGCTGTTCCAGTTTGCCTGCTGCTGCTGGGATGAAATACCTTGACAAAAAGCACCTTTGGGGAGAAAGGGATATATTTTAGTTTACAATTCGTCATTGTCAGAGAGGCAAGGCAGGGACTTCAAATACCTAGTCGCATCACTTTCACAGTCAAGAGCAGAGCGAAATGAACGAATATACAATTACTTGCTTGGATTCTTATACTTGGTTTCTCCACTCTCAGATCAACCAGGATCCCTTACCTAGGGAATGATGTTACCCACAGTGGATTGAGTCTTCACATCACATCAGTTAATGCAATTAAAACAATTCCATATGCACGTGTGCACAGGCCAACACAATTAGACAGTCCCCCATTGAGACTTTTTTCCCAAATGATTCTACATTGTGCCAACTTGATAATTAAAGCTCAGCATAATGGCCAGTATCAGCTAATTTAGACTGCGCTTGCTCATGTGTCTATTGCTCATCTGTCTAATTTATATACAGTGAATCCATTAAAAACTATTAGCTGGATCAAATTTGTTTAATATATCTCCGTGGAACCAATGTCTGACTAGGAACATCCATATGTTTCCCTCCTGGAACCCATGATTTGAACAGGCATGCATTTCTCATGGCATAAGCTGTCTTGATCTTAAGACTCAGAATTGACACATAGTTATCTCCGCCCCATTTTCTTTGTAAAGCAAGCCAGATGAGCCAATCCTGTCAGAAAACAGGAAAGTACACTTTTTAATTTTTGGGAAAACCATAGGAGAAGGTGTGAGTATATTTTGAGGTAAAAATTGAGATCATTAATTCAGTTTACCACACCAGCCGTCCATTGGACTTTTAAAGTTTTGTCAATAAATTATATCTATTTATAAAAGGTAAGGCATGAATCCTATGGACTGTGTGTGTAAGAAAGACCCTTTCAGACCTTCTATCAAGAGGAAGCCTGGCAAATTCATTTTAGTTTTTGAGATCTAGTCTCACTAAGCAACCCTGGCTGTCTGGAACTCTGTAGACCAGGCTGGTCTCAAACTCACAGAGATCCGCCTGCCTCTGCCTCCAAAGTTCTGGGGTTGAAAGGTGTGCTCCATGTCCTAGCAAGTTTATCATTATCAAAAGACTGTTGCAACACTTGCTGGTTCTTGGTCTTATGAACTCATGACTCTCCTTCCTCTGTTTCTGAGAGCTCTGCCACTCATTCAGCGCTTTCTGAATGAAATGAGTGTTTCTGGTACTTCCAACTGAGAACCTTTACTGAATTTCTTGATAACATATGAGCAAGTTTATTGCTTCTACCCAGAGATTCACTTCTCTTGCTTCAAAGTTAGCAAGGTATGGTCAGAAGGAAATAAAGACATCAAGAAGTTTCCATGGCTTTATAAACCAAACAAAAAGACTGATTTCTCTTTTGAATTAGAATCATCCCCCCAAAAAATCAACCCCCTCAAAACAAGTAAGCACACCACCATATGGCTCATTCTTATCTTTGGACAGAGTTGGGGGCAAGCAGGGAGGGAAGGAGTATAAAGGTAGGTTCACTTCTACCCTGCTTGACTGTAGTAAGTGACACGTGTGACTTGCCCGTGGGAAAAAGGAAAGTCTTGAAGATCTGTTCAGCGATATATTTTTTCTAGTTAGGATGTCCTTTGTGTCCATCTGGACAGACTTAGTTTTGACATTTTTTCTGAAGAACTATTTTAAGGAAATTCTATCTTCTTTCTGAATGTATTTAATCTGTCCTCTGTTCACCCCAACTTTTAGGTACAGACTGCCTGAGTTCCTTTCTTATGACAGTGTATTAATTAATTTTGAATCACCACACTGAGATAGTTGAAGCTTGGTAACACAGAGTAAAGAGTTGTTTGGCTCCTGGTTCTGGAGTGCTATGGCTAAAAAGCTTTATCTGGTGAGGAATTTCTTGCTGGCAGAGTTCTGAGGTGTCTTAGGGAACTACATAGGAAGAGAAGAGAAGAGAAGAGAAGAGGAGGGGAGAGGAGGGGAGAGGAGGGGAGGGGAGGGGAGGGGAGGGGAGGGGAGGGGGGAGGAGAGGGGAGTCTAAATGTGTGAGTGTGTGTGTGTGTGTGTGTGTGTGTGTGTATACATGTGTGTGTACATATGTGTGTGAGGAAGAGTGAGTGTGAGAATATGGATTTGAGTTTGTGTGTGTGTGCGCACGCGCGCGTGCACGCTTTCTTTGGTTTCTCTCCCTTTCTCTTTTCAGTCATGAGGAGTCTACTGATGATTTTTTTCTAGTCCTAATCACTCCTAAAAGTCTAGCCTCCATAATTGGGAACTTCTTTGATATGTTATCATTGGGATTAAAATTCAATTATGAACTCTTAGGAAACACATCTAAATCATATTTATCATATTTAAACTATAGTATCATTATTATTATTATTATTATTATTATTATTATTATTATTAACTCAATGCCTTCCTTCCTCTTTCTTAAGAGGTAACAACAAATAATAACAAAATAATATATGATAAACTAAAGCAAAAACCATCACAGTGAAGTTGGACAAGGGCATCCCTTGTAAAGGAACACTTTGCCAGAAAAGCTTGTTGTGCTGTTACACGATGCTTATGGCTACATGCTGCTTGGACTTCTGGGAACAGCTTGGAGGAAGGTATGTAAGAGAGAGGAAGTGACAGTTGGAGAGAAGCTGGGAAAGAGACAGGGGAAGATTGAGCACCAAAGTTAGCTGGGTGGTGTCAGGAAAAGTGAACTCCAAAAGCTGATGATAGGAAAATAGGCAGAAACAGGGCTCAGATAAAGACAGCTAGTTCTGGAGAATAAGAAAGAAGGCAGAAATTACTGAGATAACTGGAGGAAAAACATAATTGGAAAAACGGAGCTTAGAGTTCAGTTCCCCAGATTTAGACAGATTAAGACAGCCAGAAAAGGGCTCTAAATGTTCCCCTCCCCTCCCCTCCCCTTCCTTCCCTTCCCCTCCTCCCCTCCCCTCCTCTTCTGTTTCTTCTTCCTAATCCTTTGAGCTCACTGCTAACTGAGGTTTTAAAAGTTACAAGTTAGAAATCTTTCTGTCAGGAACAGAGGGGCAGAATCAAGTTACCAGTGAAAAAGTAACAGCGGCCTTTGAGAGCCCAGACCCAAACGGCACAAAACAGCCACCCACACCCACTTTTTAAAAGAAAAACCATTTACAATTCCTGAGATCAGAGGGGAGGGATTTAATGGAGACATACCATTTAGAGCTGTGTGTTCCAAGGTCTCCCTGCATAATGTCTAGCTATGTATTTGTTCCCATCTGCTGCAGGAGGAAGATTCTCTGATATGGCAGAACAAGGCACTGATTTATGAGTATAGCAGAATGTCATTGGGAGTCATTTATCGTTACTTTTTATTTTTATTTATTTATTTATTTTTTACCAGTAGTACTTGGTTTTACTCTAGGTCTCTAGGCCATTTAGTCTCTGGTTCTTGGTCACCCAATCAATATAAGGTATGGATGGGTTCTATCTCATAGAATGAGCCTTAAGTCAAATCAGACATTGGTTGGTAATTTCCACAAGCTTTGTGCCACCATTGTCCTGGGATATTTTGCAGGCAGGACAGATTATAGATCAAAGCTTTGTGGCTGGGTTTGTGCTTGTGTTTCTCTTTTGGTAACCTGCAGAATATCTTCCGGTACCGAAGACACTAGAACATAGGAGTGAAGACTCCATTTAGGCACTAGCTTGACTTCTCCATGTTCTGTGATTGTGTGAATGTTGTCCTTGGTAGTGGGACCTTGCTGTCAGTTTGTGGAGAGCAATCTATTGTCTTTGGCCAACTCAGTTGGTAGCATATTCCTATTATTTATCTAAGCACTAATATATATATATATATATATATATATATATATATATATATACTCTTTTAGGTGCTGACTACCTAAGTGATCAGAATTGAGTCTACTTTGTCTGTTCTTGGGAGTACTAAAATGGTGACTTTGTTTTTGGAGGCCATAAACACCTAGAAGCAAGATTATTTTTCTTCTGTCTTTTTTATGCTTCAAATCCCTTCATGTAAATCCTTGGACTTAGTAGTCACTCTATAAATAAATATTTGTTGAATGAGGTAAACAAAAATGTGCTTGGTTTTAGAGCCCTGAATTTTATTTTTGGAGCATTTATTTATCTTATTAAATCTTAGGAAGCCTAAGAGAACATTCTTTTCAAAATTTATCATTTATTTTCTCAACTCTATAAGACAAAAGTTTGGAGAATATGGAATTCAGTATGTAGAAAGTAAAATTTAGAGCTGATCATTTTTATGGATATTAATAAATCTTTATCTTAACTAAGGAAGACACACACATTGCATAAAATCTTATATATGGTTTGTGTGACCAAAAGAATGAGAGGTTTTCTTCACTGGCTTTGTTTAATAGGACCAAGAATCATGTTTTTGGCATAGGAATATCCTATGTTCAGTAAGCTCTTTAATTCTAAAGATTTTACAAGTATTTTTGAAGTCCTTCAAGGACGAAAAGTAAGGACCGTTATGAGATCCTGAGGTCATAAGTTCTCTAGGAAATGCTATGAAACACCTGGAGCTGGAATTTTAATTTAGAGAACCTCTTTATTCTTCACCTTTGTAAAATAAATTGCCCCAAAGCTCAGACAGCTTAAATTATTTCCTGCAGGTTTTGTGGGTCGGCAGTCCAGAAGCAGCTTAGCTATACAGATGTGGCCCCACACCTCTGATGGATTCGGTCTAGGTCTTGTCTGGGCCCTTGTTATTTGAAATCTTGACTAGAACTGAAGGATCTGTTTCCAGGATATCTCAATTCCAAGACCAGCAATTTGGTGCAGTTCCTCACCACAGGACTACTTGACTGCCTGATGACATGCCAGATGGCTTTCCCGAGAGCAAGTGATGTCAGAGAGCAAGGCGGAAGTTGCCTTGAGTTTTATGGCGTAGCCACACACTGCCATGCCTGCTGTATTTGATAGATTACACAGTCAGCTTGTTCACTTAGGAGTGGCCTGCTCAGGAGTTGAGTGTCCTTGGGGACCATTTTGAATGATAGCTCTCAGAAGCCTTTTGGAATAAGATCTACAAGTGGTATTACAAATGTTTTTGTTATACATTGGTTCATCATGTTTAATTTGAATTTCAGATAGGATGGTTTTCTAAATAGAATGTATTTAAGGAGGCTATTCATATTTATTACTTGACTCAGAAATAGGAAAAATTGAAACATTTTCAGATTTAGTGTTATTTGGGGAAAATATAAACATGTTTTCATCTTGCCTCTTACAACTTTGAAATAGAACACTCCTACTACCTCTCAAAAATTACTGGTGGAAATAACCAAATATATATTACTAAATGGAAAAAAAGAAACCTTAAAAAGGCAATTTGCTGACTAATTTACATCATCACATTCTGGAGAAGAATAAGGAGGTATTAGGGAGACTGTGATTGGCAGGGGCTGGGGGAAGAGAGGAAGGGAGTCATGAACAAGGAAACAAGAAATTTCAGGATACAAACTGAGGAAATGAAAAGGTGAATTAGCTAGTGACAGAACCTCTAGATGAAACAAGTATTGCGTTAGTATTGAAACAAGTATTTTCACTGGCATGATAGGAACAGGTACATTTTCTGTTATCTTCATCTTTGTATGTAAATTGGATTTATATGTCTGCATCTGGAGTTATCGGTTTCTTTGACCAAAAGCAATGTAGGCCATGCAAAGTTTTATTTCAACTTAGAGGTTATAGACCATTGTTGGTAGAAGTCAGTGTAAGGATGCTGTTTGCTGGCTCACTGATAGGCTCATGCTTAGTTAGCTTTCTTAAGCAGCCTAGGACTGCGTGTCTAGGGAATGGTGCTACCCATAGTTTGCTGGACCCTCCCATATCAATCAACAGTCAACAAACTCCACAGACATGCTTATAGGACAGTCTGATCTGGGAAATCTTTCAGTTGAGATTCCACAGGTGACTCTAGGCTCTTTCAAGTTGACAGTTTCAGCTAATTAAGGACACTTCTGTTTCAGAATTTCTGTTTCAAATAATCTCTTTCACAAAAAGCTCAATAATTCGCCTTTTCTAAACACAGTATACATACAATTCTGTAGTAAGGGGCACTTACCAAAGAAATATTCTGTTTTACTTGAAATACAGTGACACTGTGTTTCTAGAAATACTGAATCTTTTGAAAAGACTTAAAGATTTGTGGAGAAGATGGCTTGCCGAACTATAGACAGCTCCTATAGCAGTTTTAATTAGTGTTTACATCTATATAACAGCCACTCAAGTTCTGTTTTATTTGAAATCACATTTTTCGGTATTGGCAGTTCTAATGAATTTAGAGTCAAGTCATCCATAACAATCATATAAAATATTTAACTGGGAAATAACATAAAAGGTGGGAAGACTTAATGCAAAGCAATCCTGACACATTCCTGTGCCTCTAAGTAGAGTTCTGCTGGCCAGTGCCATCAGGTTTGTACCTGCAGGAAGCAAGGGATTGTAATGCAAACCAGGATATTTTCAAACTTGTGTGGACAAGAACCGATTTAGAGCCCATGAAGTGCCTTTTCCTCCTTTCCTGAAATTTGAACTTCATGGTAGCTTTCTCGAAGGTGATGTTCTGATGAGGAAGTACTGATGAGATCATAAGTGGGCATATGTTAGAAATACACTCTTGGCTCATGTCTGTGAGGACACTGTCATTTGGGGGAGACACTTGATTTCATGGCAAGAAGTGTGCGCATGGGGCTTACAGTCCTCTTCCCTTCTTTGACTGACGACTGAAAAAGTACTGAGACACCCTCACAGGCCAGAGGATTGATTGCCGCCACTTGTGTTCCTGGCCCATTTGCTTGCATCAGATTGCATGGAAGGCCCTGTTCTTGCTTGGTGTGCTTTGAAGACATGGTATCCTTTGGGCTCAGAGCTTGGGTTTCTTTGGCTGTGACCTTTGGGTTCTCTTCAAGTAGTACTGATCTTTCAAGTGCCTTCTAGGTCTGACACTATCGTATACAGTCTTAGACACTGCAGGCAACATTTGTGTGTGTGTGTGTGTGTGTGTGTGTGAAACAAATAAAAAATGTATTGAGGATTGTGAAGCTAGACGGATTTCGGCCTCTATATGTGTTCGGTGCGTTTCCAGATCTTGTTGAAGATGCAGAAATAACCTCCCGGTTAGTTTAGTTAGTTAGTTAGTTACAGTTTGTGACTCAGACATAACTGAAATCCATGCTTGTTACAAAGAATGCCGAGTGTACTTCTTCATGATTTCTCTGGTTTTCTTGTCTTAACTTCAGTGTTTTTGATCCAAGCCAGTTTTCATAACTGGTAGTTAAAATGTCTCCTCAGTAACTGTGAAGCAACATTTCAATAGTTTCTAATTCTTGTTGCTTCTGTAATTTTAAAGCTTTCCTCATTTTCTGAAGGGCCAAATTTGGCTTTTAAGGATTCATTTTCTTCCTAATCTAAGAGTTTTCTATAGAATATCTTTTGGGGTCTAGGTTACAGTCATGGTCTCTGACATGTGGTTAATCCATTTCTTATAATTAATTAGATATTTGGGTTATTTCACATTTAGAATTTCCAATACGAAATCAAATGTTGATAGTGCTAGAGGCACCCTACTTTGATTTTTAATGTAAAGAGTGATATCTATTAAGGCTTGGGCATTTTCTGTTTGCATTTGTTATCTCAATCTCATCATAAACACGAGGTATATATGATTATTATCCCTATGCTATAAAACTGGGGTTTAGAGAGATTTAATAATTGCTCAAGATTCCCTAACCTGACTGAGTAAAGATTTATAAACCTAAGCAGAACACATGTGCTCAACAGTTCCTTTACTATACTGCCTTCTATGTGTGATTTTTTCACTTCAGGCGATGATAATTTATTTATAATTTACTTACAAATTGATGGATTTTTTTTTTTTTTTTTGAGATCAGCTTCTCTCTGCAGCCCAGCCAGCCTCGGCTGGCCCCGAGTTCATGATGTTTCTGCTTCAGCAGTCCCTTTAGGACTGAGTCTTTGGGTATGCTCTGGCTTAAAAACTAATGTATTTGTATGTTTATTCTCTTCCTATTTCTTTTTCTTTTTTTTTGAGTGGGGAGTGGGTGTTCTGGAACTCACTCTGCAGACCAGGTTGGCCTCTAACTCAGAGATCTGCCTGACTCTGCTTCCTGATTGCAGGTATTAATGGTATGAGCCACCACACACAGCCACGCAAAAAGTATTTTTTTGAGCATTTTAAATACTTTTGTCATTTATTGAATGTTACTGAGTACTTTATATTTCTCTTATGCATTCCTGATTTACTGTTTTAATTGTCTAACACTTTGCAATATTAAGTAATGCATTTCAGTGATTTTATAAGTTGACATTGCTCTGTTTCCTTTTCTCTTAAGGGTATTTCTTTGATGGAACAAATGTACTTCCGACCATCCCAAGTACAAATAAAAATACCTGAGGCAGAAGAAGTGAAGACAAGTGTTAAGGAACGGCCAATCACGGTAACACCTCCAGTACAAATCGCTCCCTAGATCAAAGTAATAGCACGTATCCTACTAGTTCAATGTGTGCGGAAGATTAAAAACTGTTTCCTCTACCTCATGTTTAAGCATCTATTAAGCATCTATTGCAAAGCCACATAGGCATCTGGCTTCCTAGGCTCTTGGAAATCTTTCTGAGTGAAGCTGAACATCATTTTAAGATAGAAAGGTTATTAATAGCTCTCTGATATAGAGATGCTCAAATACAGAAGATAGCTTGAGATATAATTAAAAGTTATTCATCCTTAAGAAAGCATCATTTTAATACACATTTAGCTCAGAAGAATTATTGAAAGCACAGTCTGGACAGAAGTGGTTGGACAGATGCACGGTTGGTTACAGAAGTGTTTCAAAAGCAAAGCTGCTCTTTTGTCTACCACTGGCAAATGCTTATGGTATTCGAAGTATCTGGAACATCTTCTCTGGTAATGGGAAGTATCCCCACTTAAAAGTTATTACCAAGTAAAAGTAAATGAATTAAAAGTAAATCTACATTTATGTAAAAAGACCTGATGATCAGTTGCTTTACTTGGGAGTTTTGAAAATACGATCCCATATATGTGTATACGAAGTAAGAACACACTTCTTTTTAGGATGACATTAAGAAAACACATAGAATCTTCCATTTTCATGAAGCCCTTGGAGGCTGTAAGCAATAAGGGTACCACGAGTAGTAAGCCTGCGAGGATTAGAGATGCTTTTGGTGAGACTGTGTCTTTGGTTCCCTTTGTATATACATGGCCTGCCTCAGGACCATGTGTGGGGTGGCACTAGTAACCACTTGCCAATGGTGAGTGCACAGACCATTTGCCAAGCCTCACCACACAGGCAGCTGTGGGCTTACCCTGTATCTAGCGTAGCTGCCTCAAGTCAGCACCATCACAGGTCACTAATGCATTAGCAGATGGAGTAAACTGAAAACATGAGTCTGTCTTAACGCAATAGAAGTCATTAATAGAAAAAGACTGGCTTCATCTACTCACCGCACTGCTGGGGAAAAGCCTGACAGAAAGGCGAGAGGAAGAGAACAGTTCTTGACAAGGAGTAACTCATTTGGTACACAGGCAAACAAAACAGTAGTGCTATGCTACTGTAAAGGTCCATTGCATGGTAGATGGAACTGAAACAGTCTCCTTCCGTTGTTCATTTACTTATGTACGCATAGTGACAAAATGCCTACAATACGACAAATACCTGAAATATTAAAGGGAAATGTGATGTAACGTATTTTAAAAATTGTATGTGGATGGGGTATGTGTGCCTGTTCGTATGTGAGTGCAAGGTGTGTGTCCATAAGACAGTATGTGTGTGGAGGTCAGACAGGTGTTCAGGAGTTTGTCTTGTCCTTCTACCTTGCTGGGGCGGGCTGGGGCGGGCTGGGGCGGGCGGGCTGGGGCGGGCTGGGGCAGCTCTCTCTGTTACTGCTGCACTTCAGACTCCAGCTCATCTGGCCAGCTTCTGCATCTTCCTTTTTATGTGGACTCTGGAAATTGAACTCAGGGTCTCAGGGTTATGTAACAAATCCGTTCACCTGCTGAGCCACTTGCCAGTCCCACATTTCCTTCCTTCCTTCCTTCCTTCCTTCCTTCCTTCCTTCCTTCCTTCCTTCCCTTCCTTCCTTTCGTTCTTTCAGAACTTCTTGAACTAAAGTATTGAAGGATCTACTTTTTTTTTTTTTTAAAATAAGGTGCTTTTGGACACTTAAAATTATTTAACGATAAATATCCAAGGAACTTCTGTTGAAGTAAATTATGTCAATTAATTTATCTATTGGAAGGAAAACAGAAAACTTAAGTGGTCTTGTTTTTCATTTAAGAGAATACTTTAAAGCCAATTACACGTTAAGGTAAGATATAACTTTTAGGGCCTAAGAGATACCTCCATGTGTTAAAAGTGCTTGCAATGCAAACCCTGCAATCTGAGTTCAATTCCTAGATCCCAATGTCAAAGGCAAGAGGCACCTCTGGAAAGTTATCCTCTGACCCTCTACTCACACACCTGTACTCAACACACTCCCACACACATGCGATCATAAGAAAATGCAATTTAAATATATACATATGTATTTATAACAATGTGTTCTTTCAAATGAAGTAAATCTCGTGTCACATAGATTGGGAAATGAGTCATATACTTCAATAGCCTTTACCACAGTTCTAAATACTTTTCCTGGTTAATGCACAAAAAATATACAAATGGTGCTTAAAGATGAGTTGCAGTATGGAATCAGAGCCCAGATGTGTGAACTGAATATCCACGCGCAGTTAAATCTTTAGCTCTTTATGGAGCTCATCTTTGGCTGTGGATGACATATGACCTCATGTGTTAAGCATCTGAGTAGTGTCCACCATTTTATTCACCATTGTTGTTCATCAGCTGTGCAAATTTCAACACAGTGGGAGAAGGCAAATAACAGTTTAATATTATTAAAGCAACTTGTAATGACATTACAGCCCTCCTAGAAGAGTGGGGCTCTATATCATTCCTACTTCATGGATCTGTGCTGTCTTAGTAGATGAGGCAGTGCTCGTATGTGAGCCCGTGAGGGTGATTGTGATGATTGCTAAGGTGGTTATAATGCTGTGCGCTGACATGCTGGAGTGGAGGCAGGCACAGGAGTGGCAGATCAGGAAGGGTCCGGAGGACAGCTTCCTGAAGTTGGGAGGACTGGAGCTGGGGAGATGGCACTGCTCTCCTTTCATCTTTCCTTCCTCCATTTCCAATTTGGGTGAGCGATGCTTCCATGTGTTCAGTTTCCCAAACTTGAACTCTGTGAGACTACATGGAAGAAGCTAAGAAAAGAAATGCAAAGCATAGGAAATGATTGACAATCTCCAGAGCTGTGGGACGTAAAACACATCAGCTGAGAACAATGGACAGTATGAAAGCAGAATGCACAGCATCTGCACATTGACAGATCCAGAACTTGGACTCAGTGCCATGAGGTTGAACATGTTATTAATCTTTCTTTAACACTATCAGTCAGTCATTGTATAAAAATATGAACTCAAGGTTAATGATACATTTTATAAGCTCTTGATCCTTCTTATATATTGAAGAAACTTGTGTAGTGTTTGGCACTGCATGGTATCTTTGATGATATTAAAGAACAAAATGGTATAATAAAGCTACTCTATATAATTCAGACTTTTATTTAAGTCAGATTAGTCTTATCATTTGAGACAGTGAGAATTTTAACTCTCAGTGGTCCATAATCCCAAATAATCTTTTAAAAAATTGACCAATAATGAAATGTGTCCATGAAGGTTTTTTCCTTAGGATTTGGTGACATACAAATGTAAGTCAATGAGGCACTGTTAAAGAGCACAAAGAGAACGTAGCTAAGATGTTTTGTCAACACTCTTCATGTGATATTAGGATGGATCAGTGTTGCCCAGTGCTCAGCTATTCCCTGGGGAGCTGAAGTCAAGCTTCTAGAAGTACAGATAGCTAGCTGAGAAAGCCTTGGCTTTGGGTGCTCTGCTGTTTCAGGGACCAAGGCTACCTCAGTACTGTCTGGGATGAGGAAGGTGAGAACTGCCCAGAAGTCCCTTCTGTGGAATGCTCTCTGCCCTGACTCTGTATGACTAGTGGGTGAAGTCTTGTTATTTCCTTACAGGTTTTGCACAACAACTGCAAAGCAGGTATGTTTCTGAGGCAGAGGCCGGGGAAAATAATTTTCTGGCTTTCAGATTTTTCATCGTAAATCCATTTGAAGTTTTCTTCTGAAATCTACAGGAAAACCCCAGCTCGGCTGAATTATGTAGTCATTCTGTCGCCTGGTAGAACACCTTGTACAACTGAAGACTTTGCAAGGTCTAATAAGATGAGCTTAATGCTCTTGTTTTCTTCTCTAGCAAAGCATTTATGAGGACCTTCCCGAAGCTGAGTCAAGTACCGTCCAGTTTGTACAAGAGGATCTTTTGGAATGGGGGGCGATAGAAGACGAAAACATTAAATCTCAGGACCTGCTAGAAATTGTGGCAGAGGAGGAGCCTATTGCATTTTTGAAAGCTGATCATCTTATGGACGACGTAAAGGCAAGACCATCGTTAAAAGTAAATGAAACTACTACTCTCCGTATCGGGAACATTTAGAGTTGCGAGGGCTGGGAATATGCAAATGTGAGGAAGTGCCCAGGCCAAGATCAGCATAGGTGTGTGTGTGTGTGTGTGTGTGTGTGTGTGTGTGTGTTAGGGGGCGAGGGTCTGCATGGTCAGCCTTAAAAGGGAAGAATTTTTAGGGCTTTTTCATTTCTTGGAGGGAAGGAAGGCCAGATTTTCAAGGTAAGAGGGCATCTAGGCTCTTCAGACACTGGCCACAAGTCTTCCGGATATCATCTGAAGGGAGTCAGGAAGTGCAGTCCTAGGATTAGGCCCTGGCGAACTTGGTAATGCTTATACATTTGCCCCTGTTCAGGTTTATCGTAACTCTGGAGTTCTTTCCTGCTGTGCAAGGGTTTGTCCAAAGCCTTATGCTTGTCTGTATCATCTCAGTGTCAGTACGACCCATGAACTTTAACCCTATATATGGACCAAATACTTTATTTGTAGTTGTCAGAGGCACAGGAATGAGGAACAGTTGTGCTCCAGTAAACCAAGACAGACTGGGGGACAAGGAGGCTTTTTGACGTAGCTGATAAATACATCTGGATAAAATGCTCAGACGCATGCCAGGAGAACTACAACACACAGAGTCGGCACAATCCCTGCCTCATTGGCCATTCTCCTCCTATGAGCTCTTCGCAAGAGTAACTAGTATTCTGAGTTAAGTCATTTCCAACAGCAGAAAAAGTTAACATGGTGAAGAAATGCCTGATAAAATAGTAATAGGGCTGGTAAGCTTTTTCTTAGAAGAGACAATGTTACAGCCTATAAAACCATATGGCCCAAGATGGCAAATGGAAGAAAGTTTAAGAGCTGTGAGATTCTCTTAATCCATATTCACAACTACAACTGATGTTTTGCCTCCAGAGTCTCCTGCACACACATGAAAGATAAAAAATGTGTATCCTAACTGAGTATGTAAGTGGCATGTGGCTACTGAAAGTTCCCAGAAGGCTGAGATGCAGGCATTGAGACTCCCGTAGCGTTAAGAATAAAAGCGATTTTTTTAAATGTTATTTTGGTGCAACGTTAGAGGGGGAGGGAGAAAGACAACACTGTCATCACGAATGAAGGATGTAATGACAGCAGATGACAGGGCTGCCTCCGTTTATCTCTACAGAAAAGGTGGAGGTTTTTAAATAAACAGACACATGTCAGAGAAAAGGACGCTGATGAACGCGTGCTTCACTTTTAAAGCCTGACAAGGAAAGCGATCTTTAGCTTAGAAAGAAGAATTGAGTCTTAAAAAGCTCCCGAATCCCGAGATTTGTGAGATTTTAAGAGTTAATTCTGGTGTCTGAGCAGGTTGGCTCAGGTAGGTGCTTTTCACCTGCTGTGCTATTTGAGTAACAGAGTGCTGCCTGCTGCTTGCCAGCGTCAAGTGACAAAGACAGAGCCAGTTTCGGAATGTGGAAGGCAGGCCACTGCAAAAGCTCTAGGCTCCAAGGGGAAAGGTTTTGATTTCTGCAGTCTCTGTGCTATGCTGGTCTTGTAGGAGCTTTCGAATGATAAATAGGGTATTAAAAGCATCCTGCCTCCAGCCTTTTAACAGGAAGAGATCCTTCTTTGGAGCATGGGTTCCCCAGAGACAAACATGGAAGATCCAACCTTGTTTCTCAGAATTTTTTGGATGGACTATCAGAAAAGCGTTAGGTATATTGCTCACCACGAGTGTCCTGGGTAGCTTACAAGGCTCTGGACACAGATTTTTCCACGGACAGTTCCTTTCTCCCCATGACCAGGTATGAGAATTTGGGAGTGATTACCGGGTATGTGCATGCCCAGGCTGTTAAGCGAGGATAATGGCAGCGCCATCTTGCCATTGCAAGGACACAGGCGATGCTGTGTAGATAGCACCGAGCAGTTACTAAGCTCTGAGTGTCAGTCACTCACATATAAACGCCTCCCAAAAGTGCTGCAAATGAGATTACACTAGAACCACTGGATGGATTTTTACTTAGTTTTGCACTTATAGGGTACAACATGGTACGTGATTAGTGAGCGACAGTCTCCAGTGGAGTGGTGTAGGGCTGTGTCCAGTTTAGCATATCCCCCAATAATGTGGATGAGAGTATGGGAGATTTACTGATTGTATTTGCAGATAATGTCTAAAATTTGGTTGTTTAGAGCTCAGATTCAACTTAATAGGCATAGAGATACGTTATGTTTTGCCTTCGGCTCTACCAGCCAACTATGAAATAGGATTTAGTAGCAAATGTGAACAACCTCAGGGCTTCAAATTATAATGTCGTTCTGTGACAGGGAAGACAAATACAGTTGCAATTTACATTGGTTGATGGGTCCACAGGGAGGATCATTTTTCGCCTGGTTGATCTGATCATATCACGTGTCAATTATTGTGTCTGTATCTGAGTACCCAACCACAAGAGGGTCCCTGAGAAATTAGAGGCTGAAGGAGGGATGGGTGACAAAGCACACCACTTCAGAACCATCCCATGTAAGTTAGAGTTCAAGGGGCCAGAGATGTTTATCCAGGGGAAAGCGGGCCCAAGCAGTAAATATGTTCAAGTATTTGTCTGTCAAATGGAAAGGAACTAAATTATACCCTAGTGCATCCCGAGGTTTGAATGCAGACCGGTGGATGAAAGTTGATAGACTCAGTAATAAAAGTAACAAAACAGAAATGTGAGTCAGTGGAAATGTTTGGTAAAGAAAATGGCTGACTATATGTGTATGCACATTCATTGTTCCTGACCTTGTTCAAGCAGATGGCCAAGATTGGTAGGGAGACCAAAACAGAGTTCTGATATTAACTGCAGGTAAGAACAGAATGCTCTGCTTTTAAGATGATTCCCCAATTCCTTATCTAAGACATTGCAAGAGGGCACTCCTTACTGAGCTAAGCCTAGATCCTGCAGCTAACCTCCTTTTTTGCTTAGCCTTTTCCTAGTCCCACGAGACCTCTGTCTTTGCAGATCAAGGAAATCAAGGAACGCCTCCTTGATGTCTATCTCAAATCTAGTCTCAAAACAAAACAAAAAACAAAACTACAGAGCAACCCAAGGAGAAAACTGTGTGTGAATTACTATGTATTCTGAAAAATTTCTAGGAAATCTGAGAAAACAATATTCAATACATAACTATTAAAAGACAACTCTTCATGAGACAGAATTGTATTTGGGTTTGTCAAGCAATGGAAGTATAAAGTGCTACAACTCTACAGTTTGGTAAATATTGCTCAAAATTATACTATAGAGCATCAAAGCTCTATTTAGCTGCACCTGTAATCACAGAGACTGAGGATAAGTTCTAATAAATTACCAGATCAAGGTGAGGGAGGAGGAAACATCAATCTAGAAGACAAGGAGGAGGGAAGACGCTCAGGATACAATCCCCATGACTCTAGCAAACGTCATTTGCTGGGGCGGATGCTGTAGCCTGCTCTAATTCTAGCCCTGGAAGGTGGAGACCTGGGACCCTTGGAGCAAGCAGGCTAGCAAGACTAAGGGAAATGGTGAGCTGTGGGTTCAATGAGAGATTACATCCCCAGTTAGTAAGATGGAGAGTGATGGAGGGTACTCTCAGGATCAGCCTTGGACACAAACACACATATGTATGCACACACATACCATACACACACACGCACACACACACACACACACACAGAGGAGTAGATCGGGCTGGGGCATAGCTCAGTGGTAGACTGTGTAGTGTACCTGAGACCCTAGGTTCATCTCTCTCTCTTTTTTTTCCTCTAGTAATTTAAGGTGATAAATTAAAAATATTATAAGCAAATATGATACTAACATTTTTATTTCCACCAATACATGTAGATAAAATTAGGAATGGATTTAGAAACAGTAATTTACCTTTAGTATTTATATTCCATTGTACACATAGAAATCAGGAGTCTAAATATGAGACACAGCATTAAACATGAGCAAAAGGTCTAACTCTTACAGCTTTTCTTAACAGAATATTTTATGTGTTTTTAAAGGTGAGATCTCCAGAATTCTTGCAAATTAGAGGAAAGGAAGTTAAAGGAACACGAAGAAGTATACCACTTGTTAAGTCATTGAAGTCAATGAAGTGTGTAACCACTCAGGAGGATAAAGAACTAACTAAAAAGTAACTTCCTTAAATTTATATATTTTCTGTCTCCTTTTTAAATACCTATTATTATTATTACTATTACTATTATTATTATTATTATTGGTTTTTTTTTTTTTTTTTTTTTTTTGAGACAGGATTTCTCTGTTGTAACTCTGGCTGTCCTGGAACTCACCCTGTAGACCAGGCTGGCCTTGAACTCGCAGCCATCCAGAGGCCTGCCTCTGCCTCCCGAGTGCTGAGATTGAAGGCATGTGCCACCAATGCCCAGCAATATTTATTTTTATCATTGTGTGTGAGTGTTTGTTTACATGCATATATGGTCACCAAATGAATACCTGGTGTCTGGAGAGGCCAGAAGAGGGCACTGGGTTTTTTGGATCTAGAGTTAAAGATGGCGTGGGTGCTAGGAATACAGTCTGTCCACAGGAGCAGCAACTGGTTAACTGCTGAGCTGTCTCTCCAATGCCTCCACACATTTTCTTATCCAAAGACTAGTGACTCAGCAGCTTGATACATGAAAATGGATTTTTAAAAGGGAAAAAGAGATGTCTTACCGTTTCATGTAGAGATCCAAGTGGAAATTTGTCCAAGTGCGGTGGTGGGTTTTCTAGTTGGGATGGGTGTGCCTTTTTTTCATGCTTCTCTCTGTTTCTGGTTTTGAGTAGTAAGTTTCATAATAAAAAAAAATCAAAGAGACAGCGTGGTAAAGATCATTGCTTTGGTCATGGTTTGATTATCTGCTTTTTAAATGTTGTTTAATTTTACTATGATAAAACAAAAACCCAACTCAAAATGGTCATAGGCCAGTCAGCTTAGTAATTCAGGTTTCTCTCTGCTGTCCATGCATGGTTTTGTCCCCCCTGGATTACCTCTGATGGAATTTCTTTTATTATTACTGAGAGCTTTTTTGTCATGTAACATATTTTGATTACATTTTTTTTCTCCCTCTCCCCAATTGGCTCTGAGATCCCCCCCAATCTCTCTACTCACCCAACTTTATATTCTTTCTCTCTCTTTTATAAAACCAAGGAGCAGATGAACAAAACCAAAAACAAGCAAGCAAACAAACAACAAAAAAAAAAAAACCCATGAAAAACACATTAATAAACCCCCACAAAAAGACAGAAACCAAAATGTACAATCAAAAGACTAATAAGACAAAAATTGTCCAAGCAAAGCAAAACAAGACGACAAGTCTACAAAACTATCATTTAATGGGGTTTCTTATCTCAAAGGACTACAGAACAAGTTTGAATAGTGGCGTGCGAGTGCAGTGCAGATTATGGTTTACCTTTTGCCAATAAACTTTGTTGAAACTAGTTTTCCCTTCATTTCGCCACTAGTTTTTTTTTTTTTTTTTTTTAATGAGTTGCTTTATTCTGGATTTTCCTTCATTTAACTCTTTATGGAGGTTTAATGAGACTTTAATTATTGGCTTTTGTTGTTCCTTAGGAAACTGGTCAGGTCTGGATGTGGAAGACAGCCTGTTTTATTTTTCTTTAACTGCCGGCTTAGACTTCGTAAATGGACCTTACTCACAATTTAGTAGTTGAGAGTAGATTCATGGGTAAAGAATTCCAAAGCTGATGAAACAGTGGAACTGGCATTTAAGTGACCCGGTGCATGCCGTTGCTTATCTGCATTGCTTTAAGCTCATTTAGTTAGCAAGATTATGTATTAAAACAAATAGTGACAGCAGGCAACAAGTATTTTACCTTCAATAAATAGTTACTGTCAGATTATCAATGAAGCAGAAACTCCTTGATTTTTTTTTTTTTTTTTTTTGTCCCTAAAAATCCTTGCATTTAGTGCATTAAGCAAAGTAGTGTGGCCACACACAGAGTCAGGGTCTTTTCTTTTTTATGTCTTAGTGTTTCAAAGAATGACAAATAGTCCTGCTTAAGGAGAGTGTGCTGCAAAAACACATAGGCTTTCAAGAGAATGCCAAAAGCATTTGTAGATCTTATTGATAGATATTTGTTATTCTAATTCATGAAAGCCGAAATTAGAAATTTCCATTATAGAGAAACAAGACAAACGCAGGGGAAGAAATATAAGGCATTTAAAGAATTTATTTTCTGAAAGAGAGTCTTGGAAAAATATTGCCGAAAGTCTTTAATACACTGCTCCTTTGTCTTTAACCAATTTATCTTTTCTCACTGGCAACTAGCCCTCGAAGGCAGTGATGGCCCTGGGAACTCCGTTCTCCATTGCAGCTTACTGATGTCTAGCTCAGTATAGCAAGGGAGATTCGTTTGCTAATCTGTGCTGTTCGACTGTAATGGGAACTTAGGAATTCAGATTGATTGCAATGCTTTTTATAAAACAAAACAAAAGAAAAGAAAATCAGCAGTATAATCTGAAGCACACTCTACTAGCCAGGACCTGTCTAAGGCAGCATGATGGTTCAAATAAGCTTGACATGGGAGCTTACCTTTTTGTTCCTTCCCCTGCTCTTCTCCCTCCCCTGTTTCTACTTCCCCCTTCTCTCCTTTTTCTAGTAAGGGAGAACCCACAGCCCTGCAAGCCTGGTCAGTGCTTTTTACTCTGCCAGCTAGGTTTATTTCTTAAACATTCTGCTTGCTTTTAGATTTACCTCATCTTGCGCACAGTGTTCACAAGCGGCGTATTCTGTCCTTGTTGGACTCTATGCTATTTTGAAAAAATCACAGACTACTTTTTGTGTGATTGAATAATGTATAGTACGCCCAGCAATGGGATAAATGCTATACAATGCAATTCAGTAACAATAAAAGTAAAACTAGCAATTCTACAGATTCAGAATATTCATTTTACTTCTATAAACCAGTTCTCATAAGCATAAAAGCTAGAGATGTTTACTCTGTTCTTTTTCTAAAGTTTTGTTGTTTTTTTTTTTTAGTGAAGTTGATTATAGAACCTCCAAGTTCAAGAACTAAGATTCTGGCCTTGCCCCAGCCTGCTTCAAAATCTGTATTTTTATACAATGCCAGTACCTGCCATTTTCCAGAAAAATGGGCCAGTAGACAGAATAGCACTGACCTCCGGGAAAAGGGTCAAAATCAGTGACACAGGACTAATACAATGCACGGAAGAGACATTTATAAAATACAAACACCCCCCCCACCACCACCACTATAATCAGTGGGATAGGGGGTAAAGCAGAGAGTGAAGGAAAGAGAAAGAAAAAAAAAAACTTGACAGAAATATCTGTCATCGAGGTATTGTCTGCAAGACATTTAGACATGAATAGAAGGGTAGACAGCATCTGTCTTTGTGTCTTGTCCTTCAAGCTGATAACAGTTGACATCTGCTATGTGAGAGACTGTTCTAAATGCTTTTACTCTTAAGTCAAGGCCTATGGCCCAGTGGGAATTATAAAGACTATTTAAATGCAGGCAGTCCAACCCAAGAACTATACTCTTAACGTGGGTGCTAGAAGTCAGGCAAGATGCTAGATTTCTTTAAACTTAGAAGGCAGACAGGTGTAGTAAGCAACAGAGAACCACTGTGCTGAGTAAAGGCTCAGCGATGGATCTGCAGATGGGAAAAGACAGAGAGCATGCCGCTCGACCCACCCTATAAAGCCTTGTCTTTGAGAAGGACCATGACTGGAATGCGCTGGTAATGGGAGTAGAGAAAGGGCAGACTTCTGCTTTGCATTCAATTTGCAAGTAAAGGAGAGCAAGAGGTTAGATATTTTGAATCAAGAGTGTGAGGAATCCAGGTGATTGTGATTACAGGGATGAGATTTGGTATCATTCCCTCTGGAGAGGATTTTGCCTGTGTTGAAAGAGAAATTCGAACCTAGAAGGCACACCCAATTGGGGTGATAGAGGCTTCACATTAAGACAAAACTGAGAGAAAGATGGAAATCTGGGATAGGGGATGCTCTGAAAAGCTCACAATGGAAGAACAGTTTTAAGAAGAATCGGCATTGTCAGCTGTGGCTTGAAGAGCTTATGGTCTATAGGTGCTAAGCCCCTTTGACTCAGTGGAGCTCCGGATGGTGGTGGTGGTGGTGGTCGTGGTGGTAGACTAGCACCAGATGAAGAGCACTTCTCAGGAGTTCTCAATTTGAACTAATTGAAAGGCATTGGGTTTACACACAGCAATACCGTGCTTGGATCCCAGTAGCTGCTAGTCTGGGGACCTAGCCCAACTAGGCCTGCTCCAAAGAAAGGGTGATCTCTTTGGCACAGATTTATTATCAGGGTTAGAGTGTGTAAAGCACACAGAACACAGCCTGGCACATAGTAGGTGCTTGAAAGGTTGATTGAATGGCAGGTGGTGTGCAGCACTAAGCAAGCAGCTCATCATGACTGCTTTGCTCCTCTGGAAAGGCAAGAGAGAGGCACATTTCAGGAATGGGAAGGTATGTGATACCTGAAGACAGTGTTCCACTGATGAACTTGTACAGTGTGGGTATTGTTCCGTCTCGTCTTTAGCAGAGGAAGGAACTCTAGACCGAGTTAAAGTATTCAACTGAGAGATCAACGAAGGAATGGCGAGTTTGCTTTAGACATATTCATTGTTTGAGATATATATATATATGACCTATAGCTTGGTATGAATTTGAAGCTCTGAGCATTTTCAACACTACAGTATTAATTTGTCGTAGACCATTATTATAGTTTGTGTGATCACTACACTTCACTGTTCTCTTTAGAGTCTGAACTGAAACTGTCAGTATCATTGAATTGCTTACCTGATGTCCATAAAATGATACAAGAAGCTCATTTTCTTTCTTGTTACAGAGTCCCAGAGGTCCACCCCATTCCTCATCTTCATGGCCTGTGCACCACAGTCCCAGCTTCAGAGCTGCCCATGGATCTGCGCCTGGCTTCTCGAGTATACCACACTTCTGACAGGAAAGGTCACAAGAGCATGCTTGGATTCTTGGGCTCATCTCTCTTTGGTGGTCACAGTAGAGATGAACAGAAAGATAGGTAAGAGTTTTCCTGTTATTTTGTCTTAAATTGTCAAAACTATTAAGGGAATGGAAGAGAATATGAGAAAGCCCTCTAATTAGCCCATCGATGGCAGAGCCCTCAGGATGTAGTCTTAAAGGCCCTACCTTTACAATGGTTTTGTTGGAACTTAAGTTTTCAGTACATGAGTTTTGAGAGGCACATTCAACCCAGAACAGTAACTCACCGTAAGGAAATTTGATTGATTAACCGATTTCTCCAAGTTAAGTGTACTATATACATCATTTCATTTTTAACTCTGTGACAACTCTGGCATACAAACGTGGAAATTGAGGTACATGAAAGTTAAGCAGTATCTCATCTTTTGCTGCTAAAAGAATCAGAATTTGGGGATGAGAACTCTAGCAGATGTTTGAACAAGAGTCCTCTGTCATACTCTGGTCCTGGATAGTGTACAGAAGCCATGTTTTCTTTCTATTCCTTTTTTGTTTTTGAGTTCATCCTACCTAGGTCTCTATGTTTGCCTTCCTTTGGAATCCACACATTGTTCTCTGGCAAGTATATGATCCACCACATTCTCAAAAAAGAAGGGAAGAAGGAAAGTGCAAAAATATCCTGAGCACAGTGTTACCTGCTTCTGCATATGTTTCCTATGTGAAATTTCAACTTGTAAGGGAGAAGTCATGATTTCCATTTTATTCATAAAGAAATTTAGGCTGCATAGTGTCAGGTTACTTGTTCAAGTTCTCTCTGAGTAGTGAATGGAATCTAGGAATGTCTAACTCAGTTTTACCTTCACTCATTTTTTTTCATCTTTTTCTCCATGTAAAACATATTTAAGACAGTTTTGTTCTAATCACTCCTCCTGATTAAATCTCAACACCTCAGACCCCAGCTATACTGTGAATCTACTTTAGTATTGTATGCATTTCTACACTTGTGCATATAAAGAAAAGTCTTTAGTACCCCACCCTTCTCATAACCAAAGTGTGACTTCTTACCTCTTTGGAGCCATGTTTCCCATTTACCATTAACGCTTGCTCTAGTCTCCCACCTTTTAGAAGATTGGCTAGGACTCAGAAAAAAAAAATCATTACCTGCATTAAAAATAATAAAAAATTAAATGTTAAGTTTAACTGGACCCTCCCCCCCCAGAATTAAAGTGTATTCTAGACATACAAGAATAAGATTTTTTAAAAAAAATCTTCTGGTTGTACTGACACATTACTAAAACTTACCCACTCATTCCATGGTATATTCTGAAACTTTTTCCTCAGATTGACTTTTAGTATAAATTGAAGCACCGTATGCATTTTTACAGTTTCAAAAACCGTCCATTTTCTTAGTGTTTGGCAGCCATAATAGATTTTAATTTGATTCCTTGAAAGAGGAATTCAAACCATTACCAATACTTCATTTTTATTGCAACAGAATATATTCTCAGGATGTGTCTGACAATCATAATACACATTTAAAGTCTCTTAGTTTTATCACGTAAATGATAACTTTTTGAAAATCAGTGTATGGGGTTTGGAAATTTGAAAACTGAGCATCTCTGATTAAAAACAAAACAAAGCAAAACAAAAAACAGCCTAAAGCCAGGAGTACAAAATAGAGACCCAGTGTTATCTAGTTGTGAGATTCTATGTCTTTCTTTTTCCTTTGATTCTGAGGATTGAATACAGGCCTGGAGCATGCCAGGCAAGTTCTTTGCCACAGAACTAGACATCCAATCCTTGAAGAGCTCTATCGTTTAGAGGCATTGCCATTAACACTCCAGAGGCCAAACATCAGTTTGACTACTTACAGCTTGTATTATTCAGCAAAGTGCTAAAAATGCCGGTTTCTTTCCGATACTAAGTTTTTATTTTTCTGAGTAGATCTCACTTTTTCCACGAGAGTCAGTACTGTTTGATAATAATAAATCTTGGCAATTTGTCCCTAAATACCAAATAAGAAGTTAATTTAAGAACTGAATACATAATGCTTAGCATCCGTCTCTTGAGGATTACTTTGCTAAATATAGCTTAACCTTTTCAAAATATATCTGTCTGCTGAGCCTACAAGTTCAGAGAAATGTATAATTTTCCCTTCTCTAATAATAGTTCTAAATAAAGGTAACTGTAGACACAAAACAAGCACCTCTCACTTTGCGGATTTGCTTTTTCTGTAAGAATGGTTAACTCTAAATCATAATGCTGTGGTTATGAAGCCTTAGTGCTTTGGTAATTCCACACATAGTAATTTTTACTTGTGGTAAATACCAGTAATATTTTAATAGAACGGTAAGGTTATACACTCAAGTTTATTTGAAATAGCAAAGGCGCTAGTCAAATGTACATTCATATTGTCAAATATTCAGTGTTGAATCATCTACTTTAAAATGGAATTTGTATCTCATATAGAAATTAATAGACATTTATGTAGAAGTCTTAGTATGGGATTGTTATTATTTTGGGGTGCTATGGTTTAAACCTACAGCCTTGTGAAAGCTAGGCAAGCATTCTCCCACTCAGTTACACCCATAACCTCTGGCGTGGGTTTTTGTTGTGGTTCTGGAGACCATACATTACTGTGCAGCTCATGCTGGCCTAAAACGTGATGTATGTGCCAGGTTGATTTCAAATTTGCAGTAATCTTCCGAGTTTGGGGTTTTGAAGCAGGAGAAATATAATTGAAAGTATTGAACCATTGTGTTGTTAATAGGTTGATAAGCAGCTGCTCAGATAGTTCTTGTTAATGTATATGCTGAAACCATAAACGACACTGTACAGTGTCAGCGTTTCCTCCTAGGTTATGTGGGAACCGTGAATTTATTTATTCACTAAGTTACCAAGTGATACTGTTCATGAAAGTTCACGTTACTACTCAGTCTCTTGCTATCCTTGTAAGTAGCTTAATATTTGTAAATATTAATATATTTTTTCCTAATCTGGTGAGGAAACAGACATCTACAAAGACAAGACACACACTTGAAAGTACACATATATATGCGCGCACACACACACACACACACACACACACACACACGTATGGGGATTGAACCAAGAGCCTATTGCATGGTGGGAAATTACTACTGTCTACATCCTTAACCTAAAAACAATCTTTTGGGCTGGAGAGGTGGCTCAGCAATTAAGAGCACAGGCTGCTTTTCCAGAAGACCAGCGTTCTGTTCCCAGCGCACCCATGACAGCTCAATCACCTATATCCCCAGTTCCAGGGGACTCAACAGCTCCCTCAGGCCTCTGCAGGAACCAGGTGTGCGTGAGATGCACAAGCGTGCACGCAGCCAAAACAACCGTACACATAAAATAAAATAAAAATTAAAAAAACCCTGAAAAATAAACATCTTTTGTTTTTTAATTTTAAAATTTATTTTGGGTAAGGTTGAGCATTTTTTAAATGTGTTTTATGGCTAATCATTTCTCCTTTTGAAATTTACAACCTAAGGATCTGTGGAGTTATTATTCACCCCTCATTGATCTGTAAATGGTCTTTTTATATGAAAGTTTTAAATTCCTTGCCACATATGCTGCGGGAATTTTTTCTTGTTTTGAAAATTTTTTTTACTTTGCTCCTTCAATTATATCTACGGAATTTTATGATATGCAGAAGTCTTGACTTTATACAGTATAACTTGTGGGATAGGGTCACGGCAGGGTCGTGCACGGTAGTTCAGGCTAGCCTTGATCTTACTGTGTAGGAGGGTGGCTGCAAACTCACTGTGCTCTTTCTGCCTCAGCCTGCCGAGCGTTAAGATTTAAGGCAGGAGCCCACACCCTGTGCTCTAGCACACTTTGAGTGTTTTAGTCTTGGTGTCATTACCATAAAAGGCATTTCGACACCTAAACTGAAGTGCACTACCATGCATTTTCTTCTAGAGATTTTATGGCTTTCCTGAGAAAAGTTGTCTGACCCATCTATAACCTGTTTTGTATTCTTTCAAATAACCTCTTCTTTTCTCACTGATTTGAAATTCCAACTGTATTAGTTTTATTTATTTTTTTGCCATTCTTATTTTCAATTGTGTGTTTATTCATGCATGCATGCACATGCACACACATCTGTGTGTGTGTGCGTGTATGTGTGCGTGTGTTCGCATGAGTGCAGGTGCCCGAAGAGGCCAGAGGTGTTAGATCCCTTTGGAGTTGAGTTACAGGTGGTTGTGAACCATCCATATGGGTGCCAGAAGATGAACTTGGGTCCTTTATGAGAATAGTATACGCTAACCTGTGATTCATCTTTCCAGCCCCTTCAGTCTCCATTCTTCTTGTCTCTTTCCTCTTGACTGGAGTGTCCAGGGTTTAAACTGTGGCTTCTTCTCACATCTACTTATACCCTCAAAGTGACTTCTCAAGGTCCACAGCTTTAAACGCCACTTACATTCCGATGACTGTTAATTACTCAGGTATGTGCACTGCCATGCTCTTCGTGGCGGTTTGTGCGTAATCACTGCCCACACTTAGGAAGGGCCTTTCCACCGCAACTAACTCAGTCTGGAAACTCACTGGCATGCCCAGAATCTTGTCTCCTAAGTGATTCTAGACACTGCTAAGTTGACAATCAACATCTGACATTCCATTTGTTCCTGTGTCTCTACTATAAAATAGGAATTTGAATCAGGCCTGTGATTTTATTTGCACATGATCTACTACTCCCAGATGCTTAAAGGAGTTTATATTTTGTTTTACTTTCACTAGCATATGTTTGGGGGGTGAACTACTTTCTAACTGACTTTTCCTTGTTCACACAAACCTTCCTCATGCACTACTACATCTCTTCAGTTGAGGGTTTTTCTATCTGACTTGAATAATATTTGCATTATATTTATTTTAAGCATTTCTTTATAGATACCAACTAGCTAGAGAGTGGATCTTAATTTTGCATTCTTCATACATACACTTGTTTTCTTATATTGATCTCTCAAACTTCTGCTCATCAGTGGTTTCATTTTCTGAGTTTGTTTTAAGCCATTCATTCTTAAAAACCACAATCCCCACTTCAGTAGTTATGATACAATTTTTCTGAGTTGCTTAAAGGAAATATAAGTCTTTTTTTACTACCTACTTCATTCCGCATTAAGATTTTTCTGTAGATCATAATAAATCTTTTTAAATATATTTTGTTTCTCCTTGACATTATTCTTTGGGCCTTTTGACCATATTCCTTTGTTATACGTTGCAGATTCTCCTCTGCAGATATTTTTGTGTACTCATATTTGAATGAAGATTGAAGGTCTTTTCTGGTTTCTAAAATAATACAGGATTTCTCTGACAGTGTTTACACTATCCAGTTTGGAAGTACTAAAATGGTACTGTAAGATTTTAAGCAGGATAGTCAGAGGTAAAGGTTTATATTCCCCTCATTCAGAATGCTGAAGAGTATTTGGGAAGACGGAGCAGGATCTGAAAATTTATCTGTTTCCTCTCAGTGATTGTTGACACTATATTAAAGATCTTTTCCTGATGGATTTTCTGTATGATAACAGACATTATAGGCCTCTCTGTGAGCACATATACTCTATATCCTTTACAAGAATGACACCACATTATTTTGAAAGCTTCTACTCCTTTGAAGAGATACGAAGTGTATTGTGCAGAGACAGTTGTGTAATTATCTTATTATTAATTTTTATTAATTAAAATTAATTATTAATTTATTCACATCATATAACTTATGAATGAGCTATATGAAGAATACCTTTACTTGGAAGATTTTATCCAACTTCTTCAAGGAAGGTAGTGATATTTGGCAAGAAATTATAAAATTATGAAACAGAGACTGAAGATAGTTGCTTGTTCTAACAAGTATGTAGTATATAAAATATTTAACTTCCCAAATGAAGAATTACAGTATATCATCTAGGAAACTAGTTCTTATGTACATAGCTGGAGGAGTTAGGGCTCAGACTCAGGTGGCTCTGAATCTCAGTATGCTTTATATCTCTTTGCCTCATTCATCCTCCCCACTTTATGCTTTGATCTGAACACCTACTCTCACCCTGTTTCCAGTCCCCGGGTGCATAGGAAGAAACATGCCCACTCACCTTGGTAATTCATATTTGTTCCATTGGCATTTTAATTTTGGAACCAGAGCATTTGCTCATAGTGTGATGGGGAATTGGATCTGACTATTTTATTTTACTAGTGTTTGTTCCCTCCTAGGACTCTTAGACAGAAGTCATTGCTAACTGTGGGAGGACTTCCTTATGCTAATTATGTAACTCCATAAAGCCTTGGAGTTTCTGAATGTTACCCCCTTTTTTTTTTTTTTAAGTTTCCCCATCACTCATTGCACTTTCCTCCCCACTAGAATATGCCATTGTCTTGTGCTAAACCTTTCTGGTGCCAGCTGTAGAATGCCTTCGTCTGTAGTCTCTTGTATTTCATTGTATTCTTGTATCCATTGTAATGCTATGCTTTGCCTCTTGCTCTTTATTTCCTTCCAGCGTGGGTCTCAGGGACTATCTTTTCATTCCTCATTCTCTTTATGATCTGCCATTTCCCAGTAGTCAAGCCGTTCCTGGCTCAACTTTATCCTTCTCTTAACCTTGTCCCTCGGTGTAATTTCTAGGCAGTAACCTAAGGTGTTATACCAAAGAGTCTTAATCCTTGTCTGAGGTCTAGTATGTGTCACAGAAGAACATACATCAGGTTATAATATCTTAACTCTTTTACCCTAAATCTTTTCTGATGTGGATGGGGAAACAAACACATGGCAGAGTTCGAGCTAGAATCAATTCTGACCACAGTTAAGTTTCTGTTACAGACATATTTTGTATATATTCCCATTAGTATAACTTTTGTGTATTTTTTTCTTCTATTATGTGTTTGGGTGCTTGGTCTGCATGTGTGTCTGTGCCTTGTGCCCATGCCTGGTGTTCACGGAGGCCAGGAGAGGGCATCAGATCTCCTGGAAATGCACTTACACACTGTTGTGAGCAGTCGTGTGGGTACTGAGATCAAACTCCAGTCTCTGGGAGAGCTGCAAGTGCTCTTAACTGCTGAGCATCGCCTCTCATGAGTTTTTAATAACACAGAGTGGTAATGACAACAAAGCCATCTCAGTGTACATACCAGTGTTCGATAAGATACTAGTATGTTTTTGTTTTTGTATGAAAAGACATAAAAAAGAAATTATTTGCAATTTCCCACATAACCTCCTAACTTCTACATATTTGTAAAGGCTTTATTTTTTAAAAGATAAAACAGTGTCATTCCACCAGATGTCACTGTTTGCATGTAGCAACGAACAGTGGTTAAAATGTACAGCCCCCCCCCATCATATTTTGTAAAAATAAAAATCTGTATACATATTCCTATTGGGCCATAATTTTGAAACTCTACTTCTTGCTATCAAAAAAAGCATGCAAAATATTTATCTGCCTGTGCTGCAGAATTTAAAGAAGAATTATGCAAGGATAAAGAAACCAGTGTGTAGCTTAGCATCTAAGAAGATGTTCCTCCTGTCCTAGGTTCTATTTTTCACAGTCTCTATAAGTCACAGTTTCCCAAGTGGAGTGAGACCCTGTAACTGGGTTGTAAAACTTAGTTTAGTGGTTAGCTACGAATGCTTTGGAAATGGTATATAGAATAGTGCCTTGGTAAAATTTTAAAGTGAATATCTTTACTTTTCTTATGCACATGCGCAGTGAATTACCTGAAAGTGACGGTGGGCTCCTGAGAGCTTTCCTTCAGAATTTGTCACCTGTATCAAGCTATGCTTTTTAAGGAAAAGAGAGTGAAACTGTGATGTGGAACTTCTCTTCTCAGGGTCCTCCTACCACAGAGGAGGGATGCCAGAGGGAGAAACCTCCAAGCTCCATAGGATGTGGTTCACAGTTCCTTATATGTAACTTAGAGAAGAGTTCTCACAGTGTAGAGAACTCTAAATGTCTTCTAACCATCTGACAGCAACTCACACCGAGAAGTATATTCTACATCCTGGTCTGATGGTAAACCAGCATTGACTTTGAAATGGCATAGCTTTTACGTTAGAGCCATGGACTTGCTTTGTTCCTTCAGCCTCTTTCTTGACATTAACAATATGAATTGTAATTTCACCCGTTTACTGAACACGCACAATTTGACATACTGTTTGCATGTATTTTTCCTAAACAGTAGATGTAAGAACCAATCAGTGTTGCCGTTTGCAAATAAGGAAATAAATTAAGGAAGGAAAGGTATCCTACTCAAGTGTCTTTGTTTTGTGTTAGTTTCCACAGTAATTTATTAAAAACCAACCAACCAACCAGCCAATCAGGTTTATACTGGAGTCTTGGAAACTCCAGAGTGGTCAGAAGCATCTGTTCAGGGACTTATGCTTCTTCAACTCATGATGGAAAATGAAAGAACAAGAAGGCATAAGAGAAAAACAGAAATGAAGATGAATTCCTGTCCATCAAACTAACTCATTCCTGAACAAACAAACAAACAAAAAAAACAAAAAAAAACAAAAACAAAAAAAAGAAGCATTGATCCATTCATCAGAGCTGTAGCCTTATGACACAAATACCTCATCTTAGGCCCTACTTGTCAACATTGCAACTTTTGGGAACAAGATTCAATATGAGTTTTGGTGAGTACACATCATATTCAAAATATAACACCAACGTAATAGCAAGTGAGCAATTTAGGGTTAAGATTCTGGCTATAGCCTCATTATAGAGTCTCAGTCTTTTCACTGTCAGTGATATTTAGACTTTCTTGAGCACAAAGACTATTTGGTGTGGTTGATTAGTTTATTAATTCCCAAGCCTACTGCATTAGAATCTCCAGGAGAAGTGTAGGAAGCAGTAGATTTGATGGTCACCTCAGGGTATCTTATGATCAAGCTGTTTTAGAAAAGCTGCTGAATCAGAGGCTCTCAGACAGTATCAGAACCATCAGTTGCAGGGTTGGTGAAACATGGATTGGAAAGATAGATGGACTCCAAGGGCTGCAAGGTACTATAGTTTAGGCGCTGTTGTATGTTAATCATTGGAGTGTTTGGAGAAGAGGCGATATTGACACTAACTCCATCATAGGTACATATCATGAATTGGAGGAGGGAAACTCTGCAGGCAAAGGACCAGCAAAAAATGATAGCACAGGAGTCAGATGAGAGAAGATGTGATGGACAGGAGAGACACTGGAGAGAATGAACAGAACTGGAAGTTACTGTTGGAAGAGAGGCCAAGGTTGCAGATCAGGAGATTTTCAGTCTGAACTCCTAAGATGATGTCGTTTCCCAAAAATGAGAATTTTAGGAAGGTAGGGCTCTCTTATCTAGAAATGAGGGAACATGAAAAATGAAGAGAGAAATTTCCAAATGATGGACTCATCTCTGTCATCTGGGAACCATCCCTGACCTTGGATGGCCACTCCACCAAGGCCCTGGGCATGTGTGCCAGAGCTAGCATTGAATGTAGAATTTCCATGACTTCTTTCACGTTCTTTGGACCACCTAAAGCACATACTTGTGCATTTGGAAACTGAAAATACAATGTTGTAATCAGTTACAAACCAACGTAACTAATGATTGCTACCCTACTTATGGCTTCTAGCTAAAGAATAGAACAGCAGTGCTGTAAAGCAGCTCTTAGGTCACCTTGACCCTGACCACTGCCACCTTCCCCCAGTCAAGACTGAGTTGCAGAAAACAGAAATCCTTTTAGATATTTGAAGCAAAAAGGAATTGAGCAATGGCTGTTTAGTGGATGGGTTGAAATAAGTTGACATTCACCTGGTAAGACTTACAGAAATACCCACACAGCAACTGGACCGGCCACTGATGGAGCCACTCCTTCTGGCTCAGGAAGGCTGAGAACTGGAACCTGCACGTGGCATCAGTAGAACATCTAAGGAGTTCTGAATCAATAAAACACCTGAGCACAGACACTCAGGGCTCCACTGTCCAGTAGGGCACTGGCCATGACGGTGGTTTCCTCTGCAGAGGTCTAGCAGGGCTTCCACCTATGAAAATGCTTCCTTGTCTTCTGTGCTGAACCATTCTGTAGGTGTACAACTACAGGAACCCATTCGTGCTGCACAGCCCCTTAGCTAAGAGTCGGGGAATCAAGTGACTTTGGCTGTCCCAGATTTTCACTCTTACTCTCACTGGCGAAATAAAAATGAAGGCCAAGAGAAGCAGTAACTTCGGAACACTATTGTGAAAGAACTCGGCATATCCTGACTTTGCTTGTCGATGGAAACACCAGAACCTTCTTTATTTTAAATAGTACGCATGTGGGTGCGTCTTGAGAGTGGTCCTAGAACTCACCAGCTGCCGGAGCGTTCTTACCTCACAGTCCTCACCACCATCAGGAGGAGGATAGAGTTTCTGTGTTTTCACCTCCTTATGTTTGGCTAGGTGAGATAGGAGGTGGCTTATGGGTGGCTTCCCACCTGAAGAGTAGAAAGATGGACTTTGAGAGTTCAGCATGTTACTAAATGGTAAGTTAGTTAGCTTTGTGTATTCCTTTCCTTGATAGTTCGTGACTTACAAAGCTATTTTCTGTTCATATGTTGGAATGTCAGAAAATCAGAGGTACCAGTAGCTCTTTTGTGTGTGATTGACCCCGCTGCAAGCTGAAAAAGCCCAGTTTATGTGCATTTTATACTTATTACAGCACTTTTATAACACTACATTAACATTTAAAAAAATGTCAAAGTCATTTATTATTGATACATTCTCCTTTCAGACTTTTAAGTTTTATACTATAAGATACATGTATACTATATACAATTCTTAGCTATAAGCCTGTATTGCCTACTGAGTGAAGACTGGGTACTAAACATTTTAGTTTGGCAAGATATAAATCAGAAAGGGAAAACTACAGTGTGTTGGCAGTCCTACTTAGGCTGGTGTTTTGGTCCCAGTCTAACAAATGACTGCGAATTTGGAATGGGGAAGAAGATTAGAAATACATTAAAAAATCATTTTAATTTTTGTGTACGGGTGCTTTGCCTATATGTATGTTTATGAACCATGTGCATGTCTGGTGCCTGCATATGCCAGAAAAGGTTTTTGGATCTCCTGGAATATTGTGAATAATTGTCATATGAGTTCTGAGAATTGAACCCCAGTTCTCTGGAAGAGCAGTTAGTACTCTTAATCACCGTACCATTTATCCAGCAACCCCCCCCCCAAATAAAAGGTTTTTAAAATCTCTTGTTATTATACTTTTATAAAGCAAATTTATTTTTCCCATATAACAAGTCAAACCCATTACAAAGATTGCAACTAAAATGTGTTTAGAACCAGATTTTTTTTTTTTTTAATTTTCAGTTTACTTCTTTACAGTCTGGTGCAGATATTAAATGTCAACAAATTTATTTAAACAGAGGTTAAACGAAAAGAGGGTTATCCTTTTTGCTTTATCAATAACTTTAAACACAAATTGATTGTTTTTGTCACATTGTAGAATACTGTACGGCGTTCCCGTTATGAGTGAGAAACAAAATTATATCCAGGTTTCTCCAGAAGAACAACCAGAGAAATCCCCCAAACTTGTACAGACAAATGAATGGCAAGCTCACAAGCCGAACCTGGAACTCTCAGGAGAAGAAGTAAGAATTTCTTTTAATATTACTTTTATCTATCTCCCGTGTTCTCAGACTGTTTGGTTTAAGTCTCCCTTGGCAGTCTTCTTGAACTCTTTTGAAGACTTCCATATATGTTAATGTGAACTATGTCTTTGAACATTTACAGCTTTAAAACTTAAATGAGAAAATGTTACATATTTAGTAAATAATATGACCACAGGTGTTAAATGTGATTCCATAAATGCATCTTTATAAAATCATAGTTACTTTGTTTCTGGCAGCATTGTCTGGCTGTGTAGGCCAGGTTAGGTTGGCATCTACCGGGTGACCCTTCTGCCGTAATCTCTTGAGTGCTGGGATTGCAGCCATACCCCACCTATGATTACAGTTGCCAACACCCAAATGCAGTGAGAAAACTAGGATTTGCTTTTTAATTTACTCACTTGGAAAATCTTTTAATATGTCGAATTCTCAGGTATTCTGCATCGATTTTTGTTTTGGTTATTTTGGTTAAAATATACGAGACAATTCTGGCTGTAAGCAGATACGTGGCCGGAAAAGACAAAAATATTTCAGTAGTATTTTTTATATAGCCGTGGGTATTCTTTAATAATATACCAAAATTTGATAAGTGATAATTTCTTGAGAGTCAGTGGTAAGACTTTCATGTTTTCTTATACTTCCTGCCAAGACCCTGAAAACTCTGGATATCAGAAATCTAAGTTCCAAAAGTGCAGAAAAGGAAGTATGATATCTAGGAACATTAGGACCCAAAGAAGGACATGGCACTGCATAAGTGCCTGGTCTTCTTTTTACTGCATATATTTTGGACTTTACCTATAAAACTTGGAAATTTGGAAACACCAATAGGTAAATACACACACACACACACACACACACACACACACACACACACGCACACACAAACACAAACACACAGAGAGAGAGAGAGAGAGAGAGAGAGAGGGAGCACAATGTACACATGCCCCAAAGTTCAGATGTTACATGACTCAACACACACACACACACACACACACACACACACACACACACACACACACACACAAACACACATACACTCTAACCCGTGAACACATGCCCCAGTGAAAACATGTTATTTCATATTTCAAGTCAGGGCGGGCTATAAAACAAAACAATTTTAGAAAGTAATTGCTGAATCTATACAGAGTCCACAGAAAGACAGTGTGTTCCCAGTTCCCATCTTTACCAGGAAAGGTTAAGTGACAAGTCTGCCCTTACCAGATGTTCTCAAAACATGCTAACACCCTTGTCAGATCGTTGGTAAGGCAGACTGAATATGGAGTTGTATTGTGGCTTAGATGGAAAATGTTTCCTGAGCTCATTTTTTGAAGACTTTGTTTCTAATGCAAAGTTGAGGTGTGGGGCTTTGGGGAAATGACTGGATTGTGAGCGCTCTGATCTAATCCACTTGTAGAGTTACGCTTACATGTACTGTTGGGATATGGTAGAATCTGTGGAAGAAAATGGATTGGATGGAAGGGAGCAGGGAAATGAGGCAAGTCTTTGAAGGGTATCATTCACCTCCTCCTTTTCTCTGCCTTTCTGCTCCCTGGCTTCTATGATTGAGGACCTCTGCCATGCCTGCCACCTGCTTCTGGCCATGGCAGTGGAGGAAGGCAGGTGTGGGCTGAACTCTCTGAAATTAAGGGCCAAAATAAATATTTCCTTCCTTAAGTTGCTTTTTCATGTATTTTGCCATTGTAAAAAAAAAAAAAACATGACAAAAGCAAGCCAAGTCTTTTATCCTAATGGAGCAGTGAGTAGACTTCCTGTTAATGTTGTCAGTTGAGACCACGTGGAAATCCATCCCCGTCTAATGACCTGCTCCTTTCTTGCCCTGCTGTGGTGGTGTTTGTAGCTGTAGATTCAGGTTCAAAGGTGGTTTATTCTTTTTCCTAATTCAATCTGCAGTCCTAGGCCTGGAGTCCTGAAGCTTTTTGGCCTCCTTAGAATCTAGACTTCAAGATACAAGCCCAGACCAAAATGTTTCAGACTCAGCTTCTGTACAATCTCAATGTTCAAACCTCCACACAGGCTAATCAACCTCTGAGACTTACTGAGCCACACTGACTAGCTCCTTCTGAACTCTGACTCTTCTGGTTCAACTTACTCGCTGTTCTTGCTCAAACTCTTCTCCAAGATGACTGGTTCAAACTAATCTTCTGAATGGCTTACTGTTTCTGACTGAAGTCTTCTGATGCTGCAGAGTATGGCTGCCTCAGACTGAATTGATCTGCTTGACTTCAAACTGACTCACTCTTCCCATCTGATACTGACTTCTGCCGAACTGCCTCTATGTCTTTGCCTGTATGTCTTGTCCTCTGTCTGCTCTCTAAGCTGAGAGCCTGCTTTTATATAGTGAGAGTAGGGTGTGTCCTCACACTGACTCACTCTACTAACTCTTCCTCTGATTTGTTACTTTGCCTGCCCTTCACTCTGAGTCATCTCAGATGTCACTTCCTGCCTGACAGTGACTCCTTCTGAGCTCTGCTTCCTGTCTCCCAAGTGTTGGGGTTAAAGGTATGCACCACCACTGCCTTCTGAATACTGGGATAAAAGGTGTGTGCTACCCACTGCTTTTTGAATTCTGGGATTAAAGGTGTGTACCATTATTCTTTCTATCCTACAGCACCCATGCTGCTGGATTAAAGGATTAAATATCCCTCTACAAGTATTGAAGGAAGTATCATGGAGTCTCAGCTAAACAGAAAGTTTAAGTAAGGTTTGGTGACACAAGGTTTGATATTTTTAGATTTCAAAAATTAAGAAAAACATCACACTAAATAGAAAAAGGCGTGGACTAGAGAGATGACTCTGTGGTTAAGAGAGTATGTATTTCTCTTGTGTAAGACCTGATGTCAGGCCCAGTACACATGTTGGGAAGTTCACTACTACCTGTTCCAGGGAGTCTGATACTTTCTTCTGGTCTCTATGCGCCCCTACACTCATGTGCATATGCCCCTTTCCACATACACATAATTAAAAATAAGAGTAAATTTTGGGAAAAAAATTGTAGAAAAATATTCAATAGGTGGTTTCACTGAGATGGCAAATGTTAAAAAAATTTGGCACAAAAATTTAAAGCCACCATTATAAAAATGAGACATTGAAAAAATATGAACATCTTTGCAACAAATAATAAGAGGCTCAGAAAGGAATTAGAAATTCTTAGTAACAAAATAGAAGATATGGAAGAGAAACATATCAGTTTCAGACTAGAAAACTTGCTGTAACTGAAATAAAATCTTTAGTGTGTGGGTTGAATCAGGGATCGTGAACTTTAAGACAGAACACATAATTTACTCAGTCTAAACAGCATTGAGAAAACACATTGAAATATTAATGAGAAGTGAGACTGATGAAATATTTCATTCTTGTGCCATGATAGTCCAGAGGGAGAGACTGGAGGAGATAGTGTAGGAAACTCACCAATTTGACAAAAGATGTGAATCTATGGATTCTGTAATCTGTGGGAACTCTAAACAGAAAACACAAAGAAATCTGTACCAAGCCACATATTAGCTAAACTGAAAAACAAGGACAAGGAAAAGTCCTGGAAGCAACAAGAGAAGAGTGGCATTTCATGCATGGGGAAACAACAATTTGAATGGAAATTCTCACTAAGGACAAAAAAAAGTGAGAAAGAAAACAGTGAACTCAGTCCTCAAACACAGCGAAAAACACTCAGGAATGGAACGAAGGGGAAACAAGACACTCGGATGCAAGGAAACCAAGAGAATTTGTGGCCATCTCAGTTAACTATAAATACAAAGAAGAGGCCATAGGAAATCTTAGGCTATCTGGAAGGAGTAAAGAGCACAGGGGTGGGGGGTGGGGTGGGTTAGAAAAACAGACACCACAATGGAATGTCCCTCTCTTTTTGTGTTTCTAAGTTACGTTTGTCAGTTAAATCCAACCCCATTATAAATGCACATGGAGGGAATACTTAAGATAGTTAGGTCATAAATGGGGAAAGATACATAAAGAGACATATTACTTCTACCCATCTCCTGGACAGGTAGCATGAAGACATCAGTAGGCTGATGTTATTGTCTAAGTTATTGCATACCTGGGGCAGTAAATTAAATCTACACCAAGACATACACTTTAAAACACTAGAAAATAAGAGTAGAATTGAAAATATGTCCAAATAACTCAAAGAAAGACAAGGAAAAACAGAAAACAGAGAAATAAAAGAAACTAGAGAATACAAAAAGAAAATAACAATATAAATAAACTGACCTTTATGTAAAGCAAATGCTCTAAATGCATTCAATGACAGAGAATGCTAGAAATTATTTAAAGAGTGACCCAGCTAAATAGCTTCTACAACAATGGGCTGAAAATATGAGGTAGTTAGATTTATATTAATATAAAAAATTGTCATGTAGACATTAACCAAATGAGTGCTAGAGGCTATATTAATATCAGATGAAGTAAACTCCCAAGCCTAGCAAGTTATCAGGGACAAGAGAGCATTATAGATGAAAGTGCAGATAGAGGAGTCATAGTGGTATTAAAAAGTCTGTGTATCTGGCTGGGTGGTGGTGGTGCACACACCGCAGAGGCAGAGGCAGAGGCAGAGGCAGAGGCAGAGGCAGAGGCAGAGGCAGAGGCAGAGGCAGAGGCAGAGGCAGAGGCAGAGGCAGAGGCAGAGGCAGAGGCAGAGGCAGAGAGGTAGTGGTAGAGAGGCAGATCTCTGTGAGTTTGAGGCCAGCCTCGTCTACAGAGTGAGTTCCAGAACAGCCAGAGTTACAACAGAGAAACCCTGTCTTGAAAAACCAAAAAATAAAAGTATATGTATCAAATGAAAAGCTGTAAGACAGGAGAAGAAATTCTCAGTCACAGAACTGACAGGAGAAATAAGGAGCTCTATGGGTGCAGCTGGATGTTTCCACATCTTTCCTTCAACGTCTGATTCCATCATTTAGAAAATCAGCAAAAGATATAAAGTGTTCAATTATCAACACCGTTATAAATAATCTGGTTAAAAAGAACATTTTTGGGAACTTAAAATCTACTGAACTGATGAAAACACAACACGTCAAAAATTGCAGAAGGCAACTGAAAAGGGCAAATAAGAAAAAGTTATGATATTAAATAGTACAAAGGAGAAAACCCAAACCAGTAATTTAAACTCTGACCTCAAGATCCAAGAAAAAAGAGTGCAAAAGCAACCCAAAGTAATCAAAGGAGGGAATAGCCAGGAGCAGAGCTCAGTGAAATTGAAAGCAGGAGAACAGAGCAGCCAGTAAAATCTTGCTCTTAGAACAGATTGGTCAAATTAATCTCTAGGAAAGACAAG
Source organism: Cricetomys ansorgei (assembly GCA_026225945.1). Classification (NCBI taxonomy): domain Eukaryota; kingdom Metazoa; phylum Chordata; class Mammalia; order Rodentia; family Nesomyidae; genus Cricetomys; species Cricetomys ansorgei. Next base: position 15,541,508 of record JAMJFZ010001131.1, read on the forward strand.
GAGAGTCACAAATTAATAATATTATAAATGAAAGTATCTGCAGATCCCGGGAGAGGGCAAAAGACTGCTACGGTGATATCATAAGCAACTCTCTATATACGTTCATTTGACATCTCGGAAGAAATGAAGCAATCCCTTTCACATAAAGCTACAATCCATCCAACATGAAAAACAGAACATTTGAGTAGCTCCATAACTAGTAAGGAAATTAAATAACTAAACTGGATAATTAAGAAGCATCCTCCTCTCCCCATATTTCCCCATAATCTACCAAGCACTTACAAAAGAATTAACACTAATTCTGTAAAATATCTTCCACAAAAGGGAAGAAGAAGGAGTACTTCCCAATTTTTGTTTTGAAGGACAGAGAACTTAAAAGCATATGCAAGGAATTATAGGACCTGGACTAAGAAGGATATCCCAGAGATTTAATGGATGTATTTGAAAATAAATGATCATACCCCATCATATTAATATAATAAAAAAGAAAAAATTATATGATCACGTCAATTAATGCAGAAAAAGAATTCACTAAATGCCATCTATTTTTATGATAAATTCTCAGGACAACAGGAGTAGAAGTTTCCTCTGCAACTGCATAAGGACATTCAGAATCTGAACTATCAGGAGGTCAGGACCACCCTCTGCTATAGAAGGAGTCTGAGTCCAGCTTGAGACCATGCCTTAAAAAGAGTGTGTGTGGATGTGTGTGTGGGGGAGACAGAAAAATAAGTTAACTATCACACAGTCCAGCAATTGCTTGCCTGGGGACCATAAAGAAATGAAAGTCTATGGTAACATACTCAAATTTTTGAAGTGATTTTATAAGAAAAATATTCAGAGCAGTCTGACTACTAAGTGGTTTAAACGAACTGTCGCACACTCTGATGGTTAGTTTTAATTGTCAGTGTGGCACAATCTAGAAACACCTGCATGCCTGGGGACCTGCACGTTCTGGTTCTGATACCCTGCCTTGACCTGCTGGCTGACCTGGACTGGTGGTAGGTTTCCTCCTCTGCCACCCCATTGCTGGCTCAGAGTTCTCTACAATCTTGTGTCCCTTTTTTTTTTGATATCACCACTTTTGTAGATTTCTGAAGTTCTTCTTTAATTTCTTTCTCTTTGGTATGAAGTCTCTTCATTCTATTTATTTTCCCTCTTATTCCGCCGCCCTTCGGGGACTCACACTGAGGCCGCCTCTCGTTTGCCATGTGACCTTGAATATTCCGTATTATATAGTCCTCATGAATGACAAATTATGGGGATGCAGAACCCATTGCTGATTTCTAGGACTTCAGAGTCGGGCCTCACATGGATGCATCCCGAAAGGACGCACGATCTTTATGAGTCCGTGTCTTGACTGAAAACATGTCAGCATTGTGTGTATGATATTATAATTTCGTAACATGCTGCCTTAGGTGTGTTGGTGTGTTGGCAAAAGTAGGCGGGCCTTCTTTGCATTATTCGTTAAAACCCATGCAAATTTACAGAATAAAAAAAAGTGTTCTATAAAAATTCTGGTTATTGAACCAGCAAGGAAGGAAAAAGAGAAAATTTTAGTTTGAGTCATGCTTCTGTTGAAAGTTTGTTGCAGCTGGTATTTGAAACTTTTATCAGTGCCTTTTTTTTACATGTGTTACCTCGTTAAAATCTTCTGGTTTATCCTCTATGCTGAAGATTTTGTCTGGGTTCATGCTGTCACTACGTTTGTGTCTGACCCTCAGTGCAAATGTCAACGCAGTGAGAGAGCAAATTAATCTTTTCCTGCATCTCAGAATAGATTTTGAAAACTGGTGCTCTGCCTTAAGTTTCACGTTTATGAAGTTCTAATACCTTGAAATTAATTCACATGCCTCTCTCCCCCAGTGAACAGAATATTCTGACCTTAGGCCATCAGTGTGATGTCACACATCACTGTGGCGTCGGTGGCACACATCAATGTGAATGTGGGTTATTAACACTAGGCTATAATATTCATACGTATAAACTCATAACCGTGTATGTGTGCTTCTGTATATTCCCGTAACCCTACAGGCTTTGTTAGACACCAGGCAGAAGCCAAACATTTTCTAATTAGTGACCTAGTTCTTATGTGTTCTCTAACTTCCTGTCAAATTTTAGCATCCACAACAAACCATGTCAATCATGTTCCTAGAATCCTGAGATCATTTTGAGCACTGCAGGGTACTTTCCCATGATTAGCATTTCTTTACTGGCTTCATTTGGTAACAGCTCTCCTGAAGGGACATCTGTACCTTTCCTTGAAAACAGAGTGCTGCTGATCAGCCTCCCATTTAGAGGTTTGTGTCTTGCTCGCATCCAGGATGATAACCTTGTTCTCCATGCTTAAACTGCTACAACTCTTATCTACTCCATAGGAGAAAAGATAGCACTGTACTATGACATATGGTTTGTATACCTGGAGTCTTCTTAAGTTCCAGATATTCTTTGGAAAAATTGCAGCTGCTTTGGGAAGAGTTTATTCATTTTTAGCAAGGGCTTCCAGGCTCTAGGTCTGTGTACCTTACTTGCAATATGCCTAGCAAGATAGAAGGCAAGTGGGGCCAAGAACTTAAATTGGAAAAATTAACCTGGCAATTACACAATATGCCTTTGTTTACCTAAGAATTTTTCTGATTCATAGGAAACATTGATCAAATGCATGGTATAGTAGAGGCATGTATCTGACTAGAAATAGCTACAAGTATTATTATTGTTGTGATAGGAATTTCTCTTTGCAAGAGTTGGGTATTCACACGTTCTTCTACACTTTAGAAAATGTCACTGTCAAGGGCTCATAGCTAATGCTTGAATAGTGCTTGAAAATTAGTGCTTTACAATCTTTTGTGCTCACTTATTTTTGATGAACGCAATTCTTTTTGGAGGCGTAGGTAGTTGACTTGAATACTTTCCAATACTATTAAGCTTTCAGACAGCTATCATTTCAAAATATTGACAGTTTCTTCATCTTCTTCTCATGAACATGCAGCTATTTATTTTGAAAATTATTTGTTTTATTATAACTTTTCAAAGGCAGTATTGGGATTTTTCTCATGCCTCATACTCTACTGCCTCTATAAGCAATGTAGTAGTAGTTGAACAGTTGTCACCAGAAGACAGGCCCAAGTCCAAACCCTTGGTACTGTGAGTGTGCTCTTATTTTAGAAACAATGACTTTGCAGATATAATCAAAATTTTAGGATAAGAGTATTTTGATTGTAGAGTAAATCTTAAATGAAACAGTGATAGTATCATTAGAGAAACAGAATGCCTCTCGCCTCCAAATGGAGCCTTCATTTCTGTTAATGGATTACATCTAATCCAGTTGTTAGCAAAAGGGGCCCCACAGAAACCCCCAACTACCTAGGATATTGCCAAGGCTGTTGGTTACTCTCCACAAACTGACTGCAAGACCCTAATGTTGAGGAAAACAACTACACAGCTCATTGAACAGGAAGAAGTAGAGCTGGTGCCAACCTCGAGCCTTCATCCCTACTGACTAGTGTTCATGGTACTAGAAGGTACTCTATACTACCACAGGAGAAAGGCAAACACCAACCCAGCTGCAAACCCTTTGATCTACAGTGGTGAATTGCCTGCAAGATTCACTAGTGTAATACAGACACAAAACTTGTGGAAGTAACCAACCAATATCTGATTGAATTTAAGGCCCATCCCATGGGATGGAAGCCATCCCTGATTCTGCTTGGGTGGCCAAGAACCTGAAGCTAGATAGGCCAGGGACCTAGCTGAAAACCAAATACTACTGTTCCACTAAAGGAATGTAGCAATCAAATGACTTCTAATGACAGTCTGCTACGTTCATAGATCAGTACCTTGCTCATTCATCATCAGAAAAGCTTCCTCCTGTAGCACATGGAAGCAAATACAGAGACCCACAGCTGGACAACATGCAGAGAGTAAGAGACTTTAGAACACTTAGTCCTAAATGGGAGGTCTCCATCAAATCCCTCCTCTGAGGGCTCAGGGAATCAGGGGGAGGGGGAGGAAAAAGAGGGAATGGAAGACATTAAGGAAACAAGGTCTTCTAAACGCAGCAGGACTGATGCACACCGAGTGCTCACAGAGAACGTAGCAGCATGCACAGGGCCTGCACAGGGCTAAGCCAGATAGGTTCCCAGTTCTGAGAGGGGAAGTAGACATAAGCCCGGATTTCTAACTCAGAAGCTATCTCCCCAAGTTGATATCCTCCGGCAAAGGAAAAAATAGTTTTGAATCTCACTGGGCATACAAACCACACTTAAGGGCAGGCTCCATGCCCATATCCAACACAAAACAAACTCAGTGGTATACTGTGGTTTCCAGTTTTGTGTTTTTAATGGGATTTCTGTGTGTCCAGTTATGTGTGTCTCTGTGTCTATGTGTGTTTTCTGTGTTTTTTCCCCTGGCTCTTTTTTTTTTTTCCTGTTTGTTTTGTTCTATTCTGGTTTGTTTGCTTTATTGTATCTTATTTTATTATTATCATTTTTTTTTTAGATGACTGTTTTCTAATGAGAGAGAAAGAGGGGATGTGGATTTTGGTGGGTGGAAAGGTGGGGAGATTCTTGGAGGAGCTGGGAGAGGGGAAACTATAATCAAAATATATGAAATCTATTCTTAATTAAAGAAAAATAGAAAAAAAAAGGAGATGGCATGTGAACCTAGAACACACAGGGACAAAGGTCACTCGAGGATGGAGGGTGAGATATAGTTGCTGGCCAAGAAATGCAGACATTGTTAGCAACCTCCAGCAGCTAGTAGGAGGCCAGGAGTGGTTCTCCCGCCCTCCCCTCCCCCCCCATCACCCCCCCCATCACACACACACACACCCCCCCCAGTCTCCACAGGGAGCATGTGCCTGGCTTCTAGAGCTGCGAGATGATGCCTTTCTCTTCATTTATGCCAGCAGGGCGGGCTCAGTGTGGCATCCTGGGAGCCATTCATCTAAACTCTGCGTTCAGGTGGCGTGATGGTTAGCATTAATGGACCAGAACTGGTACATGTTTCTCACTAAGGCCCGCACTCCATTCGGAGCTCCTCGGCTTTCCTTACCACTTCTGTCTCAGGATGCAACCTAGGACATAACACGTTTAGTTGTCCTGCTTCTTTTAGTTTCATCTGAACTGCGATAGCTTCTCAGATTTTCTTCATTTCAAGGATTGGAAATTGTGGGGATTACTGCTCGAGTATTTTGTAAACTGCATCCCAGTTGAGAGTTGACTGATGTTTTGATTTGATTGGTTTGGGAGACTCGGGGTGGGGGTGGGGGCGGACTTCTGAGGACTCTTCTCACCTTCTCTTGCAGGGCATATGCTGCCTGGATGACTTCCCTGCACTAACCTTGATCACCTGCATTGCTTCCTTATAAAGTTTTTGCCTGTGTTATACTTTTTTTTTTTAAAAAAAGGAAATCACTATGTATAGTTATATTTAAAAGTAGGATTTTTGCTCTACCTCTTTGATATTAGAATATCTATAAAAATTAACTGGAATTCTGAGTGGGAAAATTGTTCTACTTAATTATTCATTCATCTGTTGAAATCAGCATTACTGATAGATACTACATTACACTTTGTGTTATAAACCAATTCTACTTTATCACTCCTCCTACCGCTGCTAAAATGAACTTTGGATGTTGGCAAGTCATTTAGTTGGCCCCTGTGCCTCTTTTGATGCATCTCATCATTATGAGGTGTTTTGGGAGTTCTTTATTTGGAACCAAGAGATGTTCTAGGCTTCTTTTTTTTTTTTCTTTAAAGGCAGTTTAATTTCTTACAGTGCAAAATGTTTCAGATTGATATATTTCCTGATTTGGTTTGAGAATCAGCTGTTTGTATGTTGCATCCTGGTTTAGTTTATGTGATTAGAAACCAAGATCTAAGGAGTATGCGTGCTTGCTACTACCAAGGCATTGCTGTTTTTTAGACCTTTCCAACTGACAAAGCAAGAATGTGTGTGTCTCTACTGGAGTAACAGCACATATGAACTCACAGAAATTGTGACAGCGTGTATTGTACCTGTGCAAGTGTAAGACAGATAAAATCCCAACATAGATGTAGAGAGGGAGCAGCAGTAGCTGGGGAGTTACAAGCATTTGATAACAGCCCAAAGAAGGAAGTCGGTTTTCTTTAATGATGCGACCCCCTGATTGGTTGACCACATTCCAGGGCATACCCTACTTCCAAGAGTTGTAGGGCAATGAAGACTGGACTCAATGTGGACAAAAAAAGAAAACTCAATGTTTGAGAGGTAAGGCTGTAAGGGTAGAAAGGATAGATACAGGGAGAGTGGGAATGAATATGATCAAAATACATTTATGAAATTCACAAAGATTAATAAAAATATTATTTATAAAACGTGTGTCTGTGCATACCAACTCATAAATATACGCATCAATAGATGTTGATGTGTGTAAGCATCTGTGTATGTATTAAACTACATGTGAGTTCATAATCCCTGCGATATGGAACATTCTAGCTTCCTCTTGCTTATCTTTAAACTCTTACTCCAATAGTGACAACCTGGCTCCCATAGAAGTCCACTGTCTATGGGTGGAAGTACCAGAATCACTAGGCCATACGTCCACAGCGAAAGCACAGTGCCACACGGACTACTTCTGTTCCTTCACCCTTACATCCTCCCCTCCTCTCTGGTCTGAGTTCATCATCCCACCTACTTTTATAAGGCTGTTTTACACATTGACAATACAGTAAGAATGTCTTGCTATGTGTTGCACTCTACCCTGCATTCTTCGACTCCGTAAATGCTTTTTTTTTTCTTTTAAGCGTTGCATTGTGTTAAAAGTCAGCCTTTGTTCTTCGAAGTTCAATAAGTTTTAACAAATACATAATGTCAGGTAGCCACAATTTTGGTAGTTCCCCAATAGTTTTACTTCTCTAAAACAAACCCCATTAAGTTTACAACTTACTATTTTACTTGATGTCTTTATGATCCTAAGTAATATCTTTGTGTGTGTGTGTTCTAGTACATTTACATAAATAACACTTTCGCATAGATTTTTTTTTCTGAAATGATTATTTTCGATACTATGTTTGTAAGTCCCATCTATGGATTATGATTACTGTATCTAAATGGCTTTAAAATGTCTATCTGTTTCTCTCCTAAGGAATACTTAAGTTGGGATTTATTTTCCCATTTAATCTGCTCTGTGATTACATATACATATCTGTATATACATGTAGATATGTATATACAGATGTATGTATATATGTATATATGTATGTATATATATGTATATATGTATGTATATAAGTATGTGTATATATATGTACATACAGATATACGTATGTCCTCATGTATATATATGAACAAGTAAGAACTCACTTAGAACACATAGAAAGAAGTTGCTGATATAGGTGGTGTGTGTGTCTTGTCTTTCATGAAGACAAGTCAGTTTGCTCCACTTCCTTGCATCACAGCATCGTTTAATGCTGCCTCTGGCTTTGCTTGTTTCCTCTACTCTTGGTGTGCAAAGCCATCTTTGCTTGACTTTCTGAGGCTGTATAAAAAAATCAGGCCATTTTCTCAATAACTAGAAACAATTTGACAGGAGCTTAGGTTTTTAATTTTAGGGGTCATTTGTTATTATTTCTCATAATTTTCATAATATTTTCAAAGGTGTCTGCATATCCAGGATTTACAAAGATGTTTTGGAATCATACTGCACCCAAATTCGCTGTTCCAGAATCAACCATGAGGGAAATTTTATATCCAAAATATGAGGTAACCAGTGTATTTTCTGTATTGTCATTTTGGCTGTTACTTAATAATAAATTTGTATAATTACGTCTGAGATAATATTTACTGGACAGTTGTTATGTAACTTGTCAAGTAATTATTGCACTGGTCAGGATTGATTGGATGATACTATAGAGGTGATTTATATGTGTAAATAATTGTCACAGGTATTATTATATATGTATATGAATGTATTCCTCATATTTTATAAAATTCTGGTATATATATGTATATATATATATATATACTGTAACTATGATTTATGTATTTCTTTACATTATATACTTACTGCAGCTAGATAAGAATAATCTGTTTTCTTTTTGGAAGAGGATTCAAATTATAGTTAACACAGGTTGTATAGAGGATTTTTTTTTTTTACACTTTGGTGGAACAGCGAACTCTATTTCAATCTGGTTTTGAGGAGTAGTCAGACTGGTAGAAGAGAGCACATGGCCACATGACCAATTGACATGGGTTCACTTGGGGATCTCTCCAGGTCCAGCTCATCACTAAGCACCTGGTGCATTTTCTATTCAGGTTGAAACTAAAATCACCAAGATGGCTGCCATCACATTGAGTGGCTGCCTATGTGAATTTTGTTGTTTTTGTTACCAGTTATTTTTGTTTACACATAAAAAAGAAAACGCTAGAGTTGATACAGATAGGAGGAATCTTCTAGAAATTTGGAAGAATTCATTGTCGGTGTTGTTTCACACAGGGTGATTCTTCTATGAGTTTGACTGAACAGAACCATTTGGGAAAGTTTCTGATAATTCAAATGTCTTCTTTACTAATTTTTGACTCAATCTGGAAAACGTATAGGAAGCTAAATAAATCTTGTCATTAAATGAACTACATTTGCATTTAGCATGACTATGAGCATGGTTTTTTATCCATGTTAAGTTTGAGCCTTAAATACTTGAGTTGAAGACTTAAGTGAAGATCCTTTAGCAAGAAAATAAAACTTTGAATCATAAATAAAGTCCACAGAGAGGCTGGAGCCTTATTTTCATGATTCTTTTATTGTGTACTGCTATGGAATATCAATTCTTTGCATGACTCAGTTTTATCCCAATAGCTAAAACTTAGCAAAATTAACCAAAGCAAAAAGGCTAGACATATATATTCAAGTCAGTTACTGTTAACCTGAGTTGACCTTAAGATTCATAAACCTTAATCAAGCATATCCTTATTAAAACATATGTTGTTCGTTACCTAAATTCTAGAAGCAACAGATGTCCAGGAAGGAGCTGAGAAGAAAGGGAACAGAGGGAGCTTAAGTGTCCTGGAGTCAAGAATTTTAGTGTAGGGTGTTCCCAAATAGACCCAGAAACTAGTCAGAGAGGAGTGTCCCAAATCACAGAGAAGAGTCAAGACGTCCCTTTCCACATGACAGGGGCTGGGTAGGGTAAAAGGAGTGGCCTGGCACACCGGTGTAGCTTCTGTAGTAAAAGTAGACAAAGCAGGCAGCTCTGGGGTGAACTTACCCATAGAGGAGGGGAGGAGAAAGCAGCTGAAGGTGACGGGGAGAGGCTTTTGGGAAAAGGGAGGTTCCAATGGAGGGAGACAAGTAAGTGTCTTTAGTAGAGAGATGTTCCATGTGGGACCCTGGATGGCATAGGGGGCTCCAGAAGCCAGAGAGATACAGAGTAGAGTAGACAAGGAGAGACAAACGGCTAGAAAGCATCCAAAGAGGCAGACTCTAGAATCTGGAGTCAAATTTGCTGGGTGGCAAAAGCCAGCAGCAACAATGATCAGTACATTCTTTAGGAAAGTCAGATGAGCAGCTTGGTTCAGAGAGGCCAAGCCCTTGATAAGGAGCTCATATATGCCAATGCCTTGGTTTTGGCACCAGATGAATGAAAAAATGATTACATGATTGTGGAGGAAAAGGTTCATTGTAGATAGGAGGGAGAGAACAGCGAGAGGCATCTGGAAGGTTTCAGACTCCTGGCTCAAGAGAGGAGGGGCAGGGGAGCAAGCAAGGAAGAAAAGAGACAGGGGGTCAAGAGAGGAGCTGAGGGCCAAGAGACCAAGCCGGCTTTTTCCATTTCAATGCCAATTGGATAATACATTTAAAGACTGATCTTTACATTTCAGTATTTTTTTCAGCCATAAAGTTAGAACTTCATCCGATAAAGAACACTATGATTTAGTCATGAAACTGCCAGCTTGCCAAATTTAAGTCTTCTAGTTGTTTCTGAATACCTAAATCATTGACTCTAAAATAGAGGCATGTCATATTTAATGAGCATAATTTCTACAGCTTTTCTTATCTTATAATAATGCACATATATTGAAACTTAGTTGGGTGATGGAATTCAAAGCTTAAGACATTTTAGAAAAACTGCACTCCATTTTACATTTAGAGTACTTACTTGTGCTTGAAAATGAAGTCACTCGTGGGTAGCCTGGTTGCGATTCCTGATGGTATTCAACTAGGCTCATAGATCGGTGCCTAGCCCAATCACCATCAGGGAGAGAGGCTTCCTCCAGCAGCTGTTGGGATCAGAGGCAGAGGCCCAGGGCCAACCATCAGGCAGAGCTCAGGAACCCTGAGGAAAAGTGGGGGAAGAATTGTGTGGATTAGAGGGGGTCAAGGACTTCAGGAGAACTCGCCCCACAGAGTCAACTGACCAGTACTCTTAGGGACTTAGAGAGACTGAAGGGGCAGACACAGAGCTTGCATGGGTCTGCATGAGGTCCCCTACAAATGTCTTATGGTTGTCTGGCTTGGTGTTCTTGTAGAAATTTTAAAAGCCAGAGTATGTATGGGGGACCTCAAACCCTTTTATCTGCCCCTGGGGCCCCTTTCCTCCCGCTTGAGTGCCTTATCCAGCCTTAATGTAGGGACTTGTGCTGGGCCTTGTTTTGTGTTGTTATGCCCTGTTTGATGAGAGACCTGCTCTTTGAGGGAAAGCAGGGAAGGGGTGGATGTGGGGGAGAGGGGGATATGAGAGGACTGGAAGGAGGGGAGAGAGGATGTGTTTTGTTAATCATTGTGGGGTTGATATGAAAGACATCTAGGTACTAATCTATGAGATTGTATCAGTGATAGCTCTTAAGATTTAAGATTACAGAAATCATGTAGACATTCCCATTTGACCAAAGGCTGGAGCCATGTTGTAAGTTTTGAACTAACATGAAATCTCTAGTTGGACTTTCACACATCATTGGAAGTAATTCTTTTACTACAGGTCTTTTACTTACCTTGCTAATAACGTTGTTCAGCGAAATAACAGTGACTGTAAACATTGAGAATATTCCATGACGTTATTCAATGGATAATCTAATCTTGTTTTTCAATCGCAGAGTACTCGGACAAGCAGAATTTTAACTGAGAAAATTTCCGAAAGCGACGAAAGTGTGATGGCTTTAGATACCTACAGAAGAAGGAGTTTTAAGGTATGTCTGACTATGAATTTAAGTTGATTACTATATCTTCCTTTAGCTCAGAAGTTATTTCTAGTCACTCTAGAAATCATTTCTTGGTGTTTGATTACGCTGAGGAGTATCTCAGACCAGCCAGCAGCGTCTCTGAGCACGCTTGTTCTCATTGTGCCGTTCTTAGAATGCTCAGAAGATGGTGTTTATTAATCACTGGCAGGATATTGGTGCGCTTTTCCTTAAAATTCCAAGTTTTCCAATTCGTCTTGCCTAGGACTTAGATGCTAAAGTGTGTGTCTGAACCTCTTGGCTCAAAGGGAAAGCTGTTTACAGCCATGACGCGAGTAGAAGTGATCGTTGTAAATGGCGGTCGGATGCGCTCCTGCGATTTTAGTCTTTTCAGAGTAATCACGGCGACTCCATAAGCCATAGACAGGGCTGCAAAGAAGTTTGAAATTTACATCACTGTCTTATTAATGTCCTGAGATTTGAGGAGGATAACCAGGACACAGTTTTCTTTTTATTAGGGCCTTCAGCTCTGTGCTTCATCTTGACATCTTGGGCTGCTGAGCACGGTGTAGCAGAGAGATTCAGTGTCCTGGGCCAAGTCACACACCCTTTCTAGTTGGCCATCTGGGCTGATTGTGTGTTTGCCCCTGTTCCACATATTCCCAGGGAGTACTTTTCGGTTGTAGTAGTAATCCCTAGTCAGTGTTTTGCTGCCTTTTTGCCAACATTTATTGGCTACTTGTCCCAATGTGTTTTTGATTTTTCTGTTCTTCACTGGCCTGGGGTGTCATTGCCCATACCACTGTTTTATCTGCAGTACCTAGGACAATAGTTGTCTCTTAAAAATGACCAAATGACCTAATTACACTAATCCAGGGTTGGAAAGCCATTTTTTCCCCCCTAGATTGTGGCACTGGCCCCTCTCATACTGTCATATACAGTCTCATCTTTAGCTGCTACTTTTCACTCATTATGCTGTAACTGGAGGACACAAGCATGGTTACGTTGCTGATGTCTGACCAAACACAGTAGTTCTACCTGCTACGTAAAATGTAGCCGGAGTGCTTAGCCAAACCTCACAACCTGGTCGCAAGTATGTAGCGCCTACATGCTTCTACATCATCTAACGTCTGTGCACCTTCTACTCTGCCTCCTCTAAAATCCTGGTGGAACTAAAATCGCTGGGAGTTTGACATTTATCTGTTTGTCGGGGACTGTTCCCATGGCCTGGAACGAGATATCCTTAACATCTCTGCAGTCTGTGGAAATGCTTTTGCCCTCTCAGCAGCCACAATCTATCCTGGTACTCAGGACTCCTTGTTCTCTCAGTACCCAAACCATACCCTGTTTACGGCAACTGACGCTCGTTTTAGATTACGGAGACTACTTTTTCTTTGTCCAGGAGCATCAGACACATTTGCTTTTCACTCCTCTGTGACAGTGTTTTCGTACTCTAAATATAATAGCGCCCGTCTTGGTGACATTACAGGAAACGGTAATGTTAACGGGTCCTCTCCCGCGAAGTGAAAGGTTGGGGTTCTCGTGACTAAAAAGGACTGTGTGCATCCGTATCACCTGCAAAAGATTAAGCCGGACAAAAATAACAATGTGGAGTGTGAACGGGCTCATGAAGTTCCACCCTTAGCCGAGTAGTAGTTGGCAGTCTATGACTGCCGTGGGAGGAAGAGTCCGATATTTTTAGGGATGTGGGACATCAGAGACTACCCACGTGTCAGCAGATAGCTCTGAACCAGCCCTAAGCAGACTTGGTGGATTAAAAAAAAAAAAAAAATTAGAGCACATGAACTTGGAAAGAAAAGTGGTGGAGGGCATAGAGGAGTTATTGAGGGAAGGGAATGGGGGGTGGATTTGATTAGAACACATTAAATATGTATGTGTAAAATAGAAAAGGAGACAAACAGGACTGTTCGAGGGCAAGTGTCTTCCCAGGTCTCACTAATGCAGCCCCATGTGTCAGCATAGCCATGGGACATTCATGAACCAATGCCATGTATACCAGGCCAGTGAGGAAGCTTTGCCCCAGAGAACTTCGCCACAGGTTCTTGATTTCTGCTATCTCAGACTTAAGTTTAGTACAAACAATTTTCATTACTTAAGTCCTGCTCTCCTCTATTCAGCAAATGACTTAATAAGTAAGAAACTATATTTTAATTAGTATTTATACCTTTCACTAATTTGCAAGAATTATCATTACTCAACTGTCAGATGACACTTTAGTTTGCTGAACAGTAACTATAGTTAATATATTTTTACTTGATTATTTTACAGTCTTTAATACTAAGAAAATCTGCGTCATATGAGAATATCAAAAAATGTACCACCAAACGATATACACGATTAAAGGTATTATAATTTTTTGGCTTTTATATTCCAAAATGTGTTTGTATTTCTAGTAATAAGGATCATGTTATGCTCTATTCCAAAGTTTGGATAGATATGCTATTTCTTATTCTTACACTTTGGGTTAATTGTAGTTTCATGAGGTAGGGAGTATAATAAATAATGTAGGACCACTCTCTCACTGGGTGTGAGTGCATTTTAAATACATGAATGAACAGCTTGTGTGAAATTCTTACTTGTGGATTTTGGGTCTAAATTCATACATATGCATATATGCACGTGCACACGCACACGTGTACACACACACACTCACATACACACACACACACATCATCTTGGAGTGGTGAGATAGTCCATTTGGTAAAGTGCTAGGACCTTAGTTTGATCCCCAGAACCAATGTAAAAAGACACTGAGTGTGAAATTTTATGCTTATAATCCAGCACTGGGGAGACAGAGATAGCAGATAGGTAAATAGTTTAAAATAAAGATTTTTATTAGTGATATTTCTATAAATTTGCAATTATTAATGTATAGTCATTGGAAGTCACTTATAATTATTATGCTAATATATTAATTCTAAAATTAGGTTGATTATCAGATAATAGAATGAATTTTGTTACTTAAACTTACAAATATTGAATGGAAAGTTATTATAGAGCATAAGTTAATAATGGCATATGGAAATACAATATGGTTAAAGTGTTTTTCAAAGATAGAATCACAAATTAATTTTATAGAATAAGGTATTTTAATAATTTTTATCCATTCTACCAGTTTTTCTATTAAAAGTGGAAGCAAAGCACCTATTTTATTTGCGTACACTTAGAGCATTTACTTTCAATTGAATCATTGTATGCTTAATTTATAGTGTTTTTATAGATACCAACCAAATTACTGGATTTTGCTTTTACACATTGTTAACTTTAGAAACTCACTTTTGACTAAACTTAAGAATTTTACTAGACATTTAAAGAACTCACGATGGAAAGCCTCAAATTATTCTATAAAATGAAAAGGGAAGGAATGCAACCAAATTTATTGCGTGAAGCCATAAACTCTGATACCAAAACCTAGATAACAACATAGCACCACCACCACCACTGCCAAGATCCATAAGTCATTTTCTTTGGTAAGATTAGATACAAAATTTCTCAATGAAATTTAGCTTGCAAACTGGTTCATTAGCACATTAAGGAGATGGTTAGTGAGGTGGCTCAGCAGGTAAAGATTCCTGCCACTATGCCTGATAACTTGAGTTCAATCCCTAAATCCCACATGATGGGAAGAAAAATAAACAACTCTCACAAACTGTCCTCTGATCACCACACATGTGTGATAGCACGCTCATAAAAAATAAGTAAAGGTAAAAAGTTAAAGACCCATACATTATGATCAAGCTGCATTCATTCTGGTGATGCAGATGTGTGGTTCAGCATGAAAATCAATAAATGTAGTACAGCACATACATAGAACCAGGGAAAGAAGTCACACAATCATGTCAATAGATACAGAAAAAACACCCTTTATGATAAAAGCCCCAGAGAAACCGGAAATAGAAGGAACAACCCTCAGTGCGATTATGCTCCATATGGAACCTGTAACAACATTACACTAACAGGGAAGAAACTGAAAGAATTTTCTCTAAAATCAAGAATGATACATGTGTGCCCACTCTTTGTATTCTTATTCAATACAGTGCTAGAAGTCTTAGTCAACAATGAGAAAAGAGAAAGAAATAAAGGAGTTACAAATGGGAAACATGCCAGGTTATTCATATTTATACGCCATGATCCCACACCTGAAAGACCCTAAAGACTCCACCAAGAAACTTGTAGATCCGATCAGCACAAATAATAGGACACACAGTCAGTACATAGAAAAATCATTGGCTATTTGTACCTACCAATACTGAACATCCTAAGAAAATATGGAGAAGAAAAACAGTCCAGTTTCCTATGGCTACAGAAGGGAAAAAAAAAAAAGATCTTGGCAATGGAAAATAAGCATGGGAAACAAAGCACAGAAATAAATGTGTCTTAGAGTTTCTATGGCTGTGATAAACACCAAGAGCAAAAGCAACTTGGGGAGGAGAGGGTTTATTTCATCTTGCAACTCTCACGTCACACTCCATCACAGAGGGAAGTCAGGGCAGGAACTCAAGACAGAAACTTGGAGGCAGGAACTGAAACAGAAGTCATGAACTATACTGTTCTTGCTCCTCATGGCTTGCTTAGCCTGCTTTCTTATACCATCCAAGACCACCTGCTTAGGGGGGTAGCACCACCCGCAGTGATCTGGGCCCTCCCACATTAATCATTGATCAAGAAAATGCACTGCAGACTTGTCTTGTCCATAGGCCGATTTGAGGAAGGCGTTTTCTCAATTAAGATTATCTCTTCCAAGATATATCTAGGTATGTGTCACTGGCGCAGAGTCTAACAAAGGAAGTGAAAGATCTTTACAGTGAAAACTGTAAGATACTGGAGAAATATTTTGAAGACACTAGAAGATGGAACATGGGAATACGTCCCATGTTCATGGTTGGTAGAGCTAATATGAATATGGCTATGTTACTACAAGTTATCTATAAATTCATTGTAATGAGTATCAAAATTTTAATGAAATTCTTTAAGGAAATGAAAAAAAAAAAAAAGAAAAAAAGAAAAAGTCTTGTGTAAACACAAAGACCAACTAGCCAAATCAGTTCTGAGCACAAAGAGCACTGGTGGAAGTACCGCAGTAACTACTTTTAAATGGTAACTCATATATGGTAACCCATGATAATAAAGATAGCAGGTTAATAGCATAAAACAGACAAAAGACAGTAAAATAAACTAGAGCACTTACAGAACTAGTGTCATCTGATTCTTAGCACAGGTGCCAAAAGCATATGCTACCAGAAAGCTGGCCTCTTCACCAAATGATTCTAGGAAACTAGACAATCACATGTAAAAGAGTAAAATTAGATCCTTATTTCCAAAGAAAAAAAAAAAAAGCAGACTACATCATATATCTTAGTGTAAGACATAAAACTTTGGAATTATTGAAGAAAAACACTCTATGCTAATGGCATGCACAGTAATTTTCTAAATAGGACCCCAGTAGCTCAGAAAGTAGAACTGAAAAATGGGATTGCATGAAATTAATTTTTCTTTTTTTTTTTTACGAAATTCAAGAAGGTTGTTGTAATTAATCCCGAGTTGGCTTCCTGGTCCCACGGGTCACCAAGCTTTCAGGGCCACTGGGCTTCCTGGCCACAGGTGGGATCCCAGGCAGGAAGCAGCACACAGCAGGACTGGGTCTATCACGCATCAATCAGTCTTAGATTGGAGATCTCTGAGCCTACAAGAATGTACAGGATTCTCAGGAGAGTATTGTCAGTGGAACATCTTAGTTTATTGAATCAATGGTGGTTACACTTACAGGAAAAAGGCAGGGGAGGGTTCTTGGAAACCAGGGACGGAGGCCATTGTTTAAGGCAGGGACACTGGAGTAGCCTCATTTACATGTGGAGCTCACATCTAAGAGTCAAGGTCTTGGAAAAGACTCTCTTGCATAAGGTGTGTGGTCTCACAGGGAAAAGAGGAATACACCTTATCAGAAAATGGGATCAGCCCTAGGTTACAGCATTCAGATAAGCACCAATCAGGCCGCATTCCTTTGATAATAACTTTCTGTGAAGCAGGCAGCATTTAGAATTTAGCTAGGGTTTGCCAGGGCTAAGAAAGTTGGGAGCAGCCAAACTCCAGCCATTCTCAGTATAAGAATTCCGGAGTTCAAATCACACTTCAACCAACTCTTAGCTCTAGGACAGCCGCACAGAAGGTAACTATTAGCAAAGTGGAGAGACAGCCTACAAAATGTGAGAAAAAAAAAAAAAAATCTTTGCCAGATATTTGTGTGGTAAGAATTATTATCCAGTATATAGAAAGAACAAGAAAAACAACAAAACAAACAATGAACTAAACAGTTTGAAAATTTGAAGTTCAAATGACTGACAAATACCTGGAAAAATGTCTAACATTCTTAACTCTCAGGCATGTACAATTCAAAACTACACTGATAGTTTATCTAATCATAGTTAGCCTGGCCATTATCAAGAGAACAAATGACAACAAATGCGGGTATGGGAAAAGGGAATGTGTAGGTACCACTAGTGGGAATGTGAGTTCGTGTAGCTGCTGTGGGAAATCACCATGGAGGTTGGTCAGGAAACTCAAAATAGAGCTGCCATCTGATCCACCCACGTAACTGCTCCTGTGTATTCCCACATGAATCAAAATCAACATGCAGTAAACATATCTGCATATTCACGTATATTTTAGCTCTTAGATAAGTGAATGGGACAGAGAATCTGTGGCATACATGCAAGTGAATAGTACTTAGCCAGCAAGAAGTGTGAAATTATGTCGTTTGAGGGGAAATGGATACAGGCTGAAGATCATCATGTGATGTGAAGAAAGACAAATATTGTATTTTCTATTGCTAAAAAATGATGTAGATTTAGGTTTTTAAGGTGACTAAAAGTAGAAGGGAGACTATTTGGAAAGAGAAAGGACATCAGTGTAAAGGGATAAGAAAAGGAGGGGGGGTGAATGTGGTCAAAGTACATTGCATACATTCATGAGAATTGTCAAGATGAAACCTGCTATTTTGTATAATTCATATATATGCCAGTGACAATTTTAAGAGTCTATTATTTAACATTTTTTCAATAAAGCCAAACCATATTAATTGCAGTTGTGATTGTATTAATTTTAAATGTAGAACAACTAAATGGAATATATATATATATATATATATATATATATATATATATATATATATATATATATATATATATTTCTACCTCTGTCTTCTTATTAAGAGATCACAGTCTACAATCGAGTTGACGGAAAAAGAGACCCCGCCACCATTTATTGATAAGGATGACCTAAACAGCAACCTGAAACAGTTGAGGTACCAAAAGCAAAAGGAGATAGAACGCCAGCTTGCCAAGCAAAGGAGCATACTGGATGCCTCCCTAAAAGGCAGTCACGAAGACATGACTGAGTCAGACAGCTTCAACGTCCTGTCTTTTACTCTGATTGAAGCATCAAAAAAAGCTGGCATTAAGTACATTGTATACCCCAGCAAAAAGAAGAAACTAAGTAAGAAAGGATTGAAATTCCAGAAGCTTGCCGTGGTGTATGAACAGCTATCCAAGCCTCCGAGGAAAATAGAAAGGTTCTGTTTAAGTAATACATTTTTTATGGCTTATAGAGGGCATTGTGTTATAGTTTGGGGGCTTAATTTTGTAATTTCATTCAACATAGTTACTATTTAGTATCCATGAAAAATGTGCTAATTAGAGAGTAAATCTCCCATTTTAAAATATATAAGTACTTTATAGTATAGATATGTGGGTTGTTTAACTTCCTGCTTTAAGACTGAATCAATTGTGTGGCTGGAAGAAGTATCTTAGAGGAAAGAAAAGCAAAACAAATCAAAAGAAAACATAGCAACAGATTTGCTAAGCTGGCTTGATGCACAGATCTAATCCCTATACTAAACAAATGCCATTCATTCCAAAATCAAAATAGACTGCCAATACTTAACTGTTTTCAGATTTACATTTTTGTTCAATTGTGTAATAAATATAAATAAGCTTACACATTTTGTATGTTGTGAGCCTTTCTTCAGAGATCAACACACAAAAGTAATTATGTTTTCACCTCAACTAGAGGTTAATAATAGCTGACATAGTTTCACAATGTGGAAAATCTGAAATCGAAACAGTGGAAGCCCCTGGTATGTTTGTGTTTCCTGTTTAAGACATAAATGTTTCTTGTTACCAATGAATCTTATGGAAGTTTCCAAAAAGCTTGGGCAAGATTTCTCTCTAGACATTCTTAGATGTCTAGGGCTACTTGAAAAGTGAAGGACTTTTCCTGGTTCTAAGGGGATAGAAATACTTCATTCATTTTGTTTTTGCTAAGACATACTGTCTCTTTTGTCTGGAACTTAAAACTTTGTGAGTGAGATCAGGGAGAGAGGCTAGTTGTAGTAGGGGAATATTACTCAGACCCGTGTTCTCCTGTGTGCTGGTCTCCACTGCTCCAGTGTAGCAGGAATCTTTCCATTGGCTTGTCTTTAGTGGGTTTCAGGTAGGTTTCTCTGAGCTGAAAAGTCCCTCAAGGAAGAATCAAACGTTTGCTATGTACTTTTGATACATTTGCTGATTTCAAGATATGAACCTTTGTCATCCCAGTAAAAGATGGGAGACAAAAAGACAAAAGACATCTTGGCTGTTCCCCAAGTGACTTCTCTCTACATCAAGTGTACAATAGCAGATTAAACACTTTCTGGGAGTTTTTGCAATGCTTACAGACATTTTGTCACCTTGAATACTAAATTTCACCATTTAAAAAATTTGTTTGATAATTTATTATAAAAAACGTTGCAAAGAAAAAAATCTCACTGTGAAGTTAACCAGATGCAGAGGCTGCACAACTCAGTGAACTTCTATCCTGTTAGAGTAGATGTTGGAAGCGGAAGCGGTGGAGCTTCACACTGGAGGCTGTGTTTTCACTCTCAAATGTATTTTTGTGCTCTTATCATGAATCCCAAATAATTCACAACAGAGTTGTGATCTAGAAAGGCAATTATCTTTATATCCTTTTCAGCCATTCCTTATTCCCAAATATTTAGCCTTTTTTGTTGTCTTTTCTATATGTTATACTGATGGACTTGCACATCTTGGTGTGTATCTATTAATATATGTATATATACATATACACACACACACACACACACATATATATTCATACATATGAATGCTCTTTGAGCTTTAAAGAAAAATGAAATAACAAATTTCCAGGAAAATGGGTGGATTTAGAGTATATAATATTAAGTGAGGTCACACAATCTAAGGAAGAAACAAAATTGCATGTTCTTTCTCATCTGTGGAACCTAGCCAACTTTCATCATTTGGAGAAATTCATTTGCCTCTTTTAATATCCTAGCTTAAAATCTGTATGTGCTGCAACCATCATGGCAGGAGTATGGGAGGGGCCTTTCTGCACTGTCAGTAAAACAACTGTATCCTGGATAGCACATCAGTGCTATCTGTTTCCCTTTGAAATCTTAAACTTATTTGTGCATCAGTGTAGATAGGAAGCAATTGTTAGCTGAACACATGTTATGGAACAACTTGGAGATAATTTTATTTCTATATTTAGGACATTTTTCACCAATTTTGATGATTCAGAAATATCCTTCTTACCATTTTACATCCAGCTTTAGTCTTGCGAATGATAGCCATTCTTGGCTGACTCCCTTAATGATTTAAAGTAGATCACGTGTGATTTCACATATGAAGTCAAATCTTGACTCTAGAAGGTTGTTCCTGCAGAAGGTCATTTGGGCTAGTTAAAGCCCAGGCTCACACATTTCCTTTCTGTCCTCTTGAGAGAGCCTGTGCCTGTGACTTCCCACTGCAGCTAGGCTATGGCCGAATGTCCCACACCTGCAGTAATAGCACAACTTCACTGTTTCTTTAGATGCTGTCTTTTGCTATGAGTTCTAGGTTGTGAGACTGGAGGGAACCTTCGGTAGAGGTTCTTTGCTCATCTGGCATGTTTCAGCTTGCCCTTATTCTGTTTCTCTGAGAGCTGGAGGCAGTTCAGTTCAAGGAACAAGGATGCACCAGCTATCTCTGAATCTGTACTCTTTCTGCCATGGTGCCAACCAGACCAAGCCACTTGATGTCTTAGGCTGTCTCCTCATCTGGAAGATGACTGCTGAAGGTATTTCTACCTCAAAAGTCTTGCAAGCCAGGCAGTAAAAATCACCTTTGTTCCTATATAAATGGCATATGTTGAGCAACACATTTAAGCTGTTTAAAACTGCCCTGTTTCTTCAACAGTGTCACATCCCATCTCAGGGTCACATAGCCATCTCAGGCTAATTATGTGTACACATATTCCACCTTGTGAGCCTGGCCTCCCTACATGGCAGATGAACCAGCAGGTTAATTTGCTGTGTGGTTCCTTCAAATAAGAAACCATGAACCATACCCCTGGCTATGAAAACATGGATCTAGACTTTCTGATCATACCTTTTCTTTTTTCTTTCTTTTTAATTTGGGCTATTTAATTTCAATGATCCAAGACTATAGCTTTTCCTCGTAGAAGTTCACCCATTATCTGTGTTTGATTTTTACATTCTTCTAGAAACCTGTCTAGCAAGTTCTAGTTCCTTGTTTCCTTTAAGATTATATAATTATTTTATCAGCTAGTAAGAAAACACATTCTCATGGCTAAAAAAAAAAAGAAAAGAGAATATTGCAGTCCTGTCGTTAAGCCACCATTAACACAGTCTTAAATGTGTACGTGGAAACACATTTAAACAGACCTGTGGGAATAGATTCACCTTTATGCATATGAATGTATGTTAAACGTGTGCTTGCATATTTATGGAGAGCATGGGGCTACATTCATCAAGCTCTGGCACTGAGTGCTTCTCAGGTACAGGCAGTTGTTGGGAATGGGAATGAGAAGAGACTTCTCAGAGGTTTACTTTATGCCTTCTACATTGTTTGATTTTTTTTTTCTACTGGACATATATTCATGGTTAGAAATAACTTTTTTTATTTTTATGAAACCTGAAAAGTATTTTATTTTTAACTTTTTAAATTTTTTTCTCCTCACATACAACTAATACAGTACATCCCGACCCCTTCTTTTGGTTGCCTGAATTGGTGTTCTTGATTTTATCTTTAAAAATCTCTTGGGGGAAATCAATGAACAGCAGGGATTCTCAAAATATATTTCCACTTACTATGAGTGTCTTGCAGAGCAGACTGAGGGGCTTTGCAAATTAAAATGCAACTATGCTCTTTCCCAGATTTACGGAGCTGTAAATAAAATATACATGCATTTTGTTTTCAAGTATATATTTCATAAATGGATCTTAAAACTGAGAGTCACCTCTGCTTTAAAGCTGAAATGTACCACAGATGAAGTAAGAAGCGATCAGGTAGTAAAGGAGCTTATTAATTTATCTCAGCAGTTCATTTCTTCAGAGTATATTTATTGAGCACCTTATGTATACCAGATACTATTCTGGATAGGAAACTGCGAATGAGGGGAGTGAATAATACTAACCAATCTCCTGCTCTCACAGAGTTTATATTCAAGTGAGAAAGTGATGGTGGAGAGGTTAACTAGTGACATTAAGGAAGGGATGCATAGTATGAAGAGAATAAGGCAGGATAGCAGGAGCTGCTATTTTAGAGTCCTTAGATGCTCCTGTGACTTAGAACCGAATGGTATGGAGAACTGAAGTGATCCAGTCTCTGAAGAAGATTGAAAGCGCAAAAGCCTGGAGTTGGAGGATATGCTTATTGGTTTTGGACAGCTCAGAGATCAGTGTCTGGAACCCAAGAGATTGGTAAGAAAGAGAGGTTAAGGACATTATAGGGGGGTAATACCAGGTATTGTCCTATTGTCCGTGGTAAGTGATAAAGATGAAATTACTCCTAAGAATGCCCAGGGGTTGAGGCTCTGGAGATAGCTTAGTGGGTAAGAATGCTTGTACAAGCACAGGAACCTGAATTTAAACTCCCAAGCAACCATTTAAAAATGATGGGCATGACTGCATGTGCCTGTAGCTCCAGCAGTGGGAGTGGGGAAAGGTAGAGACAGGTGGGTCACTAGCAGCTCACTAGCTACCTAGCATAGCAGAAACAGAGCTCCAGGGTCAGTGAGGTACTGTGACTCAGGATAAAGTAGAGAGCTATAGTGCGTGGCACTCAGCATCCTCCTCTGATGTCTATATGTGCACCTGTGGGTATTTGCACCCACACATACCTGTGTGTGTGTGTGTGTGTGTGTGTGTGTGTGTGTGTGTGTGCATATACCATACACATAAATTTTCTGTAAGTCATTGTGAACTTGAGAAGAGGATAGAGAAATTTGTAGGCTTTGATAAATATTTTGGATCTTTAAATATAAAAGGAGACCTTGAGAGTGGAAAGCAGTATGTTGAAACCATCAAATATATCTTCCGGAAGACTCACTGGTATGGAATAAGAAATTGTAGTGGAAGCGCAGAGACCCACAAGAAAGCTGTTGAATGATCCATGTGAGAAATGGCTGCTTTGTCTAAAATGATAGCAATCCAGGTAGTGAAAAGTGGCCATTCTAGACAGATGTTGGGGTCCTTCCAGTAGTATCTGTTCAGGGACTATTTGCAAGCTATGAGAGATAAATGAATTAAGCATGATCCCAAGGATTTTTACTGGAGCAATTGAAAACATGAAGGTTTGTCCAGATAGCGAAGACTATGAAGGGAACAGCTGGGCATGAAGAGGGTCAATAGGTCTAATAGGAATGACAAAGGTCTAATAGGAATGCGAATCAGTTTAGCCCTTGAGATCACAGTGACATTGTAGGACAGGTGAGCTTGTGGGCAGGCCCGTAAAGGTAGATACTGCTGCACCTGCTGTGTAAATGTAAGCTGCTCTCGATGCACCATAACAGAGCCATGGAAAAAGAAAGCCAGGTCAACAGCTGCAAATCAGATATGAGAAGGTGTGCACATTGCTTCAGTAAATATAGTTACATTTAGACCTAAGGTGGTCACTGTAAGCAACACCTGATTAAATAAATTTACATTCATGATAAATTATAGTAATTTTCTTCCAGATATTTGGCTTTAGCACTGGCCAGACAGGAAATGGAGATGTGGAGTGGTTACCAGTATTTGTCTCTGAAATTGCTGATGGTGCCGTTACTATGAATGTGCAATTTCTTCAGTGATCTGTTGGATTTTATTGTGTGCTCTCTTACCGGAGGGTGAGGTGGGGTGGGATGGGGGTGCTTCTGGAGATTTCTGCTTGGTCTTTATTATCTTTATGTCACTGTCTACACTGAATTTCTTCTGAGTCATTCACTGCTGCTGCATGTTCCAGGATGAGAAAATGACTACAGGGTGGGTCCTTCCTTACTCCATCGGTTCATTATTAGTCTACTGCTAATAATAGTCACTTGGTTAATTGATTCCTTAATTTTATTGATGGACTCAGTGGCATTGGATACTGATAAGTTTAAAGTTAGCATTTACTGACCTACAGAAGGCCCAGGTATTTGTGTTTGGAATTTTTTTGGGGGGAAATTTGTGGACGTATGTTTTACATGGTGGGATACTCTCAGGTTTCTGGCTTGTGTCGAGCCAGAGGTTTTAGACTGTGAACTCTTTTGGTTCTGAGATGTGGGCAAGAGGACATGACTCTCAAATATATAGCTAGTTAGTTTATGCCCAGCAGACCCAGAAGTTTCTTGCTTATCTAAGATAAACAGTACCCTAGCAGGCTGACGTTCTGCCTTATGGAAAAACTGTAGCCATTTAGTTGTCACCAGAGGTCCCTGCAAAGTAAAATTCTTTTATTACCTTTCTGTTCCTGTGGCTAATTGTTGTAATTGTGTCTTTGGTGTCTGCAATGGCAAGGCAGTTTTAGCTGGGATTTGCCATGGGTTGAGAACCACTGGGTTAAACAAAGGGCAAGAGTAGAAGCAGAAAGTTAAGTTACTGAATGTCCTAGTTAGGATTCCTATTACTGAAATGAAACAAATACCATGACCAAAAATAATATGGGAAGGAAAGAGAACATTTGGCCTACTCTTCCACTTCACTGTTCACCATTGAAGGAAATCAGAACAGGAACTCAAAATAAGGCAGGAACCTAGAGGTAGGAACTGATGCTGCCTACTGGCTTGCTCCTTATGGCTTACTAAGCACGCTTTCTTATAGACTTCAGGACTACCAGCCCAGAGATAGCACTGCCCATAATGGGCTGGGCCCTCCCACATCAATCACTAATTAAGAAAATGGCTTACAGGGTTACCTACAGTCAGCCCTATCTCTTGGAGGCACTTTCTCAATTGAGGGTCCCTATTCTAAGATTGCTTTAGCTTGTGTCGCATAATACTATCCAGGACACTGTACTCCAGGCACAACAGACGATGATGGCTTACGCTAGATTGTGGAGTAGAGGTTATTAGGAAAGAATAAAGGAATTTGAGCCTTTTCCTATTTTTACTCTCCTACATTAGAACCATGACTTTCTTACAATATAAATTCTGTTGGAGAAGATTTGAAAATATCTCCAAATATTTTATTTAGTGATTACTGTGTGTGTTTCCCTGTACTTATAAAGATAATCATTGTGCCAGCAGCCTGAGGTGCTGGCTGGATATATGATTCTATGGCTGAAAAAGTCCCATTGGGCCTTGAGCTTCCCTACCATAAAGATGAAATAACTCAGCTGCTGTCGAGTTGTGGGAGGAGTTAAACTATAAGATTTCTTTCATCATGGAAATAGACCTTTGGATCAAGAAGGAGGAGCTTTGATTTAATAAAGGTGCTGAAGATGAAGCAGTGGGGGGGCGGGGCTCAGCATTTGAAGATGGCACTTGCCATGAAATACCATTCCCTCTTCTGAGATCTTGAAGGCTTGTATCTATGAAAAAAAAATTTTTTTTATTAAACCCTCTGAATTATCAAGTTTCATCCTTTACTAAGGAACTAAATTTCAAGTTCTTATCCTTTCTGGCCTTTGGAAGAAGCATTTCCTTTACCACTCCCTGTTTACCTTCTAAATTCCCCCACTGTAATCATCCTGCTAGGGGGAGTGGGGGCTGAGCTTGTGAATTAGATTAGAAGGAACTCTGTTGTCATTATTCCAGCAGTCCAGGAAGGCTGCCACCTTAAAAATGAGTTTTCATTTCATTTATAAGATTCTTCATACTGTGTTACAGTTTTAATGATCAAAAAGTGAACTTGGGTCACATAGAGTTAGCAATTTTTGTTAATAGAAAAATCATAATTTTTGTGTGTGATTGAGTTGAATCATTGATCTGCAAGATAATTGTGTTTCTGTAATTAAAAAAAAATCATTCTTTTTGAAACTAGATCGGTATCTCATGGAATACTTCCTGGACAGAAGAAATATTTCCTTAAAGTTCCAATATATGAACGTCAAATAAGGTGTCCCAGTGTACCCACGGTTTTAAATTTTGATCAGTTTGTTAAAAATAAAGGAGGAATACCAGAAAACACTGATCCTCGGACATGGGTTCTTGAGACATTTACTAAAGC
The DNA here is from genome assembly GCA_026225945.1 of Cricetomys ansorgei. Taxonomy (NCBI): domain Eukaryota; kingdom Metazoa; phylum Chordata; class Mammalia; order Rodentia; family Nesomyidae; genus Cricetomys; species Cricetomys ansorgei. The sequence continues at coordinate 15,568,164 of JAMJFZ010001131.1, forward strand.
GAAACGTCAGAAATTAACCCCACCAGTTACCCATATTCAGAAAGAATGTCCAGAATCAACGACAGAAATCCCCAAACTGGAATTAAGTGATCATATAAAGTGTAATCTTCCACCAGAGGTCATTAAATATTATGAAGCCGAAGTGGAGAAGTTGACTCAAGAAATACAAAATGAGAAAAATGTTCCCGTGTTTGCATATTGTAGACGTGGAGCTATTTACAGAAAACTAGGAAAGTTTCAGAGCGCCATGCATGATCTACAAGAAGTAAGTTTTAAGAAGTAAGAATAGCACAATTCACCATTTACATTGCTTTTATTTATACTGTAAGTTCTGTTAAGATGTTGTCCAGCAAATGATTGTAGTGCAGTTTATTAGATTGAGAAATATATGTATCGACATTTTCAAATACTTATTAAAAACATGAGGCTTTTGTTATTTTGGATCGGAAGGTTTTATTTTATACTGTATGCATGAAAAGCCACTAGTATCAATGATGTTTGAGAAACTCATTTAATACTGTTTCTTCCTCTTGAAAAAAATCAACTTGCCTGAATTTATACGTGTGTTTTTCAGACCATATTTGAGGAGCCGTTGTTTCTAAATGCCTATTGGCACAGGCATTTCCTTTATCTTTTTCAAGACAAAATTAATGATGCTCTGGATGACTTGAATTTTATTAATAAATATAATAAAAACCATGCAGGTGGGTTGAATATTAGACCTTTACATTATCTATCTCTTTGTCTCAGCCTTTGTCATTTTTTTTTTTAAATAGACATAAACTGATAGATAAAGCTTCTTAAAAAATTGGTGTGACTGTCTTCGGCTTTTTTAAAAATACATTTTTCTTAGTATTAAAAGTGCAGATTTCATATAACCTTACATCAGAGTAAGATGACTTGAAATTGCAAATGAGTATAGTCAGACTTTGAGAATAAATTAGATGTTGCACTTAAGAAAAATTAAATAAAGTATCTTAGTGAAACTAACCCTGAGATTACATTTTTGTTTTTGGAGAGGGGTTGCTTGAAATTTTCACGGTTAATGAAAAGACTGTAATGCGGAGTTTTTACCTTTCGTCTGTAGGGGCATACTTGTCAAAGGCGGAGATTTTTAGAGAGAAGAAGGACTACACATTGGCAATTCTGAATTATGGTCAGGCAATTAAGTGCAGGCCCAGAGATGCTAAACTCTATTTCAAGAGGGGGGAGTTGTACGAGGCCACAAACAAAGTGCTGGCCATTGATGACTTCTCGAAAGTAAGCTTTATGGCACACAGTGTGCTCTATTGTAGATTTCATATTGCAAGCATGCTTTTTAGACTTACTGATTTTAAGAGTATTTTGCCTGAATGTATGGATGTGCACCATGGGCATGTCTGCTATCTGCAGAGGTCAGAAGACCATTAGGTCCCTGGAACTGGAGTTACAGATGGTTATGAGACACCACCTGGGTGCTGGGAACCAAACCCCAGGTCTTCTACAAGAGCAACAAATGGTTCACAACTGCTGAGCACCTCTCCAGCCCCTTTGCAAAAGTTTTTAATGGTCATCACATGTTTTATATAATAAAACTAATTGCAAGTGAAGAGCTAGAGCTTCCATTGCTGGCATGCTGTGAACACCGACTTCATGATTTAAAAACACTGGCGAATGAATGGGAATCAAAAAAGCAGATGTGAAACACTAAGGCAACCATAAATGGGACTCAATTTTTCCAATTCTCTCTTCTTGGACTAAAAAATATGGCTTTATAGCCTTTGAAAATTGCTCTTTCTCTTCAGACAAAAGAGGAAATTACTTTCTCCTTTTATTAAACTCTTGAACAGCTGATGCTCTCTTCAGGGAACCCACTGGTTCATGAAGAAGCTGCAACCACGGATTCATTCACTCGCAAATATTTGTTGACTAAGATGCTACGTAATGTGGTAGATAAAAGATGAACGACACAGAAATGTTTCTGAGGCATACAGATTGCAAAGGAGCTGTACTTAAGGGACGATACAAACACACACAAGAGATATTAAAGGACGATGGTGCCGTGACTGAAAGAAGGCTGGGGGGACTTATCTGTATTTGTTTGTAAGCATTGGAATACCCACACGGAAGTGAGCTTTTGACTGAACCATATATTTTCAGGCTGCCGCTAAGGCAGCATGTTTCTCTGGTTGTGGCAAGACATTAATTTCTGATCTACCTGAGACTTTTAACTATAAATCTTAGTCCCAAGTGCAATAGAAAAATTAGAAGAAATTACTTAAATTATTCAATTGTGAATGTTTCCAACTGCCATGTTTCTTCATGGTTTAACTCGACATTCTTCTGTTTAAGGGAAGTATTATTGGTCTTGAAACTTCTGATCTAGAAGTAACCCAAGATATCTTTTGAAGATACAAGTAGCATTACACATACTGAGTAGGTTTCATTTAGGAATATATATATATATATATATATATATATATATATATATATATATCACATATACGCATGTAACGATTAATAGAAAAAACTTGGATTTGAAAGAGAACAAGGAGGGATATATGGAAGGGTTTGGAGTGAGGGAAAGGGAAATGATGGAATTATATTATAATCTCAAAATTAAAGGAAAAATATTTTAAAATTAATAGATCATTGATTCTTCTCACTTCCTGTGCCAGACATCAGTAGTTTAAAAACAGATGAATATAGCATCCTGAAAGCAAACAATTCTCAAACTACTTAGCCTATTTCCTTCTGTGTTAGACGTCCTTGGAGAACTTCCTTTGTGCTTCAGTTTTTTCCTACTTCAACTGACAAGCAGCTTCACGGCTGAACACGCGGGTGACTCTGCCCTCTGCTGCCTCGTGTGTCAGTGTGTAAGGAGGAGCCACATTGCTGCCAGTTCACTTCTTCCCCTCATATTAGGGACTAGATGCAGCCCACAGCCCATGTGACTGAGTCAGCTCAGGTCTCTCACCTAACAGGACAGAATGATGTGAGACACTGCAACTCCACTCTACAGTTCTTTTATTTTCGAGATTATGACATGAATTAACATCATGTCTACCTTCTCTTCCTTCCTTCCAAATCCTCCCATGTACTCCTACTTGTTCTTTTTTAAATTTCATGGCCTCTTTCTTCATTAATTGCTATTAAATGTACTCATGTATATGTGCTCGTATATGTTTATTATATTCCAAATTATGACTTGCTTAGTCTGTATAATGTTACTCATATGTATGTTTCCAGGGTGGATCATTTGGTACTGGATAACCAATTGGTATATTCTTCCCTAGGGAAGACTATTTTTTTTTTCAATCTCAGAATTCTTTAGCTGCCCATAGCTCTCTGTTCAGCGATGAGGCCTCATGGTCTTTCCCCTGCCCACTTTGTCGTGTTTGTTACTATTGTCCTTGTTCAGTTCATGTTCAGGCAGTCGTGTTGCCTAGACTTAATAGAGGTAGCTTTTGACTTTACTAGGAAACCCAGGAATTTTTTTTATCAGTGAAAGTTTCATTGGTCAAGGTGTGGCTTCTTATATTTGCTGTTTATCTTTCTCGTTGAATAATATCCCCTCTCAAGAACTTGATGATGGGTACATTTCTTACATAATCTTTAAATACAGACCTGAAAATTTTAGCATCTTAAAGTGGGTTTTTCTTACGAACTCGGCTATGTACTTGCCTTAGAGTTTCCTCACTGTGTAATACGTTCGCATCCTCACTCACTCCCCTCTAGTGTCTTTATTATGATCCTCAAAGAGCAGATGCGTTAAAGAAACGTGGGATATTTTACTTTGAAAATGAAAACTGGATTGGAGCCATATATGATTTTACAGCTCTGTTAAAACTTAAGCCCCGAGATACCACTGCAAGGTAAGAATTGTTTCAGATGTTAATTTTGAAATGACTTATAATTTAAATGTACTTTGAGGAAAAAATGTCTGACCTAATCTGACAGCCCTTCAAAAATGATGAGCTAAATTTCAGTGTCAAGTTAATTCTTTGCATTTCTGAGTGCTCACTTCATTGTAACTATATAAGTCATTGCTCATCGCCCATAATTTCCTTCTTTACATTCTTTTTCATTTATAGCCTTTGTATCCAGTAAGAACAGAGATCTATTCAAATATTTTTCTGTAATATCTTATTATAACTTGCATATTAAGCTTCACTATTTCTTTATTTTTATTTATTTTATTTTTTCCTTTTAATGAAAATATGCTTTCTTATATAATATATCCTGACTATGGTTTCCCTCCTTCTACTCCCCCCCCCCAGTTCCTTCCCACCTCCCCTCTCATCCAGACCCACCCTCTTTCTGTCTCACATTAGAAAACAAACAGGCTTCTAAGGGAT